>SRLM01000528.1:30515-188898 GCA_015708895.1 Populus ilicifolia
CCGGTACACCGACCCCGACTCTTACCGTCACCGTCGCAGGCATTTCCACTCTCTCTCTGCTTTAATCGAATCTCTCTTTCTTTTTTTCCTGCTCTTTAAGTTTCAATTTTTTTAAAAAATTTTTTGGATTCTTATGTTAATCAGTTCTTTTTTCAGTGATTTAATGGGCCAACAGCCTCCACTGGGGGCCACTTACGGTCGCGGTGGACCTGTTCCTTATGGAAGTGGAGGTGGTCCTCCGCCTCCGTCTTTTGCGAGTAGAGGAGGTCCTGCTCCAACTGGTGGAGGTTATCCTGCGTTTGAGCCCCCTGCTAGTGGATTCAGTGTTGGACGAGGTGGTGGCGGAGGAGGGAGGGGAAGGGGGTTCAGTGGTGGCCGTGGATCTAATTTTTATACTGGGGATAGAAGAAATGATGCTGGTCATGAGAGAGGCTGGAATTCTGGTTCTGGCCGTGGTGGTGGCCGTGGTGGGAGGGGGTATGGTGGTGGTGGAAGAGGAGGGAGGCATGGAGGGGGAGGGCCAAAAGGAGAGTTGGATAATATTGCACTTCCAAAGCAGGATTTTGGGAATTTGGTACCTTTCGAGAAGAATTTCTACATTGAGAATCCTTCGATTAGGGCTTTGTCTGAGCATGAAGTGGTGATGTATCGTACAAGAAGGGAGATTACTGTTGAAGGCCATGATGTGCCTAAGCCTATTCGCCTGTTTCATGAGGCCAATTTCCCTGGTAATTCAATGTTTTCACATCAATGCTAACGTGGTATATTTTGAAAACTGTGTTTTGTACTGATTTTTATGGTTTTATGTCCTAGATTACTGCTTACAGGTGATTGCTAAGTTGGGTTTTGTTGAGCCAACACCAATTCAGGCTCAAGGGTGGCCGATGGCTCTTAAGGGTAGAGATTTAATTGGCATTGCTGAGACCGGTTCTGGTAAGACATTGGCATACATGCTACCAGCTTTTGTGCATGTTGCTGCGCAGCCTCGATTGGGTTAGTATTGATGCCTTGTTGGATAAGTTGTATTTTTAAAATTGCATTATCGTATTTAGTTGTGGCATTTATTGTTTTGTACTTTTTCTCCATGTAGTACAAGGTGATGGTCCGATTGTGTTAGTATTAGCACCTACCAGAGAGCTGGCGGTTCAAATTCAAGAAGAAGGTTTAAAGTTTGGTTCACATGCTAATATTAGGAGCACTTGCATATATGGTGGTGCTCCCAAGGGACCCCAAATTCGTGATCTCCAAAGAGGTAATTTACTTCTTCTTTTTTGTTTAGTTTTTATGCTATTAGCAAATTGAACCAGATTGAGACTGGTGGAGGGTGGTAATGATTCAAGATCTGTCTTATGCAGGTGTCGAGATTGTCATCGCTACCCCTGGTCGACTAATAGATATGCTGGAAGCTCAACACACAAATTTGCGAAGAGTCACATACCTGGTGCTGGACGAGGCTGATCGAATGTTGGACATGGGGTTTGAGCCTCAAATTAGGAAAATTATATCTCAAGTAACCATCTATCTTTAGCTTCATCTTTTATATGATGACCTTACAAGGTAAGGATTTCTATGAAGTTTTTTTTTTTTTAATTTAACTCCTGATAATCTTGTAATCATTTCCAAATAAGTTAACTGTTGGCTTGGAGCTTTGAAGGTAGTCATGTTAATGTCTTTAAAAATTTAAAGCTCGATTTGTCTGCCAGCGTTTTTGAACAAGTTAATGTGACTTTCACCTCTAGATTGAACTGCATTGTTAGCATGGGATCTGGTGTCATTTTTTGTCTATCTCAAAATTCACACTGAATAACTTGGATTTTAAAAAATATTCTTACTGAACTAAATTGAATGTTGGCGGGATATTTAATTTTGTAGGTAAGTAATTCATGCTGAACTGAATTGTATGTTTTGCCAGAATGCCAACCCAGAAACTGTTATTAAAATGGAATTTCATCAGCTAGGAAGTCCTTTGACAGTGAGTTCTAAGAGGTCTATTTTTGTTGCAGATTCGACCAGATAGACAGACATTATATTGGAGTGCAACATGGCCCAGGGAGGTTGAAATTTTAGCAAGGCAGTTTTTGCACAACGCATACAAGGTCTCAGTTTTAGCTGTTCTCAATTAATGCCACATAATTGTTTTGAGTTTATTATGGTCCCATTACTTTGAAAATTTCCTTTTTTAGGTAATCATAGGATCGCCAGATTTAAAAGCAAACCAATCTATAAACCAAGTTGTTGAGGTCGTCATGGACATGGAGAAGTATAATAGGTTTGTCATGTCAGCTTGTTGCAGGGTAAAATTGATGTTTTGGCATGTTGATGTAGATGCTTTAATGTCTTATCCGTGCAGGCTGATAAAATTGCTGAGAGAAGTGATGGATGGAAGTCGAATTCTGATATTCATGGAGACAAAAAAAGGCTGTGACCAAGTTACAAGGCAGTTGAGAATGGATGGATGGCCAGCATTATCCATCCATGGTGATAAAAACCAGGCTGAAAGGGATTGGGTCCTGGCGGAATTCAAAAGTGGCAGAAGTGCGATAATGACTGCCACTGATGTTGCTGCACGGGGTCTTGGTAGGATCATTATATGTTGGAGTCCTAGGTCTATTTGCATCTGTCTAGAAATTTGAAGATAGGCAAGTCGGCCGGCTGCTATCCAGTTTTCCCTGAATATAATTTGTGGTATGGGTGCAAAGCGAGCTGCCAATATGCATAATCACCCTCTGATTGCTGTACTAACTTGCAAGCATGGCCCTTTGCTTCAAAGGGATTTTAAAGTTGGATTGAGAGGCATGTTGGTTTCTCATATTCACTAGAATATCCCATAAGTTTGCCTTGCTTGGAGCTACTGCAAGTTTATAGCTCATGTTACATGGACACAGGGAGCACTGTCCATTGGTATTGTGGACAGCAGTTTTAGATTTTGTGGAGTGTCTGTTTATCATGGAGATGTCATTGTATTCTGTGGGCTGTGAAAGTTGCATTTCTGTTTTATAATGGAAATAATAATCTAGAAATCTGGCTTTAGTGAAGTGGTAATTTGCATGAATTGCCTAATATGACACGGCTTCAACTAACAGGTGTCTACGTAACATGTTTGCAAGCGATTGTTGCCCATCCACAGTTATGAAGCTGGTTTATCTTGGCAGCCGGGTTGACTGACATATGGTTTCTAGATTGTTGGATATGAATACAGTGGCAGTGAAGCTGCTCCTTATCCCTGCAAAAGGTTAAGGTGGGCACATTTATTTCATGAATGTGTTGTCTTAAATTGATCACTTGGATGCTAGAGGTGCAGTGATAAGGGGGTGTTTGTACGTTTCTTGGGCTGGAATCAGGTGTCATATTGGCCAAAAAACTTCATAAACTCAGCATGCTCATCCTAGGAGGTTTTGGTCCAGAGTTGTATTTAGCTATCTAATCTGAAGCTTGATAGCTTTGGTTCTGAGATTGAAAATCCTGAAAGCAGAGTTATCTTTTGATCAAGGGTCAGAATATTTACATTTTGTGCAAATGATCTCAAGTAGAATGAACCACCCTTCATATCTGAGTTTGTCTTGTGTCCTATAGTCCTACACTTGCGTGCATGCAGTGAACTTTATGCATTAATTCTTTTCACTTGACTTCTACTCCAATTTCTTGTAGATGTGAAGGACATAAAATGTGTGATCAACTATGATTTTCCTTCCAGCCTCGAGGATTATGTTCACAGGATAGGCCGAACTGGTCGGGCAGGAGCTAGGGGAACTGCCTTCACCTTTTTCACGGATTCAAATGCAAAGTTTGCCAGGGGTCTAATTAGAATTCTGCAAGAGTCAGGGCAGATTGTGCCTCCAGCATTGTCTGCTTTGGCTTGGTCATCTGGCTCTTTTGGAGGTAAAAATTTATGGACTTGTTAATTCAGGCTCGAGTGTAAGGTCTATACAAGCATTATGAATCTCTTCCTATTTGTCTTGTTCATTGGTTCTGCAGGTAACTTCCGTTCTAGAGGACGAGGAGGCAGCTTTGGCAACAGGGGTTCGATTTCAGGATCTAATACTGTGCCTCTTGGTGCTCGTAGACCTTGGTAATTTAATGAACAATTGCAGCTTTTCCAGAGTCTTGCCATATATTAGGAAAACCATCTCTGTGTTGGTTGCTGCCTTGGTGTTGATCTTTTGTTTTGACGAGATGTGTTGAAAAATCATAGTAAGAATCCCTGAACTCGTACAGTTTAGGAATTCATGTATTGGCAAATTCATATGCATGTGATTGTAACTTTAGGTCACATAATTTACGAACTTACGTGCTCAGGTTATTTGTTGTAGTTGATGAATTCTTGATATAATCAAATATTCATGCTAGTAGAAATATATCAAAATATTTTTTTTTATTTTTTAAAAATTATTTTTGATATTAGTATATTAAAATAATATAAAAATATTAATTTGAAAAAAAAATTAATTTTTTTTAAAGTAATTTTAAAAGGCAAGCAAAAACAAATAGAGATTTGTGAGCCTTCTTATTCACTTCTCCAAACTGATTTATCCTCCCTTTTGTGGTTGGTACAAGTTTCTAGTTCTATAGCTTTTTAATAATAAAAAAAGCATCGCAATTTCCCAATAGCTGGTTTTCAAAACAATAAATTAATAATTACTGGTTTTCAGCTCAACACATTCAGCTCGAGATGTTTTTCAATTTCCAGAACGTGATTTAACGAAGGCCGATTAAATGACACCCAACCTGGTTTGTAAAGAAGTGTTTTTGTATTAAAAAAATATTATTTTTATATATATCTAAATAAAAACTACTTTAAATCGCCGTTACACTGCAATAACAAATAAAAACAAAACTGAGATATGAGGATTTTTGCCTGGTATTTGTCCAATTTCCATCAGAAAAATCTTCCTGCATGTTCGAGCAATTGTCTTTAACATGAAAGAGGTGACAAAAGAAGCGAGTTTATTCGCACAGCACATCATCCTTGTACATTGCCTGCCACTTCAAAGCATCAACTCAGGTCTTGTAATTGTGAGAGATCTTTCTACTTCAAAAGGGATTATTATCAGTTCAAACTCCTTTCCAAGTAGATCAGTCCTTTTATCTTGTGAGCTCAGGCTCTTATCCTTGAATATGTTAAAAAAAAATATATATATATATATATATAATTAACTCCACACATTCAAAGAAAGCAATAATTGACTTGACATTCAATATTCTAAGGTAATAAATAGTTCAAGATTTACTGAGTTGATCTTAAATGTGGGAGCTTTCAACGAGTTAAATTTGTGATAATTTTATTTGATTAATTGAGAAGTAATGTTTAGGGATTAATTTAAGAAAATGAGAAGAGGTTGAAGAATGAATTATGATTAAACACATCTATAGATACTTCTTCGTTAACTATTTTTGTAGACTTTTTCTGTACTAATCTTGACTCATTAATTCATAATTCATAGTTGAGTTGAGACGTCCACAAGTAATGCAGGAATTAATATTTCTTATTCACAAGTCAAGATGAAATATAAGTCATCTGAATAGAAAAATGTGGGTTTATTTGTAGAATAAAAGAAAAAAAGCAATTTCACTATTTTTATTTTTATTTTTTTAACACTTTGTTTTAATTTTATATATATACATTTAGAAAATGATCATAAGTTGTTTTTCAAAGTGATTTTTACTTGGAAATACATTAAAATAATGCATATTTTTTTATTTTTAACATCAACACATCAAAACTATTACAAAAATTCTTTAACTTTAAATAAAAACAATTCAAACTTTGAAAAAACACGTTTTCAGAAATAATCTATATCCCTATAGCAAAATCCTTGTCGTGACCGGGTCTGCTTGGGGAAGCAAAAACCAGCATCAACGGCAAAAATCATTTTTTCCTTTACACACACAGACACTTGTGTGCTTCAAATCCAGGGGCATGCTGCCCATTGTTTCAACTTGAAAACATAAATTTTCTTGCAAGAGGATTTTATCATTTAGGGGGGCAGCTGATATTTCAAAATCGGGAAGATCCAAGCCTTGAACAATGATTTCCAGAGCCTCAAACTTTGAAATCTTGAAGCACTCTCAACCTTTTACTCGTCACAACGCAACGTTCGAATGTCAATTTTCTTAGATATTAAGTAGCCTAAAACGTCCCTTCAGACTTTGTCGATTTCAATCGATCCATTTTCTTTATATATACAAAGAAAATGTCACCTTTGATCCCAGATCTGGAGGGGCTCTGATGAGGACCTGTCTTAATCATCGCATTGCATAGAATATGGCCACTTGCTCCTTTCTTCTTCTTTTATTTTAATACATCAGAGTTGTCAAGCACTGTATTACCGAGAGACTGCAAATCCTGTACTGATGTTTTGGCCTATTGTGTTTCCATGCCGATGCACTTTGAACTCGAGACTTGATGAGTGCTTGTGCTGTGTAACCCCTTCCCACCAAAACAAAAAAATAAATAATGGTATGGATAAACACTAAGGACTTTTATATATTAACGTCCTCGATATCTAAATCAATTTTATTTTTTTGCCATAATATTTGCTTTTTTCAAAAACATTTTATCACAATCATAGAAGCAGCTTTTAGCTTAAAAAAATGATATTATAATAATTTTGGTATAAATCTATTAAAACCATAATAATTCACTATTTGCCTGTTGTTGTGAATCATTTTAGTAATGTCATTAAACCCGACATAGCTTAATAATTAACCCTCGATCCAACTCCTTATTTAGTTTATATTTTGAAATAAAATCTAATAAAAGGTGATCTGATGTAACTTAATTGATTAATAAATTTAAAAATAATTCATTTAACTCAATTAAAATCTAATTAGATTAAAAAAATAAAAATAAAGATGATATCATTTTACTTTTAAAAAATATTGAGAGGATAATAATTTACATTAACTCAGATGTTGTCGTCTGCTCTCTAACAATATTATTAATTTTAGCCAAATTCATAAGGTTGACATAATGATCCATTAACCTAGTCTATGAACATAGCCTCGGAATCAAGCCACATTTTAAAGTTAATTGGGTGGGACTTGACCTAGTGTGACCTAAGTGTCCTAGCAAGTGCATTTATGACTCGGTAAACTCGGTTAAAACTCAATTTTTCTTATTTAGAAAAACACTAAAAATGATGTCCATTTAATGTTTTTTTACAAAAAAAAAATTAGGGATAACAATATTTTGTATAAACTTGGGTTAAACAAATTAATTCACCATTTTCATATTTAATAACCTTATTTTTTTAAATCTATTTTTTATTTAATTGAACTGTTATAAAAATAAATTTACAATATTTAATTATATCACTGGTAAGTTAAACTTGTAGTTTATTGGGATATGAGAGGAATTGAAATATTTTTTAACATACTTGGAAAAAAAATAGATTGTAGCGTCAAAAACTTAATTATCTTGTTTAAGTCTACCACAATTTGAGATTGAAAAAAATATATTTTATTTTCTTTGATTTTTTTTAAATATTATTTTATTTTATTTAGTTGTATTACTTATGATTATATTATGTTTACCTTCACTTTGAATATATAAAAATTATTGAAAAGAATAAAATTATAATCCAAGTAATTTTAAGATAATTTATAATATTAAAAATTAGATAATAGAACACGAACTCGTTGATTTTGACAACTAAAAAAGTAAAGGGTTTTCACCATATTCTATTAACAATAACTATTTAAGATATTTTAAATGATGGTAATTAATGATTTTGATCATTTAGTAAAAATATGTTATTTAAAATAAAATATTGTTTAACATGTAATATTTATTTGTTAATTAAGTTTTAAATGTAGATTTTATGAATACTAATAAGATTAAAGATGATTGTGATGATGAAGTTATAAATAAGCATAATAATGTTTTATTGAACATTGACTAGATTTAGTTAATTCTATCAAGATGTAATTCAAATTTTATTTTTATAAAGATTAAAAAATTTAATATATTCATTCAACAAAAATGAATATATTGTTGATTTAAAATTTATATTTTTTTATACTTTATTTTAAATTCTTTAAAAATTGTATTTAATTTATATTTTTAATATTAAATTATGTTGTTTATTTAAGGTGTTTGAATGAAATTTTTTATTTTTATTCGGATCAATCCAGTTTACTCGTGACCATATCATTCTACCCTGTCAACCACCCAGATCATGTTTAAAACCTATTGTTCGCAGAACTCGCTAACTAAATTTTAACATGATCGAGTGATCGGATATATAAATTATATTTATCTTCACCTGTTGGCATTCCAGGCATCTTATACTTGGATTTGTAATAATACACACATCTCGAGTCATAAATACATAAACGAGGGCTTGATGGGGTAAATTTATAAATTAAGAGAAGAAATCGCTTTATTATTGTTACGATACATCTTTCTCGAGCCATTTAGATGACCATGCAACCACGAAAAAGGCAAAAAGCAGAAAAGGAAAGAAAAGAAAAAAAGACGGAAAAGACAATGACAGAAAGAGACAAGGAGGACGATGATGACCAGAAATCTAAAAGCACAAAGCTACAAAAGAAGTAGGTGAGATATAAGTCATAAGGGTAAGAGGAAAGGAAAGAAATTGATCTGCGTGACTTTTCATGAATCAACTTTTTGCTTATCAGAAGCCCTGTTGCTGCTGTAACTTTCCCTGCGAAAAAGATGATGGAAACAGGAGCAATCTTGACAGGATACACGCAGTAATTGATGTAAAGTTAGAAAGCTTCACCTTTGGAACGGTCTCATGAAGAAACAATGCAGCACACTATCACTTCTGGCAGGAAGGATTGCAGGGAGAGAGCACAGCTTCTTTTAAACAAGTAGGGACCATCTTCTTGCAAGGTCGGAGTACTGGGTGCCACTGTTTTTCTGTGTCTCCATCGGGTCTGACTAGATTTTCCATGATCCCTCTAGATTGAATCCACATTCTGTTTGTTTTGGTGGGATAATCGTGTTTTTTTAAAAAGAAATTATATTTTTTTATTATTATAATATATTTTTAAATAAAAAACACAACAAAAAACGAGAAATATAATAATATCCGAGGAATCCATGCCTTAAAAGTACAACATGCAAGTTCATTATTTGACCTTCTTAATTTGTTGACTTTTGTAGTGTGCAAGCGTGTAGTAATTTGCTTTTAGCTAACAAATTATTGCCTATGCAATAAAATGGAGATTTAGAAATAGTTTGTAGAAAATATTTTCTTGTGTCTTTCTACTAACGTCTTTACTTAATAATAAGGTTGCTACCACTTGATTTTTTTAGTTGTTTTAATAACATGATTTTTAAAAAAAAAACTATAATTGTTAAGAGCATGTGTATTTTTATGTTTTGAAAATCCTTTAAGAAAAATTATAAATATTTTATTTTTTTATATTTTAAATTATTTTTTTATATTACAAATCATTTTAATTTTAATATGTTGATATGAAAAATAATTTTTTAAAATAAAAAGTATTATTTTAATATATTTTCAAATAAAAATTACTTTGAAAAGGAAGTAGTATTTCTTTAACACCCCTTAATAGTTGACTAATGGAATCATAACACGCGGGGTGATTAATCTTCTTCAATAGTTTTTTCAATGATCAATTGTTGTTAAATAAAAATTATTGGACGGGGCACAAAATGATGTCGTATCGAGTGCATAACGTGTGCACTCACCACATCACATGGAAAGGGTCGTGGTCCGATGATGGGTTTTTCTAGAGTGACAGGAGACCAGCAAGGATAAATGATGGAGAAGGTGCGGAAAGTGACCCTTTTGAGTGAAAATTGAGGAAAGCAGCAGCTTATAATGCGGCAATAGTTAGTCCACGACACGTCCATAAAAGAAAGATAATTTAACAACCACCAAGTAGGTGGTTAAGTGATGAAGATTTGAAATTAAGAAGTTTTGCTCCTTCTGGTCTCATATTCAAGTTCTTGATTACTCATATGATGGTTACTGGAGGCTTACATGATTGTTAACTTCAGGACCCGTGGGATTAGTCGTAGTGCGCGCAAACTGGCCCGGACACCCACGTTAATCTTAAAAAAAAAGATAATTTAACTGAGTTTGCAGTGGGGTCTTGCACTGGTGGTGGGAAGAGTTTGTCTTCCACTGCACCTGAGTTCGAGTCCTAGCGTGCACGTCTGTCATCCTCGTAGTGCCTTACATGCCTACTGGGTTTGTAGGGTATTCAATGGGCCGTGGGGATTAGTCGTGATGCGCGCAAGCTGGCTCAGACACCCCACATAAAAAAAAGATAATTTAACATGTCATGTATTTCTACAATTTAGCAAGCAT
This sequence comes from Populus ilicifolia, assembly GCA_015708895.1. Taxonomy (NCBI): domain Eukaryota; kingdom Viridiplantae; phylum Streptophyta; class Magnoliopsida; order Malpighiales; family Salicaceae; genus Populus; species Populus ilicifolia. Next base: position 40,823 of record SRLM01000528.1, read on the forward strand.
TTATACAACAATTTGTGCACCTAAACATCTGCCGTGGGGATTTTTTATTTATTTACATTATTCAACCATAATAATAATGATAAATTATTGTATTTCTCTTTTATTAATCACTGAGCTCATCTGAAGTCTTTTTATTAAATTTATTTTTTTAATTAAATTAAGTTAATTAATTAAATAAATGTACGAGATGTTTACTTTATTGTATTTGGTTTGAATTGTTTTTCGGGTTGTAACTTTGATAATATGTATAGTTTTTTTTATCAATCTTTTTAGTGATAAAATAGTATCCATTATAGAGTAATAATTAGTCTGTATTTTTTTCTCCTCTCAAGTATAATATTAATAATTTATTTTTAATATTTAATTATTTTTATTTTTTTAATTGTTTACTTTACTTTGTATTGCTGTATTTTTAATAATATTATCAAGTAAAATAAATTTATTTAACTCAATCAAATCAATTTTATAAATCTCAATTTTTTATTATTTCTTTAAATATTAATATCATATTAATATTTTTTTATATTAATAAAAAACTCAAACCGACCGACCATACATAGCGTGCGGCACACTATCTAGTGATTTCTCTATGCTAGAGTCATGTTACATGAATATTGGCATTTCATGAACAACTTGCTTGGCCCGCTTTTGGATGCTAGCTTCATGTTGCGTCTAAAAAACAAGGGATGAGAATCATTCATTGGCAGAAATGAGTCAATCAAACCCATACCAACCATGGTTCTTGCTTTGGCATGTAGCTTGGTACAGGTTGGCTCTTTTAACAGTTTGCAATTTTTGGCAACACAGATTTCTTAAACGGGTAAAATAGTTTATGATTCTTAAGTTTTTTAAAATAAAAAAAATAGAGTAATTTATTTATTTATTTATTTTTGATAACAATGGGTCTATTTTGTTTACATTCATTTCAACTAATTTTTTAAAATCTTAAAATTAATAATTAGATAAATCTTCAATAGTTTTGAGGTTTATAGTATTTAAATTAGTAATATTTAGTATGTGTTTGGTATTGTGATAGCTGTTGTGGTTGGTGTTTGAAAAAAATTATTTTATAAAAAGTACTTTTAGCTGAGATTGATTTGAAAAAATATATGTTTGGTTAAAACTGTGGATGGAATTGAGGTTATAAAATAATTTTAAAAAATATATATTAATATTGATAGTTTTTAATTTAAATTTTGTAAATTTAACTATCTATAATTTTATTACGTATAAAATACATTTGACAAGTCCTATATTTTTTTTAGTGCATAACAACATTAGTTAAAAATATAATTAGAAATAAAATACATAATTTTTATTTTTTTTATTTTAGTAGGTCAGAACTGGTTTATTATATTTCGAGTTTTGAATCAGAACCTGTCCGACCAGAACTAGTTGGGCCGAAACATTGCAGCTTGGCTACATTGCATAAACAATGTATGCCACACTGTTAATGCTAATTAATTAGCGTGAGCAATGCACACAAAGCAACATTTTGGTACTTTTTTTTTTCCTGTGTTCCAAATGCAAATTTACATAGGACTCATACACAATAAAATATGTTTTATTCTTAACCAAACTGGTTGTATTTGTGTTTTTAACAAAACGAAGATACAACCTCGTTAACAAACACACTCTTAGAGATTAAATCTAAAATCTAATTAGTTAAGTTACACTTTTCATTTATTTTTTGTTATGTTTAATAGTATTTTTTTTTGTCTTTGAAAGTTTAGTTTTCAACTGTGATTATTTTTCTATTTAGATTTAATTATTATTATTATTATTATTATTATTATTTTAAATTAATTTAATTCATTCATATGGCATAATCCAATTAGTTGACATCTTGAAATGAACATCATTAATAGATCTCTTACAATGTTAGTGACATATTTGGATGGAGGGCCGTGCATGATTAATAATTAAGAGTACATGGTCTTTGATGGCTAAAATTGATGTGAAGTGACTAATTTTTATATGTCCAAAAATTACTAGATAAATAGATGATTAAACAAGAGACATTAGTTTATAATTATGTAAAAATATGAGAACTTTGTAATCTAAACAAATATATAGACTTGCATAAGATTTACGAGTACAATCGTAACATGTATACTAAATGTGTATAGAATTTATATTTAAACAAACAATTAATCAAGGATAGTTGTTAAAACTCTTAAAATATAACCAAGCTGAAATTCTTGTTATTGTTAAAGAATAATTATTATTTTTTTTAAGATTGAATGCCGTAAAAAAACTTTCTTTCATAAATTTTTCAAAATTTCAATAACACTACCATATATAATATTTAAGTATACTTCTAAACAATGTTTAAATAACTAAAGAAAGTATACTCGAGATATCTCTACGAGCATTAATCCTAAACCCTAGATTAGAAGGAACATTAAAAAGAAATATAGCTTAAAAACCGAAGGAACATTAAAAAGAAATATAGCTTAAAAACCAAAAAAAAAGTAATTGAAAAGGTTAAAATTCTTGTAGAAAAACTTTCAAAAATTACAAAAAAACCAACACTAAACATTTTTGTTTAGCCTCTTTTTATAGAGAAATTTAATACCAAAAGCTAATGGAAATCCCTCCATTATCAGGCTTGATTAACTTTCATAATCAAAATTAAACTTACATTTTTTATTTAAATTGAATGTCTTTTAAGCTAAAAAATTGTTAAGGTTTTGTAAAAATAGTTCTCAAAAAACTTATTGTATATTTAAGGGTTATACAAAACAATAAGTTAAATTGGAGGAAATAATTCTTTATGAACAATACTTAAGCCCAATTTTAAATTGATAAAAAAATAATGTTTTGTAACCTATAAAATTATTTTGTAATAAATTTATACCTAGACCCAAACCCTCCTCGAAGCTCAAGTACAAGTTTGGTTGTTCTGGAACTGTGAGTTTTAGCTCAAAGTCACTTTACTTAAAACTTCTTCGATCTAAAAGCTTAGGTACTTTTTGGATTCAGTTTTAACTTCTCAACTTTTCACTATATAAACGCCAATAAAGTTTTATTTCTTTTTTATATGAAATAAGATTTTTTAAAGGGTTTTAGGTTTCACCAAAACACATCAACTAAGAGTTTTTTTATATCAATTTCTTATTCACCCATAATTTTTTAAACCATATTAATGTTTTGTATTAAAAAGTTTATATTAGAGATTAAATTTCAATAAATTTTAACCCTAGAAGTGAGTGGACTGTTTTTTTAATGTGGTCTCAAATGATTACAATAACTATATTTTCAATAAAATATTCATCAATCACTTACATGAATAGACATTATTTGGCTAATTTAAAAATGATTTGAAGATTCATATAGAGATATTGATTTGGTTAGTCACTATATTAGGATATGTAATTTTTAGCTTTAAATTTTTAAGTGAAATATTATTAGATTTACCTGTAAATAGTAAATGTGATGTCTTGAATTATTCAATTTTTTATCTTGAATTATTCAATTCTTTATATAAACCAAGATAATAATATTCACATGGTTCTTTACCTAGAGATTTCTTTTTGTTCTCATAGTTTTGTTTATTTTGATCCTAAAAAACTCCAAGTTTTATAAAATCTTTAGAGGGTTTAGCCTTTTCAAAATTCTTAAATGAACGATCACATTTATTACTTCTATATATGATATTTTATTAAAAGTATTATGTTATACTTCACTTGGTATATTAAGATATAAAAATAATTCAAAGTACAATTCATCTTTGCATCGAGCATTAATTTCATCATACAAATAAGCAATAAATAATGATTTTTTAGTATTACTCAAAATATTATATGACTTAGATTTAAATTTGAATCTACATCTTAGAACCTCTAATAAACTAGATATAATTACCATTATTATACAATTTTTATTTTTAAAGGCTTTAAGCTCATTCCTATTAATGAATAATATACAAACTCTCTTAGTAAACCTTTGATTAATAAATTTATGATATTTTTCTTTGACTTTACATAGTCATTAGAAATAATTATATTTGAGAATAAATGTTTAATAGTATTTTCTTGATATATATATTACTTTGTGCCCTTTCTAATTGTAGACTGAATGTTATAATGAAGACAAATTATTAGCACTAGTTTTGGCTAGCATGAAATATCCTATAAGAAAATTCAAAGTCACTTGACTTCCTCTCCAACTTTAATAAGAGCAATAAACTTTAATTTTATTATGGATCTTACGATATATGTTTGCATAGATAATTTTCATGATACAATTGCTCCATTAAATATAAAAAAAATATTCACTAGTGGATTCTAAATCCTTAATATCAAATATCCAATTGACATTACTATACCTTTCAAGTATCATCGATTAATTAGTATAGTGTAGCTTATAGTTTAAGATGTACCTCAAATACTTGAATACCTTTTATTGTTTTTTAATGATCTATACTAGAATTACTAGGAAACCTACTCATTTTTCAAACTAGGTAAGCAACATCAAACCTTGTAGTTTATGACATATGTCAGTTTACTATAATGAATAATGTTTTTTAAAGAGATGAATTGTGAATTTACCTTATTTTTTAGTTTGAATAATAAAATTAAAAAAATAATAAAAAATGTTAAAAAAATATGACTTAAGTCAACATAGGTTATAAAGCCAAGATAATCTCATAAAAAAAAGATAAATTATGCAATTTAATTCTTGATAAAAATGTTGAACAATAAAATTTAAAAAAATCAATTAAAAAAAATCCAAAAAAATGCATTAACTTATGTTATCCCATTAATAAACAAAAGTTTAACTCTTTTTTTTAAAATATTGTTCTTCAATACCTTTTACATTATTCTAATGAATAATGTAATGATATTTTATCCCTTTACCAACAAAATCAACACTAATTTCCAGAAGTATTTAAGTTTTTTGACATGATGCATTAGTTATTATAAAATTAATCATGTTTAAATTATTATTATTTTATTTTAATTGCATAATAAACAATCAAAAGACAATTGAAAGGAAAAAGCTTTTAAAATTGATATCAATGGGCGTTTTTATATTTGCTAAATGGTTTTTGTTATTATTATAATGTCAACAAATAAGCAATTTGGCATGTTATCACGTATGAAAAATAAAATAAAAAAGCACGATGAAATGATCAAAATGCCTATAAAAGCAAAAATTTTTAAATTAGTTTTTAAGAGCTTTTTTTTGTCTTTTTACAATGGATTTTTTTAGATGTTATCAATTCAACTTATAGAAAATATGGTATGTGATGAAATATAAAAATTAATTAAGCAAATAAAAAGCTATAGCATATGTGGCAATCTCTCTAGCACATGGTAGGCACCTCAATCCTTTAATTGACTTTTACGATGCCTTCTAACATCCAAAAACACCCTTTGACTTTGTCGTTGGAAGCATTGTCATGTTTTCTTCTTGGTGAAGTGATGCACATCAAAGGTAGTAGTCTAATTTGTCATATGTTGACCTTTCTTTTTTTTCTTTTTTCTTTTTCTCTCTTTTCCCTAAAAAATTATGGTCTGGCTCTCTTTATTATTGGTATTTCAACTTCAGTCAATTATTTTTTTTTAATTTTTTGTTCTTGGCCTTTTAATAGAAGTTATATTTCTTTTTAATTTCTCTATTCCATCCCAATTTACTTATTATTTCTAATTTGATCCTTATTGTTTGATTATTTGTTTTGGGCTTTATGTAGAAATAATTTTTCTTTTCAATTTTACTCTTTAATAAAAGATTTTGTTTTTGTTTTTGTTTCAATGTTGATCCTTGTTTTTTATTTTTTTTCCTTTTATTTATTTATTTTTCAATTTTACCTTTTAATTAAAAAAAATTTGGTATTTCAATTTTAATCCCTATTCTTTTAATTGTTATTTTTTTATTTTATATCTATTTGTATAATTAGTATTCTTTTTGCAAGTTAATCCTTTAATATTTAATTGGTTGATAATTGAGCTTTATGGTTTTCAGATATTATGTTTTTGGTTTAATAGCTTGGGTCACGGGTTTGAAAAGTTAATGTTGGTTAATATTTTTTTATATAATTTTTTTTTATTTTCTTTTTAGCTTTATGATTCAAGATTTTCTTTTTTATAGGGCTAACCCAATTTTATTTTATGACTTAGACTATTAGTTTGGCAAGTTAAGTTAGATTTACTTGTTTTTTATTTCATGAATTATAAGTTTGTCATACTAATTCGGATTAATTCAAGTTATTTTTTATTTTTTTACCCAATTATTTTCTTTTTTTATTTATTAGTACGAAAATTGAGCAACATTATCTATCTCTATTTACAAAATTTATTTTTCCTCATATTATCATTATTATTTTTTAATATAATTTATTTTTTGTTATTATTTATTTTTTTATTATCTCATTAAAATAAAATTAATTTTGTCTCTTATACACATCTAGATGTGTATAAGAGACAGATGCCACACTGTTAATGCTAATTAATTAGCGTGAGCAATGCACACAAAGCAACATTTTGGTACTTTTTTTTTTCCTGTGTTCCAAATGCAAATTTACATAGGACTCATACACAATAAAATATGTTTTATTCTTAACCAAACTGGTTGTATTTGTGTTNGAGGCTAGTTAGACATAACTAGGTCACATCTCGCCGGTTGTACCAAAATTTCTGTTAATATTATCCTCGTTAAATGTTAAATTTAATATAATAGGTTAGCCTTAAAAATTCTTAATATACTTTTTATTAAATTTAAATTTTAAATTAGATTATATTAGAATTACTATAATATAAACGTGTTGACCTAATATGCTTTTAAAAAAATTAAAATAAAACAATTCAAATTAATCCGAGTTAACACGAAAAACTTGTGATATAGATTATAAATTACACTATACTTGATTATTTTTTTTTAATTATATGATAAAAATATTAAAATTTAATTAAATTTTAAATTTAAAAATTTTAAAAAATAAAAATAAATTAAAAAACTTAATACTTAAAAAAGTAAAAAATAAATAAAAATAAATAACTAAAGCACATCTAAATAGCCAAAAGAAAATAGTCCAACGCACCTACACCTTTTTGTGGGACAAGAATTCATGCTTTGAGCCATGCTTATGATTATTATTTTAAATCGATCACCCTATTAAAAAAAACAACAAAGGTTGCCCGAAATCCAGCTAACATCGTAGTAGCTGAAAATTTAAGGGGTGTGTTTTCGAGGTTTTTTAGGTTGAAAATTTATTTTTATTTAAAATCATCTAAGAAATATCTCACAAGCCACCCTAAACTATATAATAACCCCAAAATCTTCTAAAAACATTGAAAATAAACGAATGACAAAATCAAAAGGAAGTCTGATATTTTTTTCATGCATTTTTATAAACAAAAACCATAACAATCCCATTATTTTCATTGAAACGAATTTTTTGAAACTAAGAACTTGCGAGTTTCATCATTGAACAATGGCCAAACCAACTACTTTCTCTCTCTCTCTTTGTTTTTTTAATTATTACTAATGTAGGTTATCCATATATTTTTTACTCTTTTTAATATCCCTTATCTTTTAATTTTTTTAATTTGTATTTTTAATATAATTACAAGCCTAATTTCTTCTAATTATGCTATAGAAGGGTTTAAATGAAAGAAGAAAAAAGAGAGAGTTGTTTACTGTGAAACCGCTGCCACCTTTTTATGTTGTTTTGGTGATTACATCACATATTTAAAAGGCTATTAGCAACCGAAATCTTTAGGTTGAGCAAATTCTTTTCTTATCACCTCAGCCAACCCCTTGAAAACATATTCAACCATTATTTTGTGCAAATATGGTGTCCCTTGGCATGAGGCCCAAAGGAAACATTAATCCGGCAGCTGAACCTTAAGATTTTCATCAAAGGATCTTATGTTCAAATCAAGAGAGGTCGGGGATGGCGATTTAAGAATTAGAGGAGGGCTCTTTGGGGTGTCCATGGCCCGCGTGTTCATCCTCCTGTTGAGCAAATAAGAACTAAAATATATAACAGTTCACGCAATAATTTAATAAATGAAGTGTTGATAAACGTCATTATAGTTTAATTTACTAGTTGTTTTTTGGTTCTTGTTCTTGTGATGAGTTTATTCCTAGTCAGCAGCACCATCCCCTCGTCCTCCATGCAAGAAAAAAATAAGAGAACAATGAGCTGTTAACGATGCAAAACAAGGTAGAAGGTTTGCTAAATTCCCAAAAAATGATTCATATCCTTCTCCTTAATTCATAATCAAAACTCCAAGTCGATCCCCTTCTCTAGATTTCCCATTGGAGACCTTTTGAAATAATTTGTCTCCCTTTAGGCTAGCGAAGAGACAGCTGAAGACATGCTTTGACTCGAGGTCGGAGAGCATATCCATTACTAATACTAACGAGGACTAGCTAACTTAGCATGTTTTCTTTTGTTAATTAATTCTTAATGGTGGATGAAATAAGACTTTGAGTGCAATAATATGTAGTTAGTTATTGACTAAGTAATAATATTTTATATTAATGGAGGTGGGTGGGGAAGGTGATTCGACTTTTTATTAAAAAGCAGAAGCATCAATTCAAAGTGGATATCCATTGGCTTCCACCATCAAGCTTCAAAAACACGGCCCTCCCTCATCCAATATGCTTCAGTGATAGGCTGATAGGACGAAGGGAAGATCATTTGGGAGATATTGCTTTGATTTTTCCCAAGTAAACGAATTAATAATCATGTTTGACATTCTCCTGAACCTCCATTGGTAATGTCTTTTCAGCTTTGATAATTAAGTTTATAGCTAGTGGATCAGAGCATCTTCGTCTGTGTAATACTTTTGAGAGTTGATGCGTCTTTTCAAGCATGCGACAAGATTATGATCCATTGAATCTTTACCTAGATTCCAATCTTTCGTAATGGGTATAAATTTGTATGGATCAAGATGTCTCCATGCTGCTGATTGAAAAGGTTTTACCAGCAGAGAAGTTGTTTCAACGCGAGTGTTTTTCTTTTTATTTTTTCACTGGTTTTTTCAAAACAGCACTCATAAACGTAGCTGGAGGTTGATGATTGATCTTTCGGTGTTGAAAAAAAACAAAATAGCTAGTGATTTCTTAATGTTTCTAGTTTTTACTACGTACCCCGACGTTGATAGTCGGGCTTTGAGGTAATTATAAGTTAATTAGAATTAAATAATGGTATTTTCACTCTATCTTAGAGTTAATTATATATTAATCTTTATAATTTATAAGAATTTATTAATTACTTCTTTTTAGTAAGAGAACTAATATAATATAATAAATTGAGATTTAACGGATTAAAAAAATCCTCTAAAAACCATCTTATCTTTGCTCAACTAAGTAATAAGCTTAATTTTTTTTGGATTGAGCTTAAAATAAAATTTTAATTTTATATATACAACTATATTTTAGATTTTATTTTATCCATATTTTTTGTTTATAAAAATTCTTTAAAAACACATTATATATTTTTTTATATTAATGTTGTGTAAATGATAGAGTGCAAAAGTTTTTTAAAAATCTAACATATTTCCATTAATATCAAATATATATATTAGTGATATTTTTTTATTAATATACATACATATATGTGTTAAAAATATTTTTTCTTTTAATACTATTATGATAACATTATGTTTTAGTTCTTTTTCTCCATAAAAAAACTTATAAACTATAAATACATTATAAATTTTTCAACAGAAAGGTTTGGATTTTTTATTTTTTATTGTATATTTATTTTCATAATATTTTTTTATAATACTATTATATTTTTTTAAAAAATGTTAATTTAATTATTAAAAAGTTTCTAAATTTATGGATCATTTGAACCACCTACTCTTATCATCTTGGCTGAAAAAAAATTATAAAAATTAAAATATTAATTAATTATTCAAAATATAAACATTGGCTTAAGCTATTCGAATTTTCCAGTACATAGTACCCCATGTTTTCTACGTGTTGATGAGTTAGCCACTCTGTCTTTTTCCTTGTTAATGCAGGTATGAGGTGTCCATAACAGTTTTTTTATTTTAAAATGCTTTTCTATATATGTTAACCTCAATCAAACATGGTTGATTGTTATTAGAAAATTAGGATTTTATTTCTTTTGTTTACTTAATTTAACAAGAAAAAAAAGAATGACAAATACTAATAAATATATTTAGTTAAATATTTAAAGGATTTTTTTAAATAGTTTTTTTTTCTAACATGAACAAGTTTAGTGGAGATAGAGCAATACATTAGTAATTTTAAAAAATATAGCTTAATTAATTAGATTCTGAATTTATTTTTTATATAATTATTAATTTTAAAATATTAACTCTTAGAAGAGTTTCTTAATTACATAACATATTTTAATTTCACTGCAAGGATTACTTGTTGATGATTATTATTATTGGGCACACGATGACTTGTTTAATCACGGGCCATCACAGAGCAACATGCACCGACAGCAGTCACGTGCATGGGGAGGAATGTTTTTCAGCCTTTTACCTTCTTTATTATTTCTCTGGTTTTTAAAATATATGCTAAGATATTGATGTACAGTACTGTCAAGACATGTGACCTGTTCTTGATTCCCATTTAAAAAAAATAAAAAAATAATGCTTCTTTATTTTCATTTGTATCTTAAGAGGAGAGAAGGTATAAATTATATATAAAAAAGAAGACTATATATGTACTCATAATTAAAAATGTTTTGAGTTGTTTTTAGAAAATTAAAAAGGTATAGATCACATCCACAAGAAAAGTACTAAAATGTTTGTTTTTATTTTTGAAAAGTGTTTTTAAAAAATTTTATTTTTTTATTTTTTTTATTAATTTTAAATTAATATATTTTTAATGTTTTGAATCATTTTGATATATTGATGTTAAAAATATTTTTTAAAAAATAAAAAAATTTAATAATATATATTTTAACATGAAAAGTTATTTAAAAAATAATCACAATAACACCTTCAAATAAATTAAATCACTCATGAGTTATAAAAAAAACAATAAATTCACTCGTTTTCTCTCTCATAATATTTTTTTTTATTTATGACTTGTAATTCATAGTTTTTCATCGTCAACAACTTCATTTTTTTTTTTCAAAATTATTTATAGATTTCTTTATTTTTTTAATGTTTTTTTAATCCATAATAGATTTGGTTTTGGTAATTTAGTATTAAGACCTCTCGAACACAAACATATATCAAGAGAAAGATTCATGCATGTTAGTAAGAGAAAGATCCTAATTGGATATTGTGGAAAAAGGAGTGCACTAGCCTCCTATATTTTTTAAGTTGTGTTTTGTTAGTGTAAATAATATAAATATATTTGGTTAAAAAATTAAAAATAAAGATATAAAATAAATTTATTCTTAAAATAAAATTTATAATTTTAAAACAAGAGATATAAGGAAGTCATGTCCCCTCTTTCTCTATTATTAATTATCTGTAATATTTTAGCTTAATCTATATCTCTTTATATTAAGGTTAAACAATATACTTAAGTATAAATAGATTAAGGAGAATTTGAGCTCTTTTTCTTTCATATTTGTATTTAGTTTATGTTAATTGAATTATTTTAACATTATCATTTTTTATATTTTAAAACAATAGTCAAGCGCTATTTTATACTTATATTATAATTCAATTCAATTTAAAAATATTTTTTAAAAAAGTATGTATATTTCTAGGCAAGATTGTCAATTATACTTCATTCCTGCTAGAATTTCCGACATGCTGCTCAAAACTGAGATTCAAGTTGCTCTGCCGTCCATTCCCTGCACCAAACAAACTTCAGCAAGTGAAAATTAATTTGCAGCTAAATAGACTTAAAAGTGCAATAGGAAGATAGCATGAGCAAATATCATATTTGACATAGCAAAAACTTAGGAGTTACATTTTAACAAAACTTCATGCATTATTCGAGGAGCCATTAGGTATAATATATGATCTTCAAAAGAGTCTTGCCAAACAAACACTATGTTCCTTGAAATGCACGCAAACCAATTATATTTTTAAATATAAATATTGTTTTTATATTAATAATATTTAATTTATTAAATTTTTACTCTGGTTAGTTGTATGGCGGGAATAATTTCACATTTAAAGTTTTTAGTTGATGTTGTAATGCAGTAACTAGATATAGTAATGCAGTAACCAGATATAAAAAAAATTAAAATATATTTAAATTTTTATTTTAAAGGGTGAAATATGCTAGAGTATAAGAGACTAAGTGACGATTTGATCTTTGTTCAATACAACATGAAGATTCAACAAAGAAAAAATATTAATGTTATCATATTAAAAATTATAATTATAATTTTCATTAACAATAGTATTATTTTTTAAAAATTAAATTTATCATTAATATATATGATTTATATTTATGTTGTTTTTTTATACTTTATAGGAATTTGAGCAAAATAAAAAATACATTAGATTTCATTAGCTTTGATAACTTAAACTTATTAAATGAATGAATTTGTAAAAAATCTATCCTTCTTGATATTGAATATTTAAATTAAAAAACATTTGAGACACCTTTATTTATTTTAACTTTAAAGGATAAGTAGATTCATTTTGACAGTGAGGATTAACTTAATAGAAATGATTATCCATTGTAATGTCTAGTTAATGACTTTCACTTCATATCACCAAAAAATTTGATTTATATTTATTTTGTATTAAAATATTTTACTTTCTCAATATTTTGTTTTTTTTTGTTGGATTACTTTAAGTTAAAGTCTTTTTAGTCTTAAATCTTAACTATTTAAGAATATTTTGAATTTTAAAATTATATTTAGATGTTTAATATTGTATTTGTATTGCATAATTTAAAGTTAATTTATTTTTAGATTTGAATTGAAATTATGTATATCGAATTAATATTTATATATACAATACATGACCTTGGAATAGAACAATAAAATGCTCCGAAACTAAAATTTATCATTCCAATAAGAAAAATAAAATGTCATTTGGAATGAAATTCAAACCTTGGCTTTTGAAATGCTATATTAGGGGGTTAGAATACAAGTCTTTTACCATTATAATACAATTTAGAAAAATAACATTAGTTGAAAAGATATTTGGAAAATAAAAATAGGTAATTAAGGACATACTAGACTATGTTTGACAAACTTAATATTATTAAAAAAATACTGACGAGACAATTTAACTATATATTGAAAGACGATCAAATTAACCCTGAACAGAACTTTTAAACTACCTTAACCCCATATTAATCACATATAAAATCTCTAACCAATTATATTCTAGTTTTATAATCTTTCAAGGTACTGTTAAAATTATCTCGTTAAAATTTTTCTAATGATATTAAATATGTTAAAAATAAGATTCTTTTGTATTTTTGATGATCTATTTTTTTTTCTTCCCTCGTTTCTCTTTACATTAGTGTATTCTGTTTTTCTCTCTCTGGGCTATTAAATCTTAAATCTCATCTTCACCATTGAATCTTTATAAAAATTTGGATTGATTTTTATACATTTTAATTAATTTATATGAGAGATGCATTCTGACTTCTGACTAAACAATTGCTATTCTTCATAATGGTTAACTAATATTTAGTAACGTGCATTTCTTAAATATTTATTTTTAAAAAACGTTTACAAGGTTATGTTATTTTTTAAAAAAGTTATTAAAATCCATTTTATTCGCTTAATATTTTCTTGAACCGACTTGAATTGAATATGTACGGTAAATGCCTTTTTTTCAAACAATGATGTGATCTATCTTTTACGTAAAGAAAATCTCTAACAATCGAGAGGAGAGAGGAGAGAGGAGAGTCCAAGAAACACCAGCAGCATCGTCTTTCCTCAAATCGCTTAAATATATTTCCAATTGATTAAGAAATATCAAGATACTTATCACTTCAATCCCAACAAGAGACATGAAAAAAGAAAGATACTTGTTGCTTCTTGTCACATCAATTTTAACATTACTCACAATAGGAATCATCGTTAAAGCCAGCACTTGGGAGTCTTGGGGCCGTGGAACACAAAAACTTACCGGACAGCCTTCCTCGCCGGTCATGAGCAACTATTTATTTTTGGATTTTAAAAATAAATAAATTTTTTATTTTTATTTTAAATTAATATTTTTAGATCATCCTAACATGATAAATTTAAAAATAAAAAAATATTATTTTAATATATTTTAAACAAAAAATAATTGCAACAATACTCTTAAATAAATTTTAAAAACTAGCTTGATATTTTGTAAGCTTTACATTTTGAAAAGGGCAAAGATGGCCAATAAGTTTAAAATTACAAAAAAAGAGGAGGAGGGGGTGAGAGGTAAGGATTACTGTTTTCATGTTTTAAAAATATTTTTAGAAGAGTTAATGTTTTATTTTAAAGTATATTTTTTTGTGATTTTAGATCATTATTTTGATTTGTTGATATTAAAATAAATTTTAAAAAATAAATACAAATTATTTTAATATATTTTTAAATAAAAATACTTCTAAATAATTACTATCACAGAACACATTGGTCATTAAAATTAAAAATAAGAGAGGTAAGAAGGAAATCTCCGATGGCCTTATCAAGCTAATACAAAAGAAAAATTATTGTTGGACCCTAATATATGTACATTAGCACAAGCAGACCCCCCTATCAAACCCTACTTATCTTGATAAGTCCCCCTAAATTTCCATTTTACAAAAAAACAAAACAAAGTAAAATACCTTATTATCCTCTCAAAATTTCACATCTCTCTCTATGCAGGTGGTACACCACCACCACCTTCCCCTCTGTGTATAAATCCTGCTACACAGCACCCCTCTCTCTATCTCTCACACCCCCACTCCTCGTGCCCTCCAGATCACCCTTTTCTTTGCTTCTCTGCCTTCACATTTCTCTCTACGAGCACCATACCTTTCTTTGTTCCCTTATTTCTATAATAAATAAGAGGAATTCCTGTATTTGTTGTCTGTGAAGATCAGAGGGTGGAAAAGAAGAAGAAGAAGAAAAGGGAGTGTTGTATGTCAGTAAATTGTAAAGAGATTTTTCTTTGTGGGATTGGTGAGCTTGTGAATCCTTTGCAATGGCCTCAACTTCGAAAAAGACGACGCCTTCTCCTCCTTGTTGTGATTCTACTACTCCCGCTCCTCCTCCCATTCGCCGTGACGCCACCTCCTCCTCATCTTTGGTTCAGCAAGATTGGACGGTTCCCTCCGCTGATCGCCGCCCCGTTGTCGATGCTCTTCCAGAACCTTCCAAAACAGCCTCCGGTACCAAAAGTATTTCCTCTCTCTACCTTTCCCTGATCATTCCCTGCTTTATAATTATTTATCTTTGATGAATCGACCCTTCATATGTTTTGTTTCAATATCCGAATGCCTCGCCTCCATTGTCTTTGATCATCACCAGGATCATCGTGATGTTTTTATAAAATCAGCTGAACATACTGTAAACTTATACATATTTATTTTCTTGGTATTGGAGAGTTAAAGATGGCGCATGCTTCTCGATAATCAATAACAAATTAAATATGATTTATTGAAATAAAGTTGATTGTAATCAGATTGAGACATTTCTATCTCATCCTGGGTCACTGGATAAATTATACATTTATTTGAAATTGGATTTTAATTCCTTTTAATTAAGAGTGTGGACAAAAGCTAAACACATTGATTTCCTTCCTTTGTTTATTCAATTTCATGATAAATGTCTATATATAATATCATTAATTGAATTTTTACATTAAATTTCTTCTCTAATATGTCTACCTTAGCAAACCAACTTCTATTCCCACCAAAACAAAAGCATCCTCGATTGGGAAAAAGAAGAAGAAAGGAAGAACAAAAAAAATCAACCTTTTCTACTTCGATTTATTAGCATCTATCAAACTGTGTACTTCTAAATAAATATGAGTGTAAGCTAACTTTTTATCATCTTTCTATGATTTTCACTCCTGAAAAAGAAAAGCATGTGTGTGTGTGTGTGTGTGTATGAGGTTGTTTTAATAATTTTACAATAGTCAAACATGTTAAATGATCTTTGTTCCATTTCATTAAAAAGTTCGAGCTTAATTACAAAATTTATAAATGCTTATTAAAAAAATAAAATTCTTTTCCTTTGTTTTAAGATGAATCTTCACTGCAAAAATTGTATATCCAAAAGAAAAAAAAATAATAATCTTTAAATGAAATTTAGCACATGCATATCTCCATGTGGATTACTCAAGTTTTGAAAAATTAATTTGAAGATGCCATATCCCTTACCTTTGTATGAGTGGAAAAACATTCTGTGAAGTGAAAATACTACCTTATTTAATTGACAAAATAATTAATAAACTCTTTATATTTAGTCACTTTACACAACAATAAATTTCTTCTAAATGTTTTCCAATCACACCATTCATTTGGTACGACAAGAAAGTAGCTAAAACTCCAGTATTATTGCTATTGGATCTGTACTAGACATTTAGATCCGAAAGGATAAGAAACAATTTTTATTTCTCTAAGATGTTAATTTTCATTAACATTTGACTAAATATTATTTATATCCTTTTTTTTTTTGGTTGATTGCTAATCATTGAGAAATGGATATTTAGTTCCACTTAATGAATTATTGTTAATTGATTGAGATCATCAGAGTATTGGTAATAGTGAGTAAGGCCAAAGAATATATAGCATCAAGATTCAAATGAAAACAAATAAAGTATAAGAGATACAAGAAAATTCTTCACTAGAAATTTAATATTAAAGATAATTAAAGATTGAAGAAATTAAAATCACTAGGTTTAAAGAGATTATCTCATTAATTAATCTTTGTTTTACTCTTATTTTATTTATTTTTATATCTTTTAATGCTATCCATGCAACTGACTAAAAGAAGGTCATTTACTGATAGTTCAAATGTAGAACTGTACTTTGACATATGTAAAATCAAAAAATAAAAAATCACGGCAAAATTCATCAATTTTGTTAAATGACTTATTGAATAATAATTATAAGATTAGTGCAACGGTAAAATTACTTCATATTGTCGCTTTTTAACTAGCATGAAAATAGGGGAAGGAAAACAAATGAATATTACTTCACAGCCTAAGGAGGATAACAATGTTCTCACTTTGATGGGGAGAAAAAAAATTAAATAGTCACTCATTGAAAATTCAGAAGAGAATAATTTAGTCAATTTGTCGATGAGGGTATGTAGCTCAATGATGAAGCTGTCTTACATGGCACAGAATGAATACCCTCCACTGCCCAATCTTAGTGACTCATGACACGCCCTTGCTTTATTTCATGATTATTAACCAGGATAATGCCCTATTTGTTCTGATGTGATATAAAAAATCATTGACTTTATTGGATTCTGTTTTGCGGTTCAATGTTCTCTCTGGCAGCAGCTTTTCAACTGATGATGCTGCAGTATATATTTTGTTCGGTTGGTTGATGGTCTTTGTTGTATTATGTTCAGCTGTTATCCCAGTCATGTTAAGGGCTCAGACCAGCCATCCTTTGGATCCTTTGTCTGCTGCCGAAATCTCTGTTGCAGTGGCAACTGTTAGGGCTGCTGGAGCCACTCCTGAGGTTATTACATATGCTATTTCTCTTTTTCCTAAATTCTCTTGTAAAATGATATGATAAATAGTAAGCTAATTTGTGTTTTCGGTTTCAGCTCAGAGATAGCATGCGTTTCGTTGAGGTGGTTCTATTTGAACCGGATAAGCATGTTGTTGCGCTGGCAGATGCATATTTCTTTCCTCCTTTCCAACCATCATTGCTTCCCAGATCAAAAGGTGGACCTATAATTCCTACAAAGTTGCCTCCAAGAAGGGCTAGACTTGTTGTTTACAACAAACGGTCAAATGAGACAAGCTTATGGATTGTGGAGCTCTCTGAAGTACATGCAGCGACTCGTGGTGGACATCATAGGGGAAAAGTGATTTCATCTCAAGTTGTTCCAGATGTCCAGCCTCCAATGGTTTGTCATTTTTCGCTGGCATTTATTCTTACTTCTTCCACTCTTCATGTTCATTCAGTCTTTGAGTTGCACAAATGATGAAAGTAAATATTTACAACTACTGTTTATTTAATTGGGATTTATCCCAGTTAGTAATCATAAAAAAGTTAAGAAACTAGAATTATAGATGCTATACTTGTCAATGATGAGTCTTGTAACAACCATGTGCCTAAATTTTAACCACACACTTTTCCAATTGAGGGAACCTGTCATGTTCAAATATCTTGAAACCATAGATAGCAAGTAATTTCAGAAATCTCTAATTCATGGCTTCGTCAACTTTTTATCAAATAAATTATTCTTTGTTTGATTTTGTTTGTTATAAGCTATTTTGTTTCAATAAACGTCATATTTAATGGTCCATTAGCCTGGTCTGAAGATGAAACCTGTTTTCTTAGCTGATAAGTGCATTATCAATTTTCTAACTTTTAGGAGCTGGTATATTTGAAATGACTTATTAGTATTTGATAGATGAGTTGTATTTGCGCACTCATTTATGTTTTTAGTTTGTTTAAATATTCTATTTGTAAGTTCAGGATGCTGTTGAATATGCTGAATGTGAAGCTGTTGTCAAAGACTTTCCTCCATTTAGAGAGGCAATGAAAAAGAGAGGTATTGAAGACATGGACCTTCTGATGGTTGATGCCTGGTATGCTAATTTCTTTCCTCATATTAGCAGCTGGGAAGTTGCAATAGGATGGTGTGAAGTTATTGATATTTCATGTAAATATTTATGCTGCAGGTGTGTTGGTTACCACAGTGATGCTGATGCTCCAAGCAGAAGACTTGCCAAACCACTTATATTTTGTAGAACTGAGAGTGACTGTCCAATGGAAAATGGTTATGCACGTCCAGTTGAGGGCATCCATGTACTTGTTGATATGCAAAACATGAGGGTCATTGAATTTGAAGACCGTAAACTTGTTCCCTTACCTCCTGCTGATCCATTGAGGAACTATACTCCTGGTGAAACAAGAGGTGGTGTTGATCGAAGTGATGTGAAACCTTTGCAAATTATCCAGCCTGAAGGTCCAAGCTTTCGTGTTAATGGACACTATGTAGAATGGCAGAAGGTACATGACTTGTTAAATTTTTCTGTTAATAAGTTCTGAAAATAATGATGAAGAACCTGATTCTATTCTTGCTGGTTGACAGTGGAATTTTCGCATTGGATTCACTCCTAGGGAGGGCTTGGTTATACATTCAGTTGCGTATGTTGATGGTAGTAGAGGGAGACGACCTTTAGCCCACAGGTTAAGCTTTGTAGAGATGGTAGTTCCTTATGGAGATCCAAATGAGCCACATTACCGTAAGAATGCATTTGATGCAGGGGAAGATGGCCTTGGTAAAAATGCACATTCCCTAAAAAAGGTTTGTTAGCTACTTTACCCAGTCTGCTACAAATTACATTATATATTTTTTGGTGGATTTGATAATAATAAAAACTACCATTGCAGGGCTGTGATTGTTTGGGCTTTATTAAATACTTTGATGCACACTTTACAAACTTCACTGGAGGTATTGAAACAATTGAAAATTGTGTATGTTTGCATGAAGAGGATCATGGAATTCTATGGAAGCATCAGGATTGGAGGACAGGTTTAGCAGAAGTGCGAAGGTCTAGGCGGCTGACGGTGTCCTTTATTTGCACAGTTGCTAATTATGAATATGGATTTTTCTGGCACTTCTATCAGGAAAGTTATATCCTATACTATTTGTGTTCCATCCATTCACTTCTATGCTAATTTAGATGTTGCCCTTGTGAACTATGAGAAGGTGCCAGTAGCAATATGCATAATTTTACGTCATCTACACTACTTTATGGACTAATAACAGTATAATGTATGAACTTTCTGGAATACTATGTCTTCTTTTCTATTACCTAGCTGCACCTATTCTCCAAATTTTGATTTAAGCGAAGTGATAGTTTGTGTTTTGTGTAGTCGATGGTTGTACTGTTCACTCTTGAGAATGAAAATGACATGTAAGTTTGTTGTTACAGGATGGAAAAATCGAAGCTGAAGTTAAGCTTACGGGAATCCTTAGCTTAGGAGCGTTACAACCTGGGGAGACTCGAAAATATGGTACTACCATTGCCCCAGGTCTTTATGCACCAGTTCATCAGCACTTTTTTGTTGCTCGTATGGACATGGCTGTTGATTGCAGACCTGGTGAAGCTTTCAATCAGGTACTCTGCATTGAATTTATGAGCTACTATTTCAAGTTTTAAAGTGCTCAGGTTGTGCATTGCCTACTAGTCAAGTGCGAGTGTGTGTTTGTGTTAAAAGAGGGAGGGTTCTATTAGAGAACAAAAATTGGGAATTACTTTTGGAGAGTTTCTGAATTTTTTAAAGTAGTTAGAAGACTCAAAAAGGCATGACATTTCTGCAAATGAATGCAATGCTTCATTAATACCAACACTTGTAGTCAATCATCAAGATTTCTCAGCCACCATGAGATGATGCACCTCATTGCAAGCTGCATCCGTAGTCTCTGTTTCATAATTCCTCAGTTCTGAATTGTTAATAAAAGTTCGATGTATGTTTCTGGAAAGGTTTGCTTTTCAAAAATTACAATATACCCCTGTTTTTATATGTATATAACAAATGGCTCTATTTATTTATTTTTTTCATTTGTGCAGGTTGTGGAGGTAAATGTTGAAGTTGAGAAACCTGGGGAGACAAATGTCCACAACAACGCATTTTATGCCAAAGAGACGCTGCTCCGATCAGAATTGGAAGCAATGCGTGCTTGCAATCCACAAACAGCTCGCCATTGGATTGTAAGTCATTCTTTCCCCTGTTGTAGATGCTCTTCATGAGACATTGTTAAGGACTGATACAATTGCTTCTTCCCTTGAAATGCTTCATGTTGGATGTATTTATTCTGGCATATTGCTTGCTTCACTGTATTACTGTATCTATGGGATATTACTGCGAGTCAAGACTCCTGGTTTTAATTATATGAAATGACTATTGAGGCGTAAGTGCTAGTACTGAAAAAAGAAAAGCTTATGTTCACGTGACACTGCGAGTCTGTCACCCAGAGTAGAAATTTTATAACTTATGCTGATACGTACTTGCCTTTAGAAAAATCTCATAGTTAACCATTTCATGCCATTTATTCTTCAGGTTAGAAACACTAGAACAGTAAACAGAACTGGACAATTAACAGGCTACAAGCTAGTACCTGGTTCCAATTGTTTGCCATTGGCTGGTTCAGAGGCTAAGTTTTTGAGGCGAGCTGCATTTTTAAATCACAATCTTTGGGTTACACCTTATACACATGGTGAGATGTTTCCTGGAGGAGAGTTCCCTAATCAAAATCCACGTGTTGATGAAGGACTGGCTACATGGGTTAAGCAGAATCGACCTTTAGAAGAAACTGATATAGTTCTTTGGTTAGTTGAAAATATCTTCTCACAGTTTGTCTCTGAATCACTCCTTCGTTCATCTTCTTTTGGATTCATCATTTTGTATTAGTCAGATGACGTATTCTTTGACTTCATGCTATTTTTTGAAAGACCAAGGTTGCAGACAC
This sequence comes from Populus ilicifolia, assembly GCA_015708895.1. Classification (NCBI taxonomy): domain Eukaryota; kingdom Viridiplantae; phylum Streptophyta; class Magnoliopsida; order Malpighiales; family Salicaceae; genus Populus; species Populus ilicifolia. Next base: position 62,328 of record SRLM01000528.1, read on the forward strand.
TCGTTTGTGATGAATGTGCTGGACTAACCCACTAAAATGGCAGTCGTAACTTGACATAAAGAGTTTTCGTTCCATAATAACCATGAAAACATCAACAGCTTCATAATTTGTCATACCTCACATTGTTTGTAGATTTTTAATGCAACATTTACAAGCTAAGCGTCACAGAAACTCTTCCATGTGTCATATCTGACTCAGTTTATTACAGGTATGTATTTGGGATCACACATGTTCCTCGGTTGGAAGATTGGCCGGTCATGCCAGTGGAGCGCTTAGGCTTTATGCTTATGGTAATTACTTCGCACATACAATCTCATTTCTTTCCTCAATGTCTTTGAAACTTCTCTGTTGGTGGTCATGAATATTGTCCTACACAATGAAGCAGAATGTCGCTAAATTTATATAGATTTATTGCAAATGGCGGGGCAAATGCTCAAAATATTGGTCATCCCTTCTAAAAATTCAGTTCACTCTAATCAGATCATTCTCATGGATTTTCTTGATTGATCATGAGCATCATTTAAGATATTTGATGGCTATTCGATCAAGCAATGACTAGCATTAGATTAGATATCCAATCACTTTAGTGGTGAAAATGTTGGTCCTATACTGAACATGTTGGATTACATTATGATCTTCTTAGTGCATGTTCTATATTTCTCTGATTCTGCCGGTGTTTGTGGAATGCAGCCTCATGGGTTTTTCAACTGCTCTCCTGCTGTGGATGTTACTCCCAGCACATGCGAATTGGATGCCAAAGACAATGATGTTAAAGACAATGGTGTAACGAAGCCACTTCAAAATGGGGTGCTAGCCAAGCTCTAAGCCAGTTACAAACTATTGTAGTCTCCACCAATCATCAAAAGCACAGAACCTCTGAATTTGATGTGTTGTGGGGAAGGAACTGCATGCAGCAAGTGCTAACCAGCATGCAAGATCAAAGTTATTGTTTCTTGTACATCATAAACATCTGGATTGGGCTCTTGTGCTTTGATTTGACGTTTTGTTGATCGTTGATGTGTTATGGATTTGAATGCTTGATTAGTCTATCGATGTATAAAAAAAAACCTTGTTTTTTGTTTTCGCTAGTAGCAGTTGTTTCTCTGTAACCATTACTAGTGTTGATCCTACGGGGTAAGTTGTGTTGAAAATCAAGGGACGTGTGGATATGCGCTGTCAACTTTGCCACTGGATTTCTCATGTTGAGGTATAAAGCAGACCGTGCTTCTTCTTATGCTGGTTCAAAGGTGGTCTCGGGACAAAAGCATGCAGCTCAACTCCCTTTACATCCTTAGCAAAAACGTTTCCTCTAAAATACCGTATGCATCACCATATTTTTGACAATCCAACCAAACGACGATAACACCTGAAGAGTATATCTCCTCTCTATGGCGTCATAGGTTTTCTCCTCAGAGGCCTCTTTCTCTAGAGTAAAAACCTTGAGGTGTCCTAATAAATGGAAGAGGGAAAATAGGGATCGAAAGATACTGAGTGCTTACCTCGTTTGCAAAAACTAAAGTTAAGGCTCGTGGGAAATCTTGCATGGCCCAGAAGAAGCTTAGAAATAGTCTTTGCATTCAAAATTTCCAACCAATCGGTGTCAGCAGTCAATCTCTTATAAAAGTCTGTAACAGCGGACTCTTCCTACATGAATAAATGATGAAACACGTAAAGAAAGAACTAGAAAACAGAATTAAGATAGAAAAGAAAAGGAAGTAGTATGTGGAATAACTGGGATGATTCAGATTTGACCGCAGGATTAAAAAGTTTGACTTGAATGAAAGGTTCAGATTTAACGATTAAGGAAGTTTGACTAGTGATCTTAATATAGAATCCATTTAGATAACAAGCCCCTATAGTGATAACTATTGATCCTAGATGTAATTCGTTGGATGTTCTTGGATACCTTATAGTACGAGTTAGAGTACTCCTATAGGATAATAATGGGGTGTACTCAAATGTTGTGCTGAGCAGTGTATTTACGAAGAATTTATGGATATCAATGATAATAAGATATGATATGAAACAACGAGGGATTTGTTGAGCAATGTGGTAGATTTACATCAAAGTTGTAGCTTTAGAATCTGTTTAAAAAGGAAAGCTTTTGAGGTGAAGATCAGAAGAAATTGCTTTCAGTTTCGGAATAAGAAATGGAGTATAGAACTGGCATAAATAATGTTCCAGTGGAGAATACAAAGGAATACATGCTTGTCAATGCATGACATAAGATGTAAGGCCAATGGGTCTATATGATGTTACATGTGATGGATATAAATTATTTGGAGTTTACTACCTGGTAAAGGTAATAAATTATTGGATCTGCCTTGTAAGTTCTTCGGATATAAGGCTTTATATGTGGGTGTAGGCGCGCGTGTGCTATGATTGCAGGGTATTTTTACTCATCATTGTAAGTAAATGATTGAACTTGTTAATCAACTAGTGCTTAGGAGATTTGATGAGACGATGAATGTAATAAATAATCAATTCACCCACAGCCCTTTCCTCTGCCGGGGACTTCCGTGAAATGAAAACGGGCGGCATCGTCGTATGCTCGACATTTGTTGCCCTGGTTTATACCCCGGAGGACTCCTATGGCCGATCTGTCACCCAACCTCCTTAAACAACCTAAAGGCTTGGCCCTGTTCTGTTTGGAGTTGGAGAATGGGCCTTATGGCACGGCTTAGTTATTCTCGCAGACAAGATTCGGACCGCCACTTATCTGAAAGCATGGTTTTTGCCTCCCTTCTTGGAGTTCGTCCATTCGTTGGGCGATCCCTTGCTCTCACGTTCGAGTGTTTGCTCGTCGTTTAGGCCGGTGAGTGAGATTTCTGCTCATAGCAGTCAACTCCGGGGTTCTTCGCACCTGGATAGTACCAGGACCCTTGTGCCCCGGCCCTTGATCAGAAAAAGCTGCCCGCCCTATGACCCACAACTCAAAACGCGCCTTGCGACGAGACGCGGACATTCCCCATGCTGCGGCATCCCTCCGGTTCTAGTTTAATGAAAGCTAGTAAACATGTATTTGTAAAAACTTATCTTGCAAAATTGATTATTTATCTAATTTAAGAAGTGCTAGCTTAGTATGGGTTGTGGAGATGAATTGCTATATGAGAAGAACCTTTAATGACTCGGATAGGGAAAATTTCATCAGAATTTTAATGAAATTGTTAATGAAAGGTTAAGGATTGAAAATAGGATAGCAAATAACAATAACTTATATTGTTATTGCTCAACTGGAAATGGTATTAATTGAAATTAAAGAGTACATAGCATGAGCTATCTTAGTAATTATATATTCGGTGATTACCATTACAATGATTTCTCACTTATAATTACATAATAAAAATAATTATATCATTTAAAAAATTAAAAGGAAGAACAAGAAAAAAAAGAACAATAGGATTATAACTCATTGGCCCTTCCATTTAATAAAGAAAATGTATATCATAGAACATTCAAGCTTGGCTCATAACAACAAGAAGAAAAGCTTGCATTTGATATTTCATTTGTTTGGACACATTTTTTTATTGAGCTTTGCACCTACCACTTTCTTGTGTCACACTCAACATTATTATTTACTCATTCCTACAGAAGCCATGCATAACTTCAACATGGCACACACTTTGATCGATGTCTTGATAAACTACTACCAACATTGAAACATTTATACTCAATAAAAACACAAGTTAGGTTTTTCTTCATACTAATGTTTTAGTAAGTTATTATGAATTTATTATGTATGGTAAACTGTTTGGTATGTTATTTGCAATTTATTATTGATCATATTAATTATGATAGTGCTAATAGTAATAGTGGAGATGAAATGTTAATAAAAATGATGATGATAACGACAATAATAAAAGTAACGAGGATGCTAAACCATTTTGGAGGCAAGAGTTTGATAAAAAAAATTATTTATACCAAAGTTTTAAATATTTATTATATTAATAAATAAAAAAATCTTATGTAGTTTCATACAATATAAATATTAGATGATTGACTAAAATTCTAAAAAAACATTGGCAACAATGTATTAATTTGTTTAAGATGACTACATCGACATTGCAAAGCTTGTACTATAATTTAGAAATACAATATTAGCTAAAACATTGAAGAAGGATGGGTATATTGAAAAGGTAATCATATTTGTCTATGAAATAGCAAGTTCATGAAACATTTTAATATTCAAGTGAAACTATTAGTTGATCTTTTAATAAAAAACTAAAAATGTTTTGTTTGCTCATAATAAATTTTATAAAACTAAAAGAGCCTAAATTTTAAAACACTACATGAGAAATTGCAATGAATTCAAGAAATATATCTCCTTTCAAGGTAACATGAATATAGTTTTTAATCATTAATAGGAAATACAAATTATTTTAAAATTATTGTTAATTAATTACAATCTAATGTTGTTTTTTTTTCATATAAAATTATATTGGTGCGATTGATGTCATATATGTTCGCGCTTATATATCTTAAGAAATTAAATATTATTTATTAATAGAAAAGGTTTATTGATGCACAACATAATAATTGCATGTAGTTTTTTTTAACATACAATTTATATTTGTCTGGGTAAAATAAGAAGATAACACATATGATGCTTATATTTTTTATAAATGCTATTAACAATCACAATATAAATTACAAGAGAAAAATTAAATGTTATTTTAACTACAACTATAGTTAATCTGTATTTGTGAAATTACTAACAAATTTCTTATTTGTTATTGAAAAAAAATATTATCTAGTTGATGTTTGATACTCAAAAAAATATACATATTCATGTTTATATAAAGGTAATAGATATCACTTGTAAGATTTCAGTGTCAAGGACAATTAAGAATTCAAGAAGAAAAATTCAATTATGCAAACTCGTCATTATGCATGTGTTTGAACGTTGAAATGTGAAAACAAAGATGAAGAATTTTATAAAATATACTCATATATCCATATCAATCACAATTTTAAATTATAGTGATATTAATGGTATGACACAATAACTTTAGAAGGATGTCATAGAAAGATGTGACCTTTATAAAATATGATCGCAATTTTAATTTTATTTTTAATAATTTATAACTGATGTCATTCCATATTCGCAAAGCCATAAAAACTAGAGATTTTGTTAAATTGATTATGTTCGTGATGAGATTGCATGTAGTTTAATGTGGCAATAAAAATAGGACATTAATGTCATATTTTTTATGATGTATTAAAAATTCAATGCACAATAATATAATTCACAACTATAAAATTACATGTTCTTTTTAGTTATTTTATTACAAAAACACTTTTAAAAGTAGTTTTAACCAAATACCTTTGAATTGCTTTTTACTTAACAACAATTTTAACTATAGTTTCAACCAAATATATATTTTGATCCAACATGCCAAAATTAAAAGTGATTTTACAAAATATTTTTTTTCCAAATCGCAACAACAAAAACTACAATAATGTCAAAAACATACTAAATGTTCTGTAAAATGTAGATTCCTTGTGTCAATATAATTCTTTTTACTGACTTAATCTTTTCTAAAAAAAACAAAGAAAAAAATAATTTTAGAATAATTAATGCTAGATGGGATAAGCAATTCATAGTCCATTACATGCAAGTTATTTTTTTAATCTTGAAATTTATTTTAATCTGTCTTTTTCAAAACAATAGAAGGATACTTGAGGTTTGCTTAGAATAATTAGAGTGGTCATTCAAAATATAGTTGGTGGCTAACTTGATAAGTATAACAAAATAATTTATAATTTTGGCATGTCTTTAGCCATTCATTAAAAAATAAGAAGTTAAATTCTTTATTTATGTTTTTTTTTTCATATTAAAATCTTTTACTTTTTTATATTTTAATTTTTTATTCATGTTAAATTACTTTAAATTTAAGTTGTTTTTAGTCTTCATTCTTGACTACCTATTAATGTTTTAAAATTTAAAATTATATTTAAATCTTGATATTGTGTTTATATTATATAATCTAATTTTTTTTAAATTTAAATTGGAATCATGCATATTAAAATGAATATTTTGAATTGCAAACACAAAACCTAGATCTTGAAATGAAATGCCAAAATAATCTGAAACTAAAACTTATTGTTACAATAAGTAAAACAAAATATCCATCTAAATAGAATTGACAACCTTTGAATTTATAGCTCAGGTTGGTTACTATTGGGCAATAAAAACTGGAATCTAGATAATAAATAAAGTTGTTTTAAAAAGTTTGGTTGGTTTAGTTAGAAAATGATTTATAAGCTATTTTAAGATGTTACTCTAATGAATACTAAAAAAATAATCAAATTAAATTTAGCATTCAAAATCCATACTTGTGGTGTAATGAATCAAATAATTTTGGGTTTGGTTAAGTACGAATAGTACCAAAAACCAATGTTAATACACATTGCTAGTCTCATAACACCTTTTAACTACTAAAGATAATATTTGATATTATAATATTTATTATTTTTAAAATATTTTTTTTTATAATTGATCTAAAAAAATATAAAAAATAATTTAAAATAAAAAATAAGTTTTTTAAAAGCATATTTTGTCCATAACTAAAAGGCCCAAATTCATGTTAAGTCTTCTACTAACATGATTTCATCGATTATACATATCTAATTAGCTTGTTAAATGATAAAATAGATGGTTGAACTAAGGTCAAGTAAAAACATTATATAAAAAGCTAAATGACATAGGGATTTCATTGTAGTTTTAGACACAAATTATTATGGATTGCGACAATAAAATTACATGGGTATATTATGTAATTAAGAGGATCATAAAAGGTGTTTTAATATTTTTCATGTTGCATTTTTTATTTTGTAATTGAAAAGCTATTGGTACTTGTTGAACACGCCTCAACAAGTTGGCGATGCCTGCAACATTAAGGTTGAGTGTTGCACGCTTTCTAGTGATCAAATTTAACTATTTGTCATCTCACTAAATTTGTAACCATTCCTTCTTCCGCATAGTGGAGTGTATGTATACATATCATGGTTGGATTGTTATCAACGATCGATTATTTGTGTTTTTTTATCTTTCCTGACAACTAAAATGCATAATTATTATCTAATTGTTTGTTTTTGCTCAAGTTTGACATGTTTTCTAGATTTAAGTTGCTTAGGTCGGCATGACTGTTAACTCAAGCTCGTTGGATCTAGTATAACTTTCAGACCATAACTTTTTACCATTTAATGACTTAAATTTAAGCCTTCAGTTTAGAGGTATTTGAGTTTTTTTTTTTATCTAGCTTAGTGGTCATTAAAAAATTATTTAAGGGGTGTATATATCTTTTTCAATTTTCAACATAGTTAAAAGTATTTTTTTACTTCTAGAGTCAACAAAAATTAGAACTATTGACCAATAATTTTCTTAACTTTACATGATATTTGGAACAATAAAAATATTTATTTGTCTCTAATATAAAAAAAACATAGGCTATTAAAAAAAGATATTTTAGGATTTTTTAATTTTTATATTTAATATAATAATGTTTTTTTAGTCTCAATAAAAATAAAAAAAGTAGTATGTGACTAGTATTTTTATTAAATTTAAATATCTTGAGTTTGATAATATAATCACTTAAGCTATTTATAATTGATAATTATATTAAATTTATATTATTTAAATTTGGCAATTACGATAGACTTAAGATTTACTAAAAATATTTTTAAAATTCTGAATGGTTTTTTTAATTTTTTTTAAAAATAATATTGATTCACTGCCGCGAGCTAATATGCTACTCCTATCCTATATTTTCTCCGCAATCTGAAAATTCTCCATTAGCGCAGTCACAAGTCAGTCACACTATAAGGCCGCCGCCGCCACAACTTCCTTCCTTTTCTCGAATCAATCCTCAACTCCTGGATTGTCCAAAGTCGTTTCCGTACAGTACTAGGTTAGAAGACTTGGGCTGTGCAATTCAGTTCACAAAAATGTCCAGTGCTGCTGCTGCAATTACGTATACTACAGTTCCTCCTCATGGAGTAGAGGAAAAAACTGTGCAAGAAGAACTCTCTCTTCCAATTTTACTCGCAGATCGTGTCATAAAATCAACCCAAGAAGCTGAATCTTCGAAGCATGACTGTTCTGAATTGGCAAAACAAGTTGACGGCCTTTCCCAAATCCTCCGTTCTGCCGTCCGCCTTGAAATCTCCACTCCTTCCCTCTATGATCGTCATCTCCGCCGTATCGCTTCCGACATCAACAAAACCTTGACCGTGCACTAACTGTAGTCCGCAAATGCAAGACACATAGTGGGTACTTCGTCAAGTGTTTTCTATCACTACAACTACTGATTTTCGAAAGGTTACGAATCTTTTAGAGTCTTCTATTGGTGATACGAAATGGTTGCTTTCAATTTTTGAGTCTGATGGTGGTGCTCATTTGTCTTTGCCTCCTATTGCTAGTAATGATCCTATTCTTGCTTGGGTCTGGTCTTCTATTTCTGCTGTTCAAATGGGTCAATTTAAGGATCGTGTTGATGCCGCCAATCACAAGACCATTGGTGTCTTTGTTGTCTAATCATTTGGATTTGTAAGTAGTGAATGATAATTCTGTCAAAACTAGTATTTCCTCCCTTGTCGAAATGAACAAACAATTTGCTTATAAGAATATCAAGGCTAATTATAATTCGGACAGTAGTAGCCATGGTGGTTCACATAATAAGAAGGAGAGGGAAATGGAGACACCAGAGGTGCAGCTTAAGCTTAAGCTTAAGGTTAGTTGTGCTGAGGCATTATGGAAACTGTCAAAAGGGAGTTTGTCTAATAGCAGGAAGATTACGGAGATGAAAGGCTTGCTTTGTTTGGCAATGATTGTTGAGAGGGAAAAGGGGGATGCAGTTTAATTGTCTGATGACCATTACGGAGATCACGGCGGTGGCAGATTCCGATGCTGATCTTAGACATGCAGCTTTTAAGCCTAATTTGCCTGGTGCAAAGGCGGTTTTGGATTAGCTTTTAAGAGTGATTCAAGATGAAAGTGATCCAAAGTTGCAGATTCCTGCTATTAGGTCTATTGGTTGCATGGCTCGAACATTTCCTACAAGGGAGACTCGAATAATGAGGCCTTTGGTTTCTCATCTAGGAATGTGGATATCGCTACAGAAGCTGCAATGGCCTTGGGGAAGTTCGCATGTCCAGAAAATTTCAATTGTTCAGAGCATTCAAAAGCAATTATAGAATTTGATGGGGTCCCCCCTTCAATGAAATGCAGGCTCAACTACAGGGACTTGTATTATTATGCTACCTTGCATTGAATGCTGGGAACAGGAAGGCTCTTGAGCAAGCACGCTCTTTGAACGCTCTTGAGGTGACTGTTCGATCTGTTTTAGCTCAACATCCTGAATTGAAGGATTTGACTGCCAAGGCCATACACCACCTCATTCTTTATCATTCTGGAGCTACTCTCAATAGACAGTCTCTGGCATCATGATCACTACTGTTGCCAGAATAACTCATCCTTGTGAGTGTGGTAATATACATTAGACTAGATTCTTATAGTCATTTGATGAAAACTTAGTTGATTAGGACATGATTGTTGAGCTGGATTCAGTGCATGCTTGAGAAATGTATCAGATTTCAGTTCCACCTAACTGAACAAGGTTTTCTAGTTTTACTATTAATTATTGTCAAGTTTATTTGTTTGTTTTGCAGTTTATACATTTATATTCAACCTTGAAGCTCTGAAGATAACCCTGCATCAGGGTTGGGTTTGGTTTACAGCTTGCAATTTAATAAGCTTGTGGTAAGCAACCTTCGACTGAATTTCTTCAGAATTGTGGTTTCCATGTTCTTAAAAATTTCTACCTAGATGTTTATTTCTTTCTTCAAGACATGATCACAGCATGAACCTAGTGATTTTACTTCTGTAGTTTCCACCTCTGTTTGAGATCGCTGTTGGATTATTGTTCCACCGTTGTAACCATTTGCAGCCATCCAAACACTTCACGAGGATGCATATGTCAATATACTCAGAAACCGAGAATACCAAGAGAGTTTTTGACAAACCTTCTAGCCGTTTCTCTTTTGCTGTCCTTTTATTCCTCCTCTATTGCCCTATGCATGGATGGTTTTGCTATACAGGAATCTAACTGATTCCTTAAAATCAGCATCTATACATGGTAAGATAATCCTTATAGTTAATATTATAGAGTTCTAAATTGTATAAATTCTTAAGATTATATATGGTAACATCTCCTCTTAAATTGATGTTGGTGAGTTAGCTAGCAGCAATTTGCCAACAAGAAATTGATGCCATGGTCAAGGCATAGTGTTGGTGAAGACATCAATTACTTAAAAATCAGAAGATATGTGAGGAAGAGATATCACCCTATTTTCCAAGGTGTCACGAATAAAATGACAATCAACCTCAATATATTTGGTGTATTAATGGAAAACAAGATTGGTGACAATCTGAATAGCATTAGTGTTATCAGCATGATATGGGGTAGAAGTGTTATGAGAAAACCTAAGCTCCTCAAAAAGACCACACAACCATATGATTTTAGAATAAGTAGAAGATATAACATGATACTCAACTTCAATAGAGGATTTAAAAACACGATCTTTCTTACATTTCTAAGAAATTAAGGCATCAACTAAAAACATACACCAACTTGTAGTAGATCGATGTGTATCTGGATGCTCATTCCAATTAGCATCATTATAGGCAACAAGTTAAAGAGAGGAGTCGGTAGAAAAGAACAACCCATGAGTAGGTGGACCTCAAAGATATTGGATGATGCGTTGAATTGCAGCAAGATAGAGATGCTGAAAAGAAGACATAAATTGACTAACCTGATGAACAACATAAGATATATCAAGTTGCGTAATGGTCAAGTAGATAAGACTTCCAACCCTGCTCCTATAGAGAGTATGATCATCTAGCAGGTCCCTTCATCTTTTTTTATTTGACATTTGCTTTCATAAGAGTATCAACAAAAGAAGTGTCCTTTAAACCAGCCAAAGTGATAAGATCTTGAATATACTCATGTTGGTTCATGAAAATACTATTTGGTTGATGATGAAACTTCTAATCCTATGAAGTATGTGAGCTGATCAAGATCTTTCATATGGAAAGTTTTATATAATTGTTGATGAAGCTTAGTAATCAAATCAAACCATAGTTAGTGCCAGTAATGATAATATCATCCACGTAAACGAAGAGTAGGACTATACCTGACGTAAATGTGTGAAAGAAGAGAAAAGGATCATATTGACTTTGTGTTAAACTAAAAGAAAGAAGCGTACTGCGAAACTTCTTAAACGAAGCCCATCACTAGCAATATTGATAAGCAGAGAACTATCATCAACGGTATTATTTTTCAAATTTCTATCATAATTTCTGATATTAGAAAAAGGAACAATAATATTGGTCATGTGGTTAGAGGCACTGAAGTCCAAATACTATAGCTGAAAAGGAAATTAATGATTACTTAAAAGGAAATTAATGATTACTTGAGAACTCAAAAGCAGAAAAAGCAGAAATGATTACATGTTATACCATTTCAGGATTGAGTGTATTTGGGTTTGCTATAAGAACAATAGGCGAGGCAATAGGCAATGCAACAGAACTAGAGGCACCAATAAAGGTATGATAAGCAATTCCTTGCTTCCTTTTAGGTTGAGGGGGATAAGGAGAGATGATATGGTCATGTTTTTTGGAGTAATTGCAAAACTTTTTGGGGTAATCTCAAGCAGTATGACCAAAAGCTTTACAACTAAAGCATTAGACAACATGCATATCTCTACCCTTATTTCTTCCATGTGCTGCATAAGCTACAGAAACAGGTGTACTAGCATTTTTCCTATGTTCCATAGCAACTTGAGTTACAATACACTGCTCCCCACGAAGAAGTTCACTCAAACAGGCATCCAAAGATGATACATGATGACAATTCATCAGATTAGAAAGTACAATTTTAAAATCAGAATGGAGCTTCATTAAGAATTGATCTATCTTAATTGTTTTATGCATTGCCTGAACAACATAGAGAGTTGCAGCAAGAATATTAGCATAAACAATATCTGAATAATTAACCTAAAGATTTTGAAAACCATAGAAGTATTCTTCAATGGAGAGACTCATACTCCAATTAAAAACGTTGAGCTGAGCTGTGTTGTCTTGATTGTAAACTTTATTTAGATAATTACACACAGTAGCATCAATTTTATAAGGCTTTAGATTGAGAACAAGGTGAGGTTCTAATGAGTTATGGATCCAGGTCATAACCCCCGCATCCATGATTTTTCATCACACAAAGCATTAGCATCTGTAGGTGCAGGATTACTCCCATTAATATGACTCTACAGTTCTTTTTATTTGATGAATAATTGAAATTGAAACTCCCAAGTAGAATAACTTTTACTATTAAGACGGACATGGAACGAGTCTAGCTTATTGAAAGACATGATAAAGCTGAAAAAGAGAAGAAATCCAATAGAAGATTGTGCACCAGAAACTCAAAACAGATTGTGCCGAGAAGCAAACCCAAACCAGGAATCAGATCTGAATCTGCCGAGAATTAAATCCAAGCCAAGAACAAAATAGGAGTTTTTAAGGATGAAAATCAAACCAGGAATAACGAAAAACAGGGAAATCAGGATGCAAAAGCCGCTCCTTCTCTCTTGCCAGCACAATCTCCACCGGGAGTAATCGAAGATGAATAAGACAGCAGATGCAGCAGCAAGAACCAGAGGGAAGTCAGGACAGAGGCAAGCAAGGATTCAGAATTAGCTCTAATACCATGACAATATACTCAGAAACCGAGAATATCAAGAGAAAAACCTTCCAGCCGTTTCTCTTTTGCTGTCTTTTTGTTCCCTTTCTGTTTCTCTATACAGAGAAGGTTTCGCTATACAATGAGTCTAAATGATTCCTTAAAATCAGCATCTATACATGGTAAGATAATCTTTATAGCTAATAGTACAGAGTCCTAGATTGTATAGATTCCTAGGATTATATATGGTAACAGTACACTATTCTGTTCATAATGGTATGATCTCTGATCCTTTACTTTTCCATTTGAATAGATTCAGTTAGAAGTGGTTTACCATGTTTTTTTAAAAGTTTTAGCCTATTTGATTATTGATTGGTGATCAGGCTCAAATGAATGGACTTGTATTAATATGCTACCTGGCAATAAAGGTTGGGAAGAGCAAGGCTCTTGAGCAAGTGTGGATTTTGAATGCTCTTGAGAGGGCAGCATCTTCTATAGATGAACAACCACGATCACCCTTATCTTGTTTTGCTGAAGCTCATACCATAGACAGCCGTTGGCAACATAATGCATGCCATTGATTTTACATCCAAAAAAATTCATCCTTGCAAGTGTTGCTGTGATATTTGTTAAATGAAATTCATAATTGTATACAAAAGATGACTTTGTTGGTTAGGAGATGATTGTTCAACAAGGTTGATTATAACAGAAACACGTTGCTCATAATTTTGCTTGCAATGTTGAAGAACCATTGTGTATCTGTTTCTTCTTTGTTTTGTGCTTGTACTGTCCTTTCCTCGCAGTAAACAACCTTGTCTTGCATCTATGAAGATGCTCCTTCTATAGGACTGCTTTTGGTTTATATCCTGCAATCTTTAGCTACAGATTTTGCTAGGAGTTGTAGTTTACCACAACTTGATCTATATGATTATTTTTTACCCAGAAAATCATCATATATTGAATATTCTGTGGTTGCAATATTATTGGCAATAATACATATTCTAATAGCTGATTATGTTGGTAGATGACTAAATGGTCTTCATTCTTGTTGAGATACATGTAGCTTTCCTTTCCAAGCAGTTATAGAAATATGACCTGTTAATCTGTGTCCTGGTAACTGTAGAGGGAGAGAGATTCTACCTTGTACTTTATGGGTTCAAACAAGTCTTTGCAAGGAAGATCAGAAAGTGTCAATTTTAGTTGAATTTCACGTGGTTATCCTTGCATTTTGCTCCATGGTTTTAGCAGTTGGAGAGAGCACGATTTATGATCACCGAAGGTGCTGATGGATCTAGCCAAAAACCTACAGAAACTTACCTGAACCATGATGGAAAATCTAGCACGGGTTTCTTCATTGTTTACTCGGAAAAAAGAAAAAACGAAAGAAAGAAAGGTAGGCTCAACTCAAAGGCGCAATCAGCTTTGTGGGCTTGGATCATTTTCTTGGTAATGTTTTTTACAAGAAGGCGTACTTAACTCATTTCCTAGGACATTTAGCACCCAGCTAATTGATATATATTGAGCATCATCCTCCCTTTCTTCGAATTAATGAAACCCTTTATGTATAGTGGAAGATATCCCTAAGCATCTAGTTGTCTTACAACAGGAAGCTGGTTGAATTCAATTATAAAGAGGTGAAAGTATATATTTAATTCTGCAGCAACATTTTAATTCCTTTTCTTGAAGGTTCCAGACCAGATTTTATTGTCAGATCTTCTAACATGCATGCTTGAATTGCTGATGATTTTGAAACACTAATGGGATATAAAACAATATGTTTTATCCCATAAACAATAAGCGCATATAAAATTGCAAACTCTCACATTTTTTTTTAATGTTTCTTTCTTATATTTCTCACAATCAAAACATAAACTTGCTATCTATTTATACACGGAATAAAAACATGAAAAATCATAATTTCATGTGTGAAAGATAATAATAGATGGCAGTGTAAAAGCGGTTAGTGGCCACCGTTCAATTGTTAGTGTCTGTTATCTTTAACTTTTAAGATTAAGTTACTACAACAACTTTCTCCTTTAAACTCAATCAAGAAATGTCATTACAAACATGAACTTTTATCAAATAAATGCCTCTTCCTTTAATGTCTTTTAAAGATATTTGTAACTTGATAATTTATTTTGTGAGATATCAGTTCAACTTCTTTGTTCTTCATATGCTCTCCAATAAAGTGATGATGTATATAAATGTATTTACTTCTTTCATGATACATTAGGTTTTTTTTTTTAATGCAATTACCGACTGATTATCAATATAAATCTATGTAAGATTTTTTTAAGAAAATCTCAAATGCTTCATCATTTTCGTTAACTATATTAAATGGTATACAACTGAGTTGACAATAACATATCCAGCTTTATAACTTGATAATGTTACTATTGATTATTTCTTAGATGATCATGTAAAAATGTATCTCTCATGAAAAGAATAAATCTTGTTATGTCTTTTCTTTTATCTAATTCTCTTCTCTAATCATTATCTGAGTATCCAACAAGAATGAAAATTTTACTTGAAGTATAGAATATACATTCATTCATTATTCCTTTGATGTAGCGAAGAATTTTTTAGGCTATATTCTAGTATGACTGATCTAGTGTCTTCATATATTTGCAGATAAGTCTTACTCCATAAAGTATATCTAATTTAGTATATGTCAAGTATCGCAAGCTTCTTACTAAGCTTTTAAAGTAGGTTGGATCAATATTTTCTATTTTACTCTTTCTCAATTTTAATCCATTTTCAACTAGAGTTGGTATTGAATTGCAGCTTTTCATCATAAACTTTTCAAGAATATCTTTGGCATAACTGCTTTGGGCTACAAGAATCCCCTATTCTTTTTAATCATTTTTAAGCCAAGAAAATGTGTCATTAAACTAATGTCTATCATCTCTAACTCTTGCACCATGCTTTTCTTGAAATCCTTAAACATGGTAGGATTGTTATTAGTGAAAATTAGATCATCAGCATATAAGCACGTAAATAGTGTGCCTCTATCATCTTTTTTCTTTATATATATTGCATGTTCATATGGATATTTTTCATATCCATTTTCTTGAAAATACTTATCAAATGTGGTATTCCAAGCATGCATAACTTGCTTCAAACCATAAAAGGTTCTCTTCAACTTGTATACTTTGCTTTTATTATTGGTTTCAATATACTTAAGTGGTTATTCAACATAGATCTCTTCTTTTAGGAAACCATTCGAAAATGCTAACTTCAAATCAAATTAATAAATTTTCTATTTATGTTGTGCAATTAGGGAGATCATTAGTTTGATTGTCTCTAGTAAGGTTACAAGAGTAAATGCTTTTCCATTGTTAATGTCTTTTCTTTGCTTATAGCTTTTTATCACTAATTTTGTTTTGTATCTTTGTACTTCACCTTTTGCATTATTGTTTGTTTATAAATCTATTTGATACCAATTACTTTCTAATAGATTAGTCAATTTTTAGGTATTATTCTTTTCAATGACATATATTTTTTCATTAAGTGCTTCTATCAATTTCTCTTCTATGATAGCTTTACTAAAGTTAAAGAGGTTATTTTCTATGAAGAAATAAAATAGAGTTATATCTTTTATAACATAAGGGGCATCATACAATCTTCTAGATTTCTCATCATTCTTGGTTCTTTTGATGATAATATTGATGGTGATGGTGATGATCTTAATGTTGATATGTTTCTCCTATTAAATACAAGGAATTTATATACTAGAGTTTTTGGCTCATTTGCTTGTACTATTAGACCTTCTATAAGTATTGTTGATACTTTCACTTCATCTTAAAGGATCATATTAATATTAATCCATCTGACTTCTTCTTGATCCTTATTATGTTGCCAATTTTTATCTTTTTTAAATATAATATCTCTACTTATAATCACCTTCTTCATAATGGAATCATGCAACATGCATCCTATTCTTTTATCAATATATCTGATACAGATATATTTTTCACTTTTATCATTGAGTTAGTTGTTCTCGTATATGAGATCTTTGCATAGGCCACATAACCAAATATTTAAATATGAGTAACACTTAGTTTGTGACTACTCCATGCTTCTTTAAGAGTGACAGCTTGTAGACTTTTGGTTGAGTAACAATTTAGTAGATACGCTGCATACAACATAACTTTGGCCTAATATTGTTTGAGTAGTTTTTTTGTTTTAAATAGACCTTTTCCCATATAAAAAAAATAGTTCAATTCTTTCTCTCAGTTACACCATTCAGTTGTGGTGTATAGGATGATATTGTCTGATACCCGATGCCTTGTTATGTACAAAAAGATTCAAAGTCATTTGATGTATATTCTTCACCTTGATCAGGTTTTAAAGTTATAATGTTACAGCCACTTTGCTTTTTAATAGTTACTTTAAACTCTTTAAAGCAATTAAATATTTCTGACTTTCTCTTTAGAAAATATACATGTCTTTATACTATAATCATGAATGAAACTAAGGAAGTATCTGTTATATTTAGTTGATATTAGTTTTATGAGACCAAACATGTCGATGTGTACTAAATCCAGTGGCTTCTGTGCTTTTCACTTGATCTTTTTAGTAAAACTAGCTTTGTGGTACTTGCTAAGGACATAACTCTCATATATTTCATCTAAATAATTAATGTAAGGGCATACCTTTGACCATCTGTTTTGCTTGTTAATATCTTTAGACTTGTAAAATTCAGATGTTCAAGCTATAGGTGTCAAAACCAATCTTCATTGTTGGTAATAACATTCAAACACTTTGTTGCATCATATTGGATATATAAAGAAAATATTATATTATCGAACATCTTTATAAAGGTAATTAACCTCTCATTATAGTCCTTGTAATATGACAATCCTTTATAAAAAGAGTATAACATTTTTTCAAAAGTTGGCATATACTCAACATGTTATACTTAATGGCTAGAATATAGTAAACATATATGATATAGCTATGATCTTCATTTTTCAACCAAATTGGGATGTTGTCTTTATTTTTTATCAAAACTTTTGAGATATATCTAAAAAATAACTTGTTCTTATATAGTCTCATCTAGATTACCAAACAAAACTTGTTCTCTGTATATTTGATTACTGGTTCTAGAATTTAAACAACAAACTTTCTCTTGATTCTCACCTAGTCCATGTAGGACAAATAATACAACCAATCCTCTTGTAATGATATCTTTCTCTATATAGTTGGCTTGTTCATGTGCCTTTGATAAAACTTTCCTTCGAAATTCAGTGTTATAGTGCCTAAACTGGTTGCAATTATAACACTAAATATTTCATTGTTTATGGTTATTCTCACTGTCTCTTTTTCCTGTAATAGTAAATGTTTGTTGTCCCCATCTTCATCTAGTGTTGTTTTTAATAGTTCTGCCTCTAAATCCTATATATATATATATATATATTCAAAAACCCTCTTTCTTGAAATCATTGAAATCCTTTCTATTCTTGTTGACCTTTTCTTTATGTGATGTATCCACTTGTTGAAGTTCTCTTTTGTTTGTATCTGTTTTATTTGAGGGATAATTTTGATTGTAAGGAACACATTATTCTCTTATCTCTATTTTTTTCAAAATCTTTTGTTTATAAGCTTGTAAAAAACCTGTATACTCATTCATTGTTAACTTGTTCATTTTTTTATATTTTTTAATAACGACAATAACATAATCAAATCTTGAATCTAAGGATCTCAAAATTTTCTTAGTAATCCGAGCATTTATAAGAGCTTCTTCATTTCTTCATGTATGATTGACTGTCACTATAATTCTTGTGCGATAATCATAAATATATTCTAAAGACTTTATTTACAATGATTCAAATATACCTCGTAAATATTAGAAAGGAATTTTCTTGATACTGTCAGCAATTTTGTATTTTTATTAGAGAGCCTCCTATATTTCCTTTGATGTTTATGCAAAAACAATGATTTTAAATGTGGTTTCATCGTGACCTTGATAAATAGTGGTTTTGGGTTTGTTGTTTTTCTTTCTATTGGCTTTGAGGACTTGCTTATATGCCTCTTATAGAGAATCTTTAACTTCTTTATAATTTGGTTCATCATAACCACATTCTATAATTTTTATGCTTTTATGCCTAGAAATATCTTGAGTCTGATACACCAATTATTATAATTGTCTTTAGTCAGCTTTAGAATGGGTGTTTGTGCATTTTCTGTAGTTATTTTATTCTTTGAATGACTATATCACCTTTTGGAAGTTAAATATGACAAAACAAACACAACAAATGAATCCATAATGATCAAAATAATAAGGGATCAATCTGACTTGGTTGAAAATGAGTAAAAAATAGGTTGAACTAGTTAAAAAATTGATTTTGAACATTGGTGATCAATTCACTAATGTTAAACCGGGAATATTATTCAATCAACAACTTAATAGCTTGGCTTGACACGAATCACAGCTCGGCTGGATGCAAATCAACTTAGAGGCTTAACTTAGATGGCTCGATTCTATTTAAATATGGTGCATGTGCATGTCAGTTGTCTTCTTCCTCTTGGCACATGGAATACTTGTGGTTGATAAGGGCAATGACTTCAAGTGGCATATATAGTGCACCCTTTACTTTGATGAGATTGATTTTTGCACTATTAAATTCATATACTATGGAATGATAGAAATATATTTTTGATAACTTTAAAAATTCATATATATTATAAAAGCTTCTTTATTTTTAATAAATGAGGCTTTGATATCAATTATTAATGGGAGAGACTTATGATTTTGAAACACATAGATGAGATAAAATAATTTGTTTTATTTCATAAATAATAAACTTATAAAATTGCAAATTCTCAAACTCTCACCCTCTCCTTTTCTTTCATTTTTTTCACACTCAATAAGATAAATTTTGTGTTTATTTATATAAAAAATAAAAGCATGAAAAATCTAAATTCCATGCGTGAAAGATAATGGTAGGTGGCAATATCCTTGACCTTCGTAATTGATTTTACTGCAAAGTTAGAAAAGGACTCGTAAATTATCTGATAATACAGTATCATGCTTTTCAGCAATTTGCTATTGAGCCTTGCTAGAGCCATCCAGACATCCACCTCACTCTCCCCTCGTCAGGGTATCTTTCTTGCACAAACTTTTTTCCATGCCACCATGAACTTCTCATGGCCCCGTTAGCCGTCAAACACTTTTGCTCCGAGTTTAAATCTCCAAAGGTTAGCTTACCTCTGGCAGCCAATGTGGAGAGTTTGCTTGCATTGCTTGGTACGAGCACCTGTCATGTTTACGCAGAATATTTTCATATTAGTCAAGAGTAAGACTAAGAGCTTACTGATTGTCCTTTTGGTTAAGCTTTCTTTTATTGCTTTATGCGTGTCAATTGCAAGCAAAGTTCAACTCAAAGCACCATTATTCAAAATATGACAGGAAATGCTTGCTCTCACCTAACATCAAAATAATAAACTAAAAATTGTGGAAGAAACAATCATGAATCATGTTATTAGAAGTTCCTTCATCAATAGGGACACGAAAACACTTTTTTCCTTTTCTATTAGACTTTGTCATCAGGTTAGGTTACCTTTGATGACAAGTTACAAAAGAAGCTTTGAACTTAAGAAAGCACTTGATGTTCTTTATTGAAATTTAAGGTCTTCAGCCAAGGTTTCATGTTTAAAGCCATTATTTTACTGTTAAGCCTAACAGAAAATACTCATGAGAATTTATCATTTTCTTTATAATATTCGCAGTATCAGAAACATTCTGAATTATGATTATCTTGTGTAGAAGCATATTGGAAGCTTTTGTTGTTTTGAATACAATCAAGGTTGTCATGCATGAGCTTTTTATTTGTTTTCTTAGTTATTTTTATTTCTTCTTCTATGAAATATTGTTAATATTAGACTTTTATAGTTTTCTTAGTCAAAGGAAATTATTTAATTTTTTTTCTATTATGTATTATTATAATTTTTTACTTTTTTATGTATTAATAATTGTGATAGACTTTGATTAATAAAAATTAAATATTTTAGATGTGTTTTTATAGTTATATGTTCATAAACTCGATTATTCTTTATTTCTAGCTACATCAATTTTCTTCAGAGTCCAACTTTTCATATATTTTTTTCTGTTACTTTGTTGAAAAACCATGGCTGAAGGTCGCATAGTATGACATGGCCATCGTGGAGGTGAACATTTTTCGACTGAAGAGGTTATGACCAAGAACTGTATATTGAGCGTGCTCATGGTAGATAATTGTTATCAACCGAGGAGGCTTTGGTCATAGAACATTACACTAATGGATGTGTTTGGGGGTGGAGGAGGATCATTTTTTACTAAGATTTGGAGTAGAGAATGAGTTCCTTATTACCTGAGAAGATTGATGGGTTTTGACCTAAAAACAATATGTTGGATGTATTTGGGGTGGAGAAGGATGATTTTTTTATTGAGATTCAAACTTGAAGACGAGTTTTTTATAACTCAATAAGATATTAGTAAAAAGCTTTTTGAAAAAAATAAATATTCTTTTGTTATTTTTTTCTTATTTAGTTTACGAATCTTATTTTTTGAACTTAATATTATTAGGTTTTCTTACTTAAATAGATTTTTTTTTTAATTTTTTACTCAGAATTATTAGGTTTTTCTCTTTTTTCTATTTAAAAAGAATATTTTTTTATTTAGTATTATTAAGGTTTTTAATTTTTTTATATAAATAGTTGTGATAGTCTTTTAACAAGTCGACTTTGATTAATAAAAAATAAATATTTTAGATAATTTTTAATAATTATGATGCTGTTAATCATAAGAGGATTTTAATTTGTAAAAAACCAAATTATCTTTGTTATTCGAGAATGTTATGTTGTGAGTTTCAGCTTGAGGTTAGATTCATTTTAGGAAACATTAATGAAGTGTTGATGTTAGAGCTATGGCCTTGAAAATAATTTAATTGATGAAATCGTTTTAATTCCTTAATTTTCCTTGAACCCTTTTGAGTCTTAAAAAAGCAATCTCCTAGCAAAGTCATTTACAAGTTAAACTTGGTCATCCTATATTAAAAATCTATTCATAAAAATGTTTTTAAAATATTTTTTATTGAAAAATAATTTAAAATAATATTTTTTATTTTAAAAAATTTATCTTTAATATAGAATATTAAAATAATCTCAAAAATTTTATTTTTTTAAAAACACTTTTAAAATATAAAAACATACAACTCATTGTAATTTCATGTAATTACCCCCTCACTCACAAATTCCACATGGTTATGAAGTCACCTCTTCTCACTTTCTCCACTCAAAACACTCATCATTTCTCTCTTTCTACACAGTCACTTCTGATTTTTTTCTTCTATTTCGTTCCGACAACTTGGTAGTAACAACACAAACACATACATATGAGCAAATCTGTGGGATTCCCTGAAACATTATAGCTTTTATCGTGATGTCTAGAATTTGCTCGATACTGCCCAAAGATACCTAAGACCCAGACCGATTCGAGAGGAGTGAAAAACGTCAGTGCTCCTATGATCAGGCAGCCTCATATCTTCTCCATCACATGATCCCAGACGATGTTTTCCCCTCGTAACATCTGATATTTGGACAGGGCCAACCCGCCGCAGCTGCCGCTTCCGTTTTCGATCTTGTTTATTGCTGCGATCATAACAATTATGTTTTAAAATACTTTATATTTAAAACTATATTAAAATAATCTCTTACAGAAACGTTTATCAACCGCCAAAACAATCAGACTTTGAATCCAAGATTACGACAACAATTTGAACAGTGCTCCATGCTACCAAAACACTCCTGGAATTAATTGATCGAGGCTACAGGGTTAGGTATACATAACTACATCTACTTCACAATCACATGCAATATTTACATGCATAGCATGCCTCCATTCCCACAGTCTTTCGTATTCTCCATGTCCCTATCATCGTACATCCGTGTCCGTGTGGTTGTTTGCAAGTCTTTTTCCCTAGCTTGGTTTCTAGCTTCCTAGCGCCCGCCTTTCCTTACCCTCCCAAGTGGGTACTATTTGCAAAGAGATGACGCCTTTTTCAAGAGTTAAACACTGCCTCCAAGCCTGCAAAGAGGCAAAACCTGCCTTTTAACTTACACACAAAGATCATGAAATGAAGGGGGTGCAAACCGCCATCATTATGAACTTGGACTTGCATAAGCATGACGAACTCTCATCTCTTCCATGTCAATTGCAATAACATTATTAATAAACAAATGTGTATTATAATTATGATTGTGAAGACATGTGAATTGTTCTTTAGCGGATATCATGGGAGGACCTTTTTTTATTTATAATTATAATTTTTTATTTGTCAAAAAAAAGTGTTAGAAAAACCTACATATTTAATTTTTTTCACTAAAAACAAAGCACTAACTAGTGGCAACTATAATGGTTTATTAATTCTTAGAAACCTTCAAAACAACAAAAGTTGTAATCAAGAAATTCCAAGTCCATAATTTTTATTCAAAGATAATCGACTGCCACAAACTTACAAAGTAGTTTAAATCGTCCACTCCAGATAATCAAGGGCTCAGTATAAAAGATAAAAACCAACATCAAATTTGAAAATAAGAAAAACATGTGCATAATTTTTTAAAAAAAGAAAAAAAAATCTGAAAACTATAATTTTGAAACAGAAGCAAACTGGACATGATTTGCAGATCGAATTACCGAATAGGTTTGAAGGTTGGGCTTCATTTATAGTAGATTTTATCACTAGTTAATAGAGGAGCTCTAAATTATCCTTTTGAATTGGGATCAAGAGCTTCAATCCAAAAAAAAAAAAAAGTATTCCGCTAGCAGGCGAAGTCATGGAATACTTGAAATAAATCATTTGAGCTAGAATGTGAAATTTATGAATTAGACTAGGAATTATAATTTATTTTTTAAAAAAATTATTTTTTATTTAACCATATAATAAAAAAATAATCATAAAATCAAATACCAACTCAATATTAATTATTGACAAAACTAATTAAAAAATAAAATAAAAATTAAACTCACCAGATCTGTAAACTAGATCAACCAGTCAAACATGCAAATATACACTTAAATTTTATAAAGTTTAATAACATATCTTTTCTCTAATACTATATTGTTACAATATAAGAAAAAAGTTAAGTTCAATGAAAGAAAAAAAAAACACCCCAACAATCCTATTTGGCTTAGTAATTTTTTTATTAAATAAAAACAAAAGATAAATACAGAACAAGATATTTAATATCTCAGTATGGATCATTTGCTTAATTATGTTTAATTATTTTGTTTTTTAAAATCAATTTCAAATAGAAATCTACATGTACATAAGATTTTTTAAATAAAAAAAATACTATGCTCCATCTATTAATAATCTTATAAGAATTAAATATTTTTTATTTATAAAAATAAATTTAATATATAAAAGTTACAAATGAATCATTCTAATCTCTTCAAAAAATTAAATATGTATAATATAATATAGAATTAATTATTAATAAATAAATAAATTGATTAGAGAATAAAAGTTGATTTTTAAAAACATTTCACTATTACATTCTACAATATAAAAAAATTAAAAATTAAAATTAAAACAGTAAAAACAATAAATGTTTTAGCTTTTCTTATAATAATTATAATATGATCCTGGTCCATGCCGTCGTCAGCTAAACGTATTAATAAAATCACGATGTGAACTTGATGAGGAAGCTGCTTTTTCGTACATTCCAAGCTTGTAAAAGAAATGGTTGGAACTTTCGAGCATGCCGAAGCTGCCCTAAGCCCAAGATTTTTCTCATTGACAGCCTGTCTTGTGTGATTGTAAGAATGACGTGTCGGTGGTACGGGGGTCATAGAAGATGTATTAAATAATAAATAAAAAAGGAGAAAGCATCCATGGTGATCTTCATGATAGCTCCTCCAATTGGATTCATGAACATTGCTGTATCATTGACTTTATATAATTTACTGGAAATTACAGGCCATGTCGGTGTCGTTTTACCCATTAGAATGCCTAAATGAGTAATCATGATCTAAAGCATTCCATCAACACCGTTATGTGACCAACAGATTAAAGTTACCTTCTTTTAGCCTTTTTATATTTCTTTCTATTTTATATATAGGTATCTTTTATTCAATAATATATTTTTAGTGTTGTGTTAATGGTCAACTCTGCTGGACTTTTCTTTTTTTCTCATCACATACTTTATGCGACATAACATGCCTTGAAAGAAAGAAAATTGTGGTTTTTCAAGTCTTAAAATTACTTAAATAGGTTTTAAGCCAATCTAGCTAATTAAAACCATTTAAAATTAAAATTTTAAAACCTAAAAAATATGAAAATAACTAAGAAAATAAAAAATCTTAAAAAATAATTTTTTGGGTCTAATTTAGATATAAAATTGACTTTAGTTTTTAAACTTTAATCTAATTATAAGAATAGTAGAAGTTTATCTTTTCGATATTTTAAGTTATTTTATAAGATATATTCAACTGATATTTTATCTAGTAAAAAATAAAAAAATAAATTTAAGATTATTCAAGACTTGACTTGGTATAATATTTCATTTAATCATAGTTGAGTCTGATTAACATCAGACCTAACATATCTTCATGTAAAAATATTTAGTTCTAGTATATATCACTCTAGTATATCTAAGAATTCAAGAAAATTTATATTTATATATTTTTATTAATTTAATATTTATTAATAAAGATATATCAATAAAATCTTACTTCACTGCCACTGGAACAAAATATGATCATGGTAACTTCAACTTGAGAGGAGCCAATTTTATTACACGACATGTGATAAGTGGAACCAGTGAAATTCAAGAACTCTTAGTATCCTCAGCAATATGATCATCTTTGATTTATTTCTCATATAGCATTAGTCTATTAAAGTGTCATTTGATCTCCTTAAATTAAGAATGAAGTCAAGTAAATAACTTCGTCAACTGAACACCCAGGAAATTAATTACTGTAGCTAATTGATATGGAAAGTTTAATTTAATCGACTGTTAGTGTCCTTTCCCTTCATCAATCCTTTAATAATCATCTTGTTTGACTTGTGCTTGTTGCTCATG
The DNA here is from genome assembly GCA_015708895.1 of Populus ilicifolia. Lineage (NCBI taxonomy): Eukaryota > Viridiplantae > Streptophyta > Magnoliopsida > Malpighiales > Salicaceae > Populus > Populus ilicifolia. The sequence goes on from SRLM01000528.1 coordinate 88,127, forward strand.
TTAGAACAATCAATCCATGGCGGACAAGATGTGATTTTTTTATATTGGTTAAGATTTGTCAACTGTTATCCGGCATCATAATTGTTTACAAATTACAACTCGATAATTTGAACCTGGATTGCATTTTGGGTCGAGCCAAGCTCCCCATAATTCACTTCGATGTGAAAGTTGAACTGTATGTTAATGATTATTTTATGGAACGTTGCTACAGCTCTCCGTTTGTTGATTCTTTATGATCATATGTTTCTTGCGAATCTGGAGAGCATATTTATGCCTGAAACTCTCTTGATACTTGAAATTAAATTGAATTTGAACACCGCTTTTCCTGACGAGGGTTTCATCTAAGAAGCCACCGGTGTCGGTAGAGATATTTAATATGAAGCCACCGGCGTGTGGCCTGGATATCAACAATTCACCATGCACCACACTCTTAATTAGGAGATGAAAAAATTTATTTGGGAAACTTGGAGCTGTATACGTTGTTTCCTGTAGCAGGCATTAATTACAACTAATTTATTATTACGCAGGAGAAGACGAAACTCTGTTTTTCTGTTGCAATAATATTTTTGAAAAAAAATTAAAATTTTATTTATTTTTTTATTTACTCTAAATTTATTTTTAAATTTTTTCTAATCATTTTGTTTTGTTGATATCAAAAATAAATTTTAAAAAAATAAAAAAATTATTTTAATATATTTTTAAATAAAATGTTTTAAAAAAATATTCACTAAACAAACACAAAGAAACACATGCAAGATGGTTCAATTTGCTATGTGCAGTTCATAATAAATACTGCCACGATTGATTACTGGAGACCTAGATAACATAAATGACTTGGTCATAACCTCTAGGTTAGCTCAGGCAACATTCAATTTAGCACCATCCGGTGAAAGTCTCGGGGGTGGTGTTGATAGCACACAAAGCATGGCTCTCATATAGCAAATGCATGCGTCGGTCCCAACCACGTTACCTTCCGAGCTTAATGGATTCAAATTTTGAGTTGGTTTGATAGTGTGTTAGTAGGTATTTTTTAAATAATTTTTTATATTAAAATATATATTAATAATATTTTTTTATTTTTAAAAAATTATTTTTAACATCAACATATTAAAATAATTCAAAATATATAAATTATATTAAATTTTAATAAAAATAAAAAATAAACTTTTAATTTTTTTTTTAAAAATACAGATTTAACTGCCTTCTCAAACATCCTTTACACTTTTTGGTTGTCCTACGTAGAGAATTAGAGAGCAGCCTCTGATTCCATTACACGTACCCACCACCTCTATCTATCTCGCTAGCTAGACTTGCACTTCAAGACCACCAAATACTTCTTGTGATGAAAACGGTGATGGAAGATTTGATTCCGGGCATCTTCGGATTTAAGCATATTTCGGGCACAAACATGCCCTGAAAGGGCACTTCCTTGGTTAGATATCGCTGTCTCTTTCCCTACCCAAGAAAGCACACTGAGGCCATGCTTCCGTGCTATGGCTCAGAAATGCACCAGTGAGTTCTGGGGGTTGTGGCACAGAGTCCTTTGTATGTTAGTTTGCACATATCAATATTGGAAAGCACTGAAACCTAAGATGATTAAACACTTTTGGACCTTCTGTGTACGTTACTCTAGTTGACCCTTGCCAATTGCTTTTCTTCAAGTCTTTCTCTTTCTGTAATTTATTTATCTATCCGTATCTCTATGATATCTCTCTCCAATAATGGAGAGAGCTAGCTAGGACAGCCAGCCAATTTAAGCCTTTTGGAGGGACTTACCACACCAATGCATGGACATGGAGGGACCTGGAATAGCAGCTGGATCATATGCTAGGAAATCAGCATCTCAGATACGAGTACACGACTACACTCCCCAGGATAATCTTGTTATTAAAACCCTGCCGGTGCTTCAAAACCTCCCCCACCACCTCTCTGATTATACATCGGTTTATTTCTATTCACATTCAATAAAATTACCTTATATATCATATTCATACTGATATATGCTTGAAACAATGATGGTCATGAAGTCAAACTTGGTCTGCTGTTGAAAGTTTCTGCAAGGGAAATTGATTAGAACTTGTCCATTGATGGGTTGTGTTTTTGCTATCAAGTGGTGCGTGTGTGTGTAGCTTAAGCAGGCAAAAGACAGACATGAAAATAGCACTATAACTAATACATAATAATGATGATTAGTTAGCCACCAGCTAATTAAAGATATATTATGACCTCAAAATTAGTTTTCACTCTTTGAACTTGTAAGTACACTATTTTCAACTCCTGAAAACAATACAGAAGAGAAGTAAACTGAAAACAAGAAGGAACATTACAGATTAAAAAAATCAGAGAAATAGCATCAGCTTAGGCTTGTTTTTCTTTCAATATTGTTAACCAAAAAATAAACAAAGGAAAAGACAATCTCAAACATTCCTGTACGCTCAAACATCTCATGTATTTGTTTGGAGAGTGAGGAGAGATAAAATAATGAATCTACAGTTCATATCAGGTGGAAGCCATTGAAATTCTCTCCTTTTAGATCTTCTGATAGCGACGTTAATGGACAGCTACTGAAATCTACTGAATTCTGATGAGCATGGAGGTGTCCAGCTTCATGCCATGGACTTGGCTTCAATTCTCCTGTCTTGATCCCATTGACCTGTTGATATTGGAACACTGACTCTAACTTATCATCAGAATCCCATGATGAGAAACCTGCTGCGTTCTCCACCATATTGCTCATCAGGTATCCTGCATAATTGCTGATGTTTGAGCTGTTACTGGAACTTTCCTTTGCCTCATTCAAGAACATTGAACTCATTCTTGAAGCCGAGTTATCGGAGAAATCTGTCCCACTCATGCTTCCGTGGTCAAAACTAGTTAAACTTGGCATTGAAGTGAATACAAAGTTAGAACTTGTTTCAAATTGGTTTTGATCAAGCGGTCTAACAGTCGGATGATACGCACTCGAAAGGTTTGAATTATACCCTGTTGCAACAATACTGGGTGGGAATTCAAAGTAGGCTAGAGGATCATAGGCTTGCTTGTTGATAAATTGCTCTCTTGAAGCTTCTGTTAACCCACTGCTATTGCAAGCTGTATCATTAATGATAAATGCTGGCTCTGGTGCAGAGAAGTTTGATAGAATTGGTAAACCTTTAGACTGTGGTACTTGGAAAGATGCCTTCTCTGTACAAATTTTCTCCTCCTTCGCTTCCACTTGACTTAGAGGCTTGTGGGTTGCTGGGTCAATTCCTTGCTTCATAAGCTTCTTCTTCAGACAGGAATTCCAATAGTTCTTAATCTCATTATCTGTTCTTCCTGGTAACTGTGCAGCAATTTGAGCCCACCTGCAATTCAAATCCCAAAAGAAATGAATGCCCATTCCCAATGGTGAATCGATAGTTCAACCTTCAGATTTCTTGAGTTGATTTTATAGGATCAATACATACCTGTTACCCAAGACTCCATGAAAACTGATTATGAGATCCTCCTCTTGCTGTGAGAACATTCCTCTTTTAAGGTCAGGTCTCAAGTAGTTTATCCATCTTAATCTGCAACTCTTTCCACACCTTTGCAAGCCTGCAAGAATCAAATTAAACAGTACTTAATGTTTAACACTTTTCAAAAACCAATTAAGATATTGAAGCTCATACATTAAGAAAGACAAAAATGTCAATAGAGTATGATTAGTTGTTACCAGCTAGTTTAGGAACAGAACTCCAGCAACCAACACCAAATCTAGTTATATAATTGAACAGTCTCTCATCTTCTTCAGGTGACCACAAACCTTTCCTTAATTTTTGCTTCAAACAACAGGAATGCCGTCCCATTTTTTGCTTAAGATATTAGAGTGATCGATAAGACAGAAAGCTATCGATGAAAACTCCAAGCAGATGCAGCAGCAACTATATAAATTACAAGATGATATACGATCACTTAAATGGCTCACACATGGAGAGCTATAAATGAGGGCTTGGTATACATTTATGCCTCTGTTGTGTGAGTGAAAAAAACCAAGAATTTCCTCTAATGATTTAAAGATAATAAGAGGGGTAAGTCATCCTTAGAATTGAAGTTACAGAGAGGGAAGGAGGGGGGAGGCGGAGAGAGAAGAGGCCGAGGAAGGTGAAGCAATCAAGTGGTTTTTACGCAAATCTGGTGCTGCTTTTGCACAATACTGGATTGGTTTTAAAGATATCTCCAGCTCTAAAAATACATTAAGGAGTAGATTATGAGTACATATTTATGTTATGTAGCCATGATATTGTTAGTCTAAACTATGTAGCTGGATACGTACTGTCTCACTTCTCAGACCTCATGCGTGTAACATCTTATAAAACCCAACTCAGAATAATTCTTTAAATTATGATGATCACTTCAGGTTAATTTCTGTATTTTAAAAAACAATATACAAATTAAGGGCTAAGTTTTTCCTTAAATTAACCAGATTATAGATCGAGTTAATCAGTTTTCAACCAAACTAATTTAAATATAAAATTAATTAAATTTCAGGTTAATTTATCAAGGCGATCTAGATTTTACAGCTCAATATAAATATTAGTCATGTCGAAAAGCAAGAGGGTCCGATCACAGATTATACTGTAGATCCTTAAATCTGAAATCATTTTGATTAAATTTTGCATCATTTATCTTAGTAAACGTTTTATGAAAAAATGTATAAAACATAAAGATAAAAAGTAATTGGAAGTTTTCTAAAGCAGTGGAGAAAGCTTAAGAGAACGCAACTTGTGAGATGCATGCTTACAGAAGCAAGAATCGAGGGTCACTTTCCATGAGAAGAAATTACTAGCTGCGAAAATCACGAGTTGAAATTTCATCTATTTTGTTTTTTTTAACACGTTGGCCTCGGGACTACATGCCTGGTTGATCGCTACTGGAAGCAGTACGGCTATGCATTTAGAAATCACTTAGGCAGGTGGTTCAAGTTACGGGGTTATTTATTTGTTTTTTAACATTAAAAAAGAATATATGTTTAGGCAACGCTGGGAAAAATATGAGACCAGAGTTGTTGATTGAATCGTTCAATTTGATAATATAATTTTAAAAGGGACATTATCGATGGTAAATAAAATAAAAAATAATAATTAACTAAAAAAATATCTATCAATATCATATTCTAGGAAGAAAAAAAAGACTTATTGAAAATTCACTTAAAATTTGTCATGCACACCACGTCACCACTAAAAAAACTCACTAGGACAATTCTAAAATCAATATAAAAAGACATGCAATAAACCAAAAGAGATCGTTTGTTCCATATGAGCAACGATGAAAAAGCAAATTAAAAAAAATATATTATAAAGTAAGTACCTCAGTAAAAAGATTTTTTTTTTGTCATTTTTTTGTTAAGTTAAGCTTTTTTAATTTAATAAAAAATAAAAATAATGTCTTTTATTTATTAAATTACCTAACTGCCCTTAAATTAACTTGATTAGATTGTAGGTTTGGTAATTTTTTTAATTAATGTAATCAACTTAGTTATTTTACTATATTAAAATAAAATGAAAAATACTAACAAGCCCTCGTAGCCCTTTTTTTAAAGAATAATTCAATCACTTTTTTATTTAAAAAATACAATAAAATATATTCATTTTTAATTGATATGATAATAACCTGGGGATCTTAATTAAAAAAACCTTTTTACCCCTCATAGCCCTCATAGCTAGTTTATTGTTTTTGTTTAGGAAGGCAAAACGCAACATTGTACTATAAAAATTCATAATATTCTAAGTTTGTGTGGATGGTGAAACGGAGTCCTCTTAGTTTTTTATATAATGAAATTTGTGCCCTTCAAATGCTATATTTGACTGTTAAAACAAAAACACCCTTCTACTTCTCCTTCCTCTTTCTCCTCGTTACACACGGATTTTATAATGCTCAAACGACGGCCGACACCACAGCAAAAGTTGTGTGGGCTCCCAGCATAGAATATATGGCTCTTATGGAATGAGCTAGTGCCAAAATACTTGGGCAAGAAACCATCGAGAATGAAAACTAACTTCTTTCCTTTTCTTTTCCACATAGATATAAATTAACAAGCATGTTAAAAACGCAATTTGGTGTTTGATAAAATGCAAAACGACATTCTCATGTGACACACTGGAAGCCTGAGAGGCATCCGCACTCTTCATATACCATGTGTTGCGCTTTTTAATATTTAAAAATATCTTTTTATTATATATTTTAATGCCCCATCATATTCTCTTTACGAGTATATTTAATGATTATCGAGTTTGTTATTAGTAAAAAAAATTTTATTTTCTTTTCTCATTCATCCCCTAAAATTATAAGTTGGCTCTCTTGATTATTAATATTTTAACTTTAGTTCTATTCTTTGAATTATTAATTTTTGGTTTTTGCTCTAGTATAAAAGTTTTATTTATTTGTAATTTTATCATTCAATCTCAATTTATTAGATATTATATTCTGGAATTTTATCTTTATTCTTTGAATTTCTATTTTTTATTGGCTTTTTTATAAAAAAATTTATTAATTTATTAATTTTACTCTTGTATTATCTTTTTTAATTTAATCTATATTATTTATATTTTTAACTTTTTTTTATAAAAATTATTTTTTAAAAATTTTATCGTTCAATTGAAATATTATTTTTATTTTTTATGTTAATTTTGATTTTCATTCGCTAACCGCTCTCTCTTCGCGCTCTTTGTAATCTCTGCCCTCTTCGTCCTCACCTCGGGGACTCTTCCGTTAACTGCGGCGACAGTATGTTCTTGTACCCGATTCTCAGAGGAATCTCGTCGTCTTACCTCTGGAGTGCCGTCGATCGGAGCCTCATTCCTTATGTCCTCGGTTTGGTAAGCTTTTATTCTCTCCTTGGCTTTCGTTTCTTTTATTTAGTCTGCTTTTGAAATGGATGGGTTCTTTGGATCTTCCCAATCGGCGGGACCGAGTCCGGTGATGGATGGAAAGAAGTCAAATTAAAGCACTAATTCTGTTCTTTGATCGGGGGTCTCTTTAATCGATCGTTTTGTATAATTATTTTTTTAATATTTAATTAATTAAAAATTAAATTTTATTATTTGTCCAATTAGATTTAATAACTTGACTTATAAGTTTGAAAATCATCATGTTTTTTCAAAAAAAACTTTATATTTTTTTTAATTTTTTTTAAATTACTTTAAATTTATAATCTGAACCACACTATAAATATAAATATCTTGATTGTAAATTTAATATAAATAATTTTTCATACTTTTTTTAATTTTAATATTTAAATATTATTTTTTATATAAAAATATAATTTAATCTCACGTAATCACCAAGTCTATTTCAGACTAGAAGAGAAAAGGTTTTCTCTAACAATTGCTATTTAATGCTAAAATATTAATCAAAGAAGGTTCATCATATTAATTTAAACCATGCTTTACATGTTCAAAAAGAATCCTTAATTATTTGATATCTTGCACCGTCAAATGCTGAAAGATTTTCAAATAAGAAAAGAATATAACATGAACAACATGTATTTATAAAGGGTGTCTTTAAATTAATATAGCGTAGCGCTACTCATTTTAAGAGAGCTAGGTTGTCAAATCCAATTACATTTCCTCTGCGGGTCTCGGTGGGTGGAAAAAAAAGAAAAAAGCAAAGCAAACTTAACTATCAATTTCGTTTTATACTTTTGTTATTCAAAATTTTTGCTTTTCATTGTTTGCAAATAACTTTCGAAACTTGCTTTTACATGATCAGCATATGATTAGAGAGTTATACTGAATTTAAGACATTAAAAAAATAAGTATAAAGCTAACAGGTGAGGGAAAAATAATGTTTTTCTATATTTATAAGAATGGTAGATTATAATAATAATTCACAATATATATTTTTTATTTTAATCCCTATTCTTTTTTTGGTTATTGATTTTTTTTTTAAATTTAATCCTTATATTATATGTTTATTAGGATTTAGAGTTAATAATTTATTTTAATTTGTTTTTTTATGTTTATTGTGGTATCAAAACAATATCTCAACATAAGGTTAGTATCAAAAACAAATCTTAGCATCGCAGTATGATTTAATTTCTAAAGCGTTTAGTTAAATAAAAAATAATTTTAACTAAACTAGGTTATTAAACTTTGTATAGTCAATTAACTAGTTTTGCGAGTTTGACGAGGTAACCCTAGTTAACTCGGTTCACGGGTTTAGTAAGTGCCTTTTATTTTTTTTAATTAAACTCAATTATGTGATTGTATATTTTTTTATCATATAGTTAAAAAATGGTTTTGAGAAAAAAAACATGTTATTAAATTTTTATCACTTATTTTTCATAATTTATTTTATTTTGCTTTCTATGAGGTTATTATAGTTTTTAAAAAATCTCAATATTTTTTTTATGCTTGATTTTGTCATCGTTTATATTAAATACACAATAGTTTAGAGAACAAAAATTATTAATCCCAATAGAGTCCATTACCTAGTTTATAAGTTTGAAATGTTGACCCGAGTTATTTGATTCAATGGATTAGCGAGTTTACCTATCAAACCTGATAGAATTATTTTTTAGTTTTTGGTCCTTTAATTTTTTTTATTGTTTTTTTATTTCACTCTTCTTCAATATTAGATTGGTTGGGAAATAAAATTCATGATTTATTTTTATTTATTTTTAATAAGATTATAATGATCTCAAATAAATATTTTTTTAGGGTTAGTGCTTGATTTAATTTGCAAGCATCTATTTTTATTGTAAAATAAAATAAAAATAATTTATAAAAACAACAAAGTAATTAAACTTATTGAAATCCATGACCCAGGTCGCAAGGTGATCAAGATCCATCCAATTTAGCATCGGCTTATTATTTAAAAAAAATTGAGTTAGCTTCCTCGCATTTTAATTCATAACTCGAGTTAGACAAGGGAACTAAGTTGATAGTTTTCAAGATCAAACCACTTTTATTGGATTTAATGAAATTTCTAAAAAAAAATTCATACTCTTACCATTTTTTTTAAGTTTTAAAATAGAATCTAACCAACAAAGAAGCACAATCGAATATACTAGTAAATAATATACTAGGTCATGTAACACAGTGGTTGGGCAACCATGATATTCAATTCTAGTGTTTGGGTTTAGGACATTAAAAGGTCTATCAAGTACAAAATTTAGGACATATTAAAATTGTCTAATTTGTTTAGTTGAGTTTAGGGTTTAATAGCTCCATTGATTAGGTTGGAGGTGCTTAAGTGTCTAGATAGATTCAGAACCAAAGCTGGAGTTAAGTCTTAAGAAATCAAAGGTGCTATCACGGTTAGATTCTTAGCCAACAAAGACTGAGATTAGAGAGAGGCTTGAGACACCACCAATTCAGGTTTGAGATCATATGGTCTAGCTTACCACAATCGAGACAAGACCAAGTATGTTATGTTATTTGAAATTTTTATGTATTCAACCAGTAGATAAAAATATTTAATTTATCATAACAAAAGCCTTCAAAATATAAAAAATATTTAAGAAAAGTCTAACATGTATATAAGTTTAAATATACATCAACATGCAAAATAAAAACTTATGAAAAATATATTTTCAACACAAATATATTAATAGAATTTTAACATACATACTAGATATATATTTAAACTTGCAATTGATATTAATTTAAATTTCTAGCAAGCTTACTAATAATAAAAGCTAGTCATGTTTAAATCAAAACAAAGGATGATACTTTTTGATGTATTTTAAAGTAATGAAACTTTTTTGTTATTAAAAATAAATTATTTATCTTTAAGGTTTTATTGCTCATTACTTTGTATAATTAGGATTTTTGCATGTTTGTGATATGTCTTCTAGGATTTTAACACCATGATTTTAGTTTAAATACACTTCTAAATAAGGCATATGAACCAAAATAAAATAATTTAATTATCTTTCATCAAAATTAACTTAAACTCTAAATTTGAGAGGAAACATAAAGTATAAAAAAGAACTAAAAAAAAGGAAAACACTAAAAATATAAAAAACTAAAAAATTATTAGAAACTCTTCTTGGACTTTTTGAATTTCAAAAGTTAAAAAGGTTAAAAATTTAATTCTAGTAATAATTATAATTATTTTCCACCATTATCAACCTATTATTAGTCATCATAAATTAAGAATTAAATATGAACATAATAGTCATAAATATGAATTTATTATTTCAAAAACTTGTTTAGAGTTACGAGAAATGCTTATAGAAGAGATTGTTATTGTTCACAGGTAAACTACACAAAACAATAGACTAGAAGAAATAATTCTTCATAGTCTAGGCCTAAGTTCAAGTTTCAATTGGGAAGAAATAATCTTTTGTAACCCATAATACTATTTTATAATAAATGCAAACCCAAGCTTAACTTGAAGCTCGAACATAAGTGTCTCTGTTTGTGTTTAAGCTCAAAGCCTAGTTAACTTAAGATCTCTCCTCTCTAAAAACTTAGGTGCCCTTTGAGCTCAATTTTTAATTTTCTAACTTTTCACTTTATAAATACTAAGAAACTTTTATTTCTTTTTTATGTGGAATATAATTCTTTTAGAGGGTTTTGAGTTTCATCAAAACATGCCAGCTAAGAGTTCTTTAAGATTAATTTTTCATTCACTCATAATTTTTTTAGATCATGTTAATATTTCATGTTAAAAAGTTTATGTTAAAAAATAAATTATAATAAAATTCCAACCCAAAAAATAAGTGGACTTTACTTTTGATTTGACCTTAAATATGCCAATTAACCATGTTTTTTTAAAAATTTCCAACATGGTGCACTTGTGGTTAAGCCAAGATTGAATTTGTAGTAATCAAAGATTGAGCCAAGCTAAACTTAAGGTAGAAATGGAATATACAACACCCATAGTTTGAGTTAAGAATAGGTGACGAGGGTTAAAGGCCAACATGGGGTTAAGTTTGGTATCTCTGAAGGTCAGACAAAGACTAATAAGGGATGTGATTTTGATAATATGATAGCCGAGTATTTAATTAATCAATGCATTTTTTCCAATAAAACCAAAAAAAATACCTAACAAAGAAATTTTTAAAATTTTAGAAAATAAAAAAATATTTCAAATAATCCTTTAAATTTTCAATATTTATCAAAAAATTTGAAAACTAGTCAACAAAATTATTTACTTGTCAAAATTAAAAAAGAGTTAGAGGATATTTGAAAATTATGTTCCAGCTCAAACTGTAAATATATATTACCAACAAAAGTACATACTCTAATGTAATATTGTTAGAAAATAATATATCAATGTTTAAGAATAGTTAATATATTAATAAATATCAATATGTAAAAAATAATTTAATATCAAATATTGAGATAAATTTTCATATGAGCATGTGTGTATTGATAAAAGTTTGTTAGAACATACATTATTATGCACTACATGTCATGTTGTAGGATAATTACTAAATTGGTGACTTGTGCTACGTTGCAAGCCAAACTAAAAAAAAATTAATATAAAAAAATGATGTTCAAACAATTGTAGTGTGTTTTAAAATATAAGAAAAATCTGAAACATAAGTTATTAACTTGATTAAATCCAAAAAAGTTGGTTAATTTAATAATATGATAAAAAAGAAATCAATAATAGTATATAAATCAAACAAAACAACTAGCTTGAATTAACTTTGGTTCACCTGTCAAACCTACAACCCAACACATAAGACTAAGATAATTCTATAGAAAAAATTCAATATCGAATGATAAAATTAAAAAAAAAATCAATTGTAAAAAAAAACCTAAAAAACCTAAGTCAATTTAGGCTAATTTTTAAAACCCTTGACACAGGTCCTAAGGTTGAAATTAGCCCATTTAAAGAAAATTACAAAATAAATTCATGAAGCCAAATTTCTTTTTAATAAGACATTGAGGGATGCAATTGGAAAAGAAAGTTTTATTAAAAAAGGATTTAGAATAAAACAAATATCAATAAAAAGAATTATGATCAAATTTGACATTGAAATAAAAGGAAAAATTACGTTGAACAACCTATAATTTATTTTATTTTACATTTTGCTTTTGTTATTTTGTAAATTATAGAAAACATCATCATTTAATAAACAAAATTTCAAATCATGCAAAATGACCTAATTAACCTACTACATATTATATCCATAAACTTGTCAAACCACAAACACAACCCTATCCCACTTTCTCTCTCTCTACTCTTATTATTTTTAAGCAAAAGCTCTATAGAATTTGTGCAAATCTTAGCTATATTAAACCTAAAATTCTAAAAAATTAAAGTTTTGATGGTTCACAGATGATTCTTTTTTAGGGTATTTAGTGTTTGTTTACATTATCAAGTACGGAATTTTTATCATATACTAGTTTCATTGAGAATAAGACTATAAAAAAGTATGTCATCTCACTTCTTTTCTCAAATCAAGACTTCAATAATCAAGTCAGTGGATATAGTGATTGCCAATTATTTTTATTTTCTTAGAATATTGTTTAGTTTTCTTGATTTAACAAAAACAAATTCAAAAATTTAAGGTTATTTTCAAACTTGTATATCCCAAAGTTTTTTTTTGTTCAATCTTTGATATTTAAAAACTTAAAGAAGTTCAAGAAAATGGAAAAATAATTCGAATTGTTTTCTTGAAAACCTAAAAAAAATCCTTAAATTAAAATTAAGGTTAATATTCATATAACCCTATTTTGTATTCTTTTGCTATAAAATATTTAATTACTTTTTAATTTTGTAAGAAAAAAATACCTAGCGCGATTGTACATCATAAAATTACTTCATAAGTTATAAGAAATTGTTTGTTTAGGCATGTGTTTCATATAGACTTGTTATTCATTTGTAAGCAAGTTTACGATATGTATTCACATGAGATTACTATAAGGTATGTCATTAATTGATGATGTCTCGATAGTGCAAATATTGAATATGCATGTAGTAGAAAAAGAAGAAGAAATCCATATTTATATAGATTTTGATCCTAATGCTGCTTCACTACAAATGAAAATGACTAAGTGTTATATAGAAAATCTAAATGTTACTTGTAGGTCTTTTAAAATAAAATATTTTTTAAAAAATAATGATATTAAATTTATTTTGATTATTGAATAATAAGATTTAGATTTTGATAAAGATAATGGTGACATTTATTTTGGTACTGAATAAGGTGCAATTGCAACTATAGGTATTATTAGTGATGAAAAAAAATATGGTGTTGATTTTTAAGTGGGTGTCGGTAGTTCTAGTAAAGGTATGGGTAGTTGAGATTATAATATGAAAAGTGAAAAGGGTGGTATTAAATGTGAGAAAAATTACCAGGATGAGGGTTCTAGTAAAGATGATGAAGATTATATTCCTTCATATAAGAAAAAATTTGAATTTTTAAATACAAATAAAGATGAATGAATTTATAGTTTACAAGGAGATGCTTGTTTTGGTCAAATATTGGATGGTGCAACATATTTAGAAAATAAATGGTGATGAAGATGATATTGATGTTGAAGGTAATAAAACTTCTAGTAATAGTGATGAAGGTGATGAGAATGAAAGTAAGAGGGATTTAAAGAAGTAAAAAAAAAAAAAGATTGTTAATCTTATAACTAGCTTTAATTGTAAGACATTTAAGGTGAGTGTTGATGGATCGATTGAATTTATTAAATGTTAGGTTTTCGTTAATGTCATTTACTTTAGAAATGTTCTTAGAGAATATAGAGGAAAACATGCTTTAATAATACATTAATTAGAAAAAAAATACTAGAGCTACATGTATAGGTGATGATTGTGTGTGATAAATATGATATATGCTTCTTTAGTTTTTGGTAACAAGACATTCATAATGATGTTTTTGTGACATCAATATAGTTGTATTAGACTTAAAAATATAAAAACAACTAATTCCACTTGGATATCAAACTATTATGTTTATGATATATATGACCTATAGACATTTAGGTTGTTAATGTTATCTTGGCGTTTAAAGCTTTTAAAATATATTAGACTGTTTATATATTAATGTTAGTGTTGCATAAATGTCAATGATATATGAGACTTTTTAAATATATTAATGTTAGCAGTGTCATTTTTATTTATATCAAATATTTATTTATTTATTTTTATTAATAATATGGATAATATATTGACATAATAAATTTTTGTATAGGTAATGTATACTGTTTTTAAAAAAATTAGAATTGCAACTAAGACTATGAATCCTACGATACTCAACCTTATATATTTCCAATCGATATTTCCTTGGATATTCAATATTTTCTTTTGGGTTTTTCAAGTGGTTTTTTTTAGTTCTCTTTAAAAAGTTTTTTTTGTCATAACCATAGACAATATGAATGCACAAGCACTTGTTATGCCTGGAAGTTTGTAGATCCCCATTAGATTCTTTATCTTCATGAACATGTCCAACTTTAAAGGCTTGGTCATTATGTTTGTTATTTGTTCATGTATATGACAGTGAATCAATTTAACAATACCATCTTTAGTGAGCCTATGAAAAAATGAAACTTGATGTTTATATGTTTGCTTCGACCATGTAGAATATGATTCTTTGAGAGCTTAATAGTTTGGCCATTATCACAGTAAACGGTTATGCTATCACTTTGAGAAGTAGATTGAAACTTATCATAGTTCTTTTCATCCAAACCACTTGACAAGCACATGAAGCAACAACCATAAGCTTAGCTTCAGTAATAGATAACGTAACTATTGGTTGCTTCTTAGATGACCAAAATACTGCCCCTAAATTAAGCATAAATACATAGCTAGAAGTGCTTCTTCTATCATCCAAATTCCTAGTATAATCAATGTCTGTGTAAGCAATTATTTTTTCTTCTCATTTTTTCTTATAAAGTATTCCAAAATCACAAGTTCCCTTTAAGTATCTCAACACTCTATTAGCTGCCTCAAAATAAAGTTATGTAGGGTGATCCATATATCTACTTAATAGACATACCATAAATATAATATCAGGTCAAGTGGTAGTCAAATACATTAGACTACCTATAATTTGTTTATAGGGGCTATTATCTAATTTTACTCTAGTTGTATCTTTCATAAGTTTAAAATTTGGCACAATTGGATTAAGCACAGGATTGCACTTATCTATACCAAATCTCTGTAACATCTCATACACAAACTTTCTTTGATGAATAAAAATACTGTCTTGTTCTTGTAAAACTTCTACACCCAAAAAATACCACATTCTTCCTAAGTTTGTCATATTAAACTATGCATCTTGGATTTCTTAAAATCAGCAAAAAAGCGTTCTTGCTCTTGTAAAACTTCTACACCCAAAAAATACCACATTCTTCCTAAGTTTGTCATATTAAACTCATGCATCTTGGATTTCTTAAAATCAGCAAAAAAGTGTTCATCATTGCTAGTGAAAATTAAATCATTTATATAGAGACAAACAATTAAAATTTTACATCTGTCCTTCACTTTGATGAATAAGCTCTTCTCAAAACCTTCCTTAGCAAAATAAGATTTGATGTGGCTTTACCATGCTTGAGGAGTCTGCTTCAAACTATACAATGCTTTTTTTAATTTGTATACTTTATGCTCATCATCTCTCTTCACATAGATTGGAGGTTGTTCAACAAAGACATTTTCAAAAAGAGCTCTATACAAAAATGTTGACTTAACATCAAGGTGAAAGATTATTCATTTCTTTTGAGCTGCTAGAAAAATCACTAAACAAACAATATCCATACGTGTTACAAGTGCAAACACTTTAGTATACTCAATTCCATATTATTAGGTGTAATCTTTTGCAACTGATCAAGCTTTGTATTTATCTATCTCACCATTCTTATTAAACTTTATCTTGTACACCCATTTTACTCCAACCTTTTTGGCACCACTAGGCAAATATGTCAACTCTCAAGTGTCATTTTGTTTAATTGCATCTATTTCTGCATTCATGATCATTCCCCACTTTAAATCTTTCACAACTTCATCAAAGAACATTGGATTAATTAATGGCAGCAATAAACATAATTATATAAGACTCTTCCTCATATAATTCCTTCCCACTAATATAGTCTCTCATCCAGAAGGTCTTTTACGCTACCTTTCTTATGGAATTGATGGAGAATGAGTGTTGATTGAACTACTGCTTGAACTTAATGAATTGTGTCGAGTACTTGATCTTAATAAACTATTGCTTTTAGTTTCACTCACTTTTGGAATTCCTTTGATATCTTTATCATCGGTAGAAACATGTTCTTCATCTTTATCTTCCAATTCCAACTCAATAATATCATCTGTCTCTTGACTCTCACTCCAATCTCAACTGTTATTTTTTCAAATACCATATCTTTACTCACTACAATCCTCTATGAAATAAGATCATATAGCTGATGTGCCTTTGATTATTTATTAATGCCATGTAGAACACATTTTATACTATCATCAAGCTTAGTTCTCTTGTAGTCAGGTATATGAGCATGTGCTATGCAACGAAAAACTATAAAATGATGAATTGAAGGTTTAATGTTACTCCAAGCTTCTTTTGAAGTTTTGTTTTTAACTATAAATGTTAGACTTTTTTTTAAAACGTGAATAGTCCATTTATAGCTTATAGCAAAAAAAATTCATTGGAATCGTTTTTTATGATAGCATGCTTCAAACCATGATCATGATGGTTCAATTTTTTCTTTTTATAACTCTGTTTTATTGAATAGAGTAGGTAGTTGTAAGTTGACATCGTATTCCATACTCATTGCAAAAATCAGCAATTTTTTATGAAATAAATTCACCTTCAGAATCAATACAAAGGCTATAAATAAATAAATCGACCTTCTTTTCAACATGATTCTTATATTGTTTGAAGGCAATAAAGGCTTTATATTTTACAACAAGGAAGTAAGCCCAAACTTTACGACTATAATCATTAATAAATGTGATTACGCATCTCTTGTTACTGTTGTGCCTTAATACTTCATCTTCAAGGAATTCCAAATGCTCTTTGTAGCATCTTTGTTCAAAATAGTCTCCAAAATGAAACGATCAATGCTCTAAAAGAGATAATTCTTTGCCATTAGATCCTTTAATTTCACGTCCTCAATTGCCTTCATCTAAGCTAGAGTAGGTTGGACTCCTTTAATCACTGTTGGAATCCCATCCTCAATTAGACTACTCCTTTAAATGAAAAAAATTTCTCGATGAGCATATACCAATGATTATAGTGTCCGTCCAACATTGGAATAGAAGGTTGCACAAACCCTCCATCTGTTAACATCTCTAATGCTATAATTAGGCTCAGATACGAGAATATTATGAATATTTTGATGTTTAACTGAGAAACAGGATAAGAAAGTAGAAGAATATTTGCGTGTTATTGATATATCTGAAGACTATATACATAAAAGAGTGAAACAAAAACCAAATCATAATTGAATAATAGAGTCCTAAATAGTAGGGATTATTCAAGCCACAAACCAATTAAAAGTTCTCTAAAGACTTGATCAAATACAAACAGACTCTGGCACCATCTAGATATGAAATGGACTAGTTTTCATCGCTCATTCTCATGTCAGAAAATCTAAATTTCGCTATGAACACTGTATATGAGATGCTGGAATTGTTATGTAATTTATTAGCGGAGAATACCACAAGCCAGAACACATTAATGAATCAGGAAGCTTCAATGATTTAGACCATTGATGGACGCATCCACTACCGACAGTCACACCTAAGGCAAAAAGACTTGGAAAATACGTAGCCAGATAGACACCCGATCACAACATATCCTGGCCTACCTCTTTTTGGCTGTCCTTCGTCCAATTTGGCCATTTCCTTTTCCCAATGGGAAACCATGGATGCCTAGACAACATTCATCGCAAAATCCCACCACTTTCTGTGGACTTTCCGTGACTCGATGACAAAGATGCCTGGTTTTGTTTTTTAGTCCTATTTGAATAAAGAAAATCAAAGGCATAAAGCTTGACCTGAAGGGTTTCTTCTAAAATATTAAGTAATTACTGCAATGAGCATGCAGTCAATAATGGGCCACGAGGATTTTGGGTCATGCATGACGAATAACTTGCGGGATGTGAAAGAAAACATCATGTCGCAAGAGCTGCCTGCCTCTAGAATATATTAGCTGTGTAAATCCAGATAAATAATGCTAGCTAAGTACTTGTTTAGGAGAAGATCTGTAGAAAGGACCCATTAAAAGATCAGAAGATCAACTTCTAATCAATCTTATGAGTTCTTAAATTTCTAATGGTAACCATTAATTATTGTTAGCAGGCAGATGGGATAGCCAGAAATATCTATATGTTTTTGGTATGACTGCCATGACAGAGTTTCCAAATTAGGGTTTGCTTTAATATTCTAAGCAGAGGAAATGACCACCTCCACACGTAATTCTACAAGTAGTTTGTTTTAAATTATTTTTTTAATGTTTTTAGATTAATTTAATAGGATGATGTAAGATAAAAAATTTTAAAAATTAAAAAATATTATTTTTTTAAAAATGTAATAAACAATCGCACTTGATTTAACGTTTTAACGTGCGTAACTAGTAAATTACTTGTTTAATATTTGTTTATTTTATTTATATAGACAAAAGGGGGGAAGCACTGAGGCCGGTGAAAGGGATGAAAAAGGTGCCCTCAATATATTCGTTTAATTTTCAAGTTGCTTTTTTCGCACAAGAATTAAAGCATATTATTATTCGGAGAGTTTTATTTTTTTAGTAGATCCTTGATCGAATTAGTCAAGATTTAATAGCTTTTAAATACTGGAATTTATAATTAAAAAAAACTTAATTATTGGGTTAATTAAGTGGATATTGTTGTATAATACTTAAGAAGGAAGAGGGGCCTTTCTTTTGATTATCTCTTCGTAAAGGCCATGGACGTCGAGTATTTTTGTTTACACTTCAAATCAAATTAAAACAATAGCATTTGGTTTGCTTTCTTATTTTGGTTCATACTAGATTCTTTGCGCGTGGATCCCATATTTTTTTAAATAATATATATATATAAGTTTTTCCAACTTATTTTAATTATTAAAAATAATATAAATAAAAATAAAAAATTTATATATACATATAGTCAACAACTACACATACAAAACCCATCTAATTCCCCTGAAACCTGCTGTACGCATAGCTTCCAATTTCTCCAAAGACGCTACACCATTCTATATTACTTCTCCCACCAACCATTCGGAATTTCAATATAGCAATTTCATTTAAAAAAAATATTTAATAATGAATATAAAAAGTTCTTGTGTGAATGAAAAGTATTTAATAATATCAAAATCCATATGCGTACTCAGCATTGAAACTTGATGAGAGTTAGTTACTACGTTAATAGAGAAATTTTTTAAAAAAAAGATGAATTGAACAAATTAAAACAGTATAAAAATTAATTTACCAAATGAAGAATATAAGGATATAAATAAATAGAAAAAGAAAAAAACTATTTTTGATTTTTATAAACTCAATTTAGCTTTTAGCTTTTGTTTTTGTTTTTGTTAAATTTCAAATTGCTTGAAATGAGGGGGGGTGGGGGTATTTGCTCATCCATCTTGGATAACTAAACATATATAAAAACAATCAACAATTAAAAGTGTGTTTTTTAAGTTTAAACTTGTTTTTTAAAATTATTTTTTATTTTAAAAATTAAAATTAATATTTTTTAGATAGTTTTTTTAATAATTTTGATATATTAAAATTAGAAATTAAAAATATTTTAATTTATTTTTAATAAAAAAATATTTTACACATTAAATATTATATCCATACATGAGATATATTCGATCATCATGAAAATCCATTATGACGTGGGTGGTGAGAAATAAAATAGACTATAAAATTATAGGCATAGACTATAGAGATTCTTGAAACCAGAGCCAAAAGGAAATTATGAAATTAAATTTTCTTCGAATTTAAATTACATTTCAGTCAAACCCAACACATCAGTTCATTGAATTGGCATGGGTTAGGTTTGAAAACTGGTGTTGAGCACAGCAGCGAGTAGCTGATCTAGTGGTGGGTTCGGCTGGTTGGGAGACTGGTGGGGCGGTTTGAACTGTAGAGTGGTGGCTCGCGCTGAGACGGTGATGAAGGTGGGTGAGTGACCTCGGTTAAATCAGGGGCTGATGGTGGGTGGTTCGGGTTTTTACTATGGCTTTGGGTGGAGGCTATTTTGGTGGTTTTGATAGTGAGGAGATGTGGAAGAGAGGTTGCAAGAAAGGTTGGTTTGTGTGTGTTGTGGAATGACTGGTTCAGGTGCTCAGGTCAAGATCAATGGCCTGCGTGTTTCTAAGCCATTAGAGAGAAGAAGATCTCATCTCTCTTCAAGATATATGGCCTGTGTGTCTGTAAGCCATTAACTTTTTGGTCCCTAAAATTTCAGTTAATGTTTCAGATGGTCCCAAATGTTTATGGATTTTACATTTTGCACCTAAAATCTATTTGAGGATAAGTTATAACCACACAATGTTTTGTACTAGGTTAGGTAAAATACAGAAGTTACCGTAATACCAAAACCATCTCTAATTGAGGATACAATTTCCGCTATATTCCAGTGTATTCATGCAGATCCTTGTCGGCTCCCTAGGAGCATGTGTAACGAGGTGAATAGGGTAGCCGGAGATCTTCCATGGAATGGAACTTTAGATTAAAGGGAGTTCACCTTGTTAATTTACTTCTCCGATGAAGGAAGGTGGATTAGGCTTCAGGGCTGCTCGTGATTGTAATATAAAATTGTTACCACTCCTTGGAATTCTTCAAGCTGTTGGAAGGGGATAATGAAATGCGCTCCATTTCTAAAAGATGGTTTCAGATGGCGTGTAGGTAAGGGGTATGGTGCTTCGTTTTGGTTGGACAAGTGGCTTCCGTGTTATAAACTAAACCGATCGGTGCAGGTCATTCACTAATGCCTGCTGGGGATGCTTGGAAAACCGGAAACATGGTGATATTCGAAGGGTATTAGATGCCTTTGTTCAAGCTCAACAGATTCTTATGTTTAATAAAGACTGTCAACAAGCTTTCGATACACATACTGGTTCTATGCGTTTGGATGGAATCTGGTTGGTTGCCTGGTCTTTTCCCGATCAAGATTTGGTGGAAGCTCAATACGGATGGCAGCTCACCTGGGATCTGGGAAAATGCGGGAGCTAGTGTACTTGTCAGAAGAGAAGATGGGGACTAGTTGGTTCGTTGCTCTGCTCCGGTTAAACTATTTTTTTTTTAATAATATAAATTATATTTTAAAATTTTAATAAAAATAATATTATAATCTTATAATTAAATATTTATACAAATTTGAATCTTATTAATTTTATTTATTTAATAAAAAATAAATATAAAATAATATAAATCTATATAAATTTTAAATTTAAAAAGCTTCCATCTAAAACAATAATATATATATATTAAAAAATAATAAAATATATCTTGAATTTTTTATAACGTTCAATTTAAATTTTTTAATAGAGTTGGGTCATTAATATTACTAAAATGATTCTTGAATTATTGCCTAGCCCTCGTAGACATGGAATTCAGATTGTTTTAAAATATTTGTGTGTTCTTTTAAAGATGAGATCTGATTCTGTTAAGGTTATTAGATTTTTTATTGAACCATGTTTCGAGACGCATCCAAGATCAGCCTTGTACACTCGATCAAGGATCGATTTACTAAGGGGTGGTTTGATGTAGAAGATGTCTTGCATGAAGAGAAAACTAATATGTAGACTAATTGGCGAGGTTATGTGCTATTTCATAGAACAAAAATAGAGATATGGCACTTTTTCCTTGAGGGCAGATTCTACAAGCAATTTTCCTTGAAGAACTAACATTTATGTAATCATATATCCCGACGACATAACAAATTGTGATATGTTTGATGTACATTTGGAATGAGATAGGATAAATTATTAAGTGTTTTGAATACACTTCAAACAAGATAATGATCTATCCCAAGTTGTTCCCAAGGAAAAAAAAATAAAAAACTTTTTTGATCTTATCTTGTTCAACACACATTATAATCTAATTTATAGTGTAGTGTAGTTTAATATCATTTATTGATATCCATTTGTATTTATATTATCCTGTCCAGAATAACATCCCAGACACATTTTTGAGGTATATTTTCAAATTTAAGAAAAGGTTTGGTTTATGATTGGCCTCGTATTGGGACATGGATTTAACATGAATCGGGAAAGTAACAAGGCAAAAAGGGCACTATATTTTTGTGCTGTTGACCCAACAATCTTAGATTATAATCCAATTAACTCAAGCTTATGTGATCTACAGTTGATACCACTTGATTATCTGCCCCACCTAGCTAGGTTAATGTTCTGTACAAAGTAACATATGAATGGCTTTATGTCTTTTGTAATGATCGTCATCAAAAATAAATATTAAAAAGAGAAAGAGAGAAGCCCAGGAGAATAAAGGAGGCTACCTTTAAATCAATTTGGTTGATGACTATTGATTGATTTGGATGTCGATTAATAGCTTTAATATAGTCAACTTCAGATATCTTTCAAGTTAAAAACAATTTTTATAACAGCTTCCATGTATTTTCAAACAATCTGGCATCCATGTATTACAAACTAGCTAGTGAATCTTTGGGATAATGTGTGATAGTTTTTGATTTATTTATTTATTTTTATAATAATTAAAATAGATCTTTATATATCTACAAGGAAATGATTTAAATCCTCAAGTAAAAAAATTAGGTGAAATCTCCTTTTCTTATTCATGTATTTTTTCTTGTTTTGGAGGAAACATGTATTTTTTTTATTAGCAGTATATTAATTTCCTGAATAAAAACTAAATGTATTAAAATTCTTAAAAATAATGATTTGAATGAAGTAGAAAAAATCTTTTTAACGAAAACCCCTTATCTTGTTCATAAATTCTTTTTCATGTTAGTGAAAACATGTTTTTTTATATTAATTTATTAGTTTTTAAATAAAAACTTATTATGAGATTGCTCATGGGTGTGGTTCAATTCTTAAAGGAATATAATACTCGGAGAAATATGGTTGTTGGTTCTTATAGGAACTAGATTCCTTGAGGAACAACATGTATGGAGAATGTCTCTCGTGGTGATGAGAGCAATTTTTATATTGGCTAAGCAAGCAATAATACTTTCTTATGCTCCTTGCACCTTCACTTAGTTTATCTCTTTCTCAAATTAGAGTTATCTACACATATTAGGAAATAAAATTAATGGGAGGTAGAATTAATGGTGTTAATGGAGGAGCTAGGCTAGTTATTGGAGATTTAAAGAAGTTGATGGAGCATATATGATAGGAAAGTTTGGAACCCTCTCATTTACTAGAGTTTATAAGTTGTCAATCATGGAAAGAACAATAAAATATGTAAAAGAAAGGGAGTTTATAACAATAAAGCTTTCCAAGCCTAAAACAATAGTATTTTTTTTGTACTTGACACATATCATAACAGTAATCGGCGAACATGTTCCCTCATATCATCAATATACAATCTATACATAAAAAACAATCAACATTTCATTTATTTTTTAATAACCCAGAAAAATTATAACCAGGGATTTATAGAATTGAACTAACTTTTGTTCAAGATTCCACAAGAATGATGCCACTTATGAGGTTAGAAAAAAAAATCTCAAAAGATCAAGGTTTTTTTAAGGTAGATTGATGGATTAGAGATTGAAATTGTTAAACTTAAGCTTTACAAATACTTGCAAAAAAGATTCTTTATTAGATTTAGAGGAATCTTTGATGCTTAATTTAATACTAGTTAAGGATAAATGTAGCCTTAAAGTTGTGTTATTTGTGTTTAAAGAAGATGCATGTGATAATTATTAGTTCAAAAAGAGAATATAATCCCCCCTCATTTTAGTTAGTTAGTCATTTAATGTTTATATACCTCTTGTAACATATTCACTTGTAATCCATATAGGCAAGTGGCTTCGTTTAAAGTTAAGGCATATTATAACACCATTTAATAACTATGTCATGGTAGAAGAACATGTGAAGATTTAATGCATGTATGTTTTATCTTTATAGTTGATGGTTAGCAAGCCAGATTTGACTAAGAAAGTGTACTTAACGAGTAATAGTTGGATTCAAAAGTATAAGAGAGAGGACACGCAATAGGTTTATAAATAAGAGAACAAGTGATTGGTCAACCAAAAAAGAGATACATATTCAATTTATCAATGAGATGGAATGTGTGAATAGTCCACCAAAGAGGGGACTCAAGGCAAGTCTACCAAAGGGATACATAATAAATCTTTTAAGATAAGGACACAAGTTGAGCCTTTCAATGAAGGGATATGTGGTTGGTCCATCAAAAAGAGAATGCGAGACTAGCTCATTAATGAAGGGATACATTGTAAATAGCAATAAAAAGATAATTAAATTTAAGAACAAAATCTAATGTATGGTGTAAAGATTTCAATATATAATGAGAGCAAACATGAAAGAATTACAATGAAAAATGATAAGTAAAAATACCTGCAATTAAAAATCTATTTGGATTAAGCTTTAAATAAATAAGAAAAAGTGGAATTTTTATAAATAACACAAAAATAACCCCTCTTTTTTTTTTAAGATTAGGTTAGCTAGATGTTAGAAGAAAAGAAGGGAAGTTCAATTCTTGTCTTTTTTTTCTTCCAGGTTAAAAAAGGATAAGTTGATTTAGAAAAGTATTTAGCAAAGATTTGAGCAACCATGTGAGTCTAAAGATGAGTGAAATGGACATAAACATTGTAGTTAAAAAGAGAAAAGGTACCCTGGAGAGTGAAATGATAAATCTTGAAAGAGATTGTGAAAGGAACAAGGCAAACTTGATTAATTACTTGAATAAAACCCCATTATTATACCAAACACATAACTTATATAATAGCATTAGAACATTAATTTCAATACAATTTATCAAATCTTTCACATTTGTATCATTGTACAAAACACATAACTTCTATAATATCATAATAACATAAATTTCAATACAGTTTATCCAATCATTTACTTTTCACACATGTGATAACATTAATTAAACTTATGATAACTTGCCTTATAACATTCATTATTAATCATGAGCATTTTCAATATCATTAGAATGATTGAATTAGAGCTATGATCAAGTCAACCTAAAAACAACACAAATTAATTACATTTTTATTTTCTCTAAATTTTTAATTCATGATTAGCCACTAATGATCTAATTTCATCATAATAGATTTTTAAATCCTCCTATTTAGTATCTAATCATGACATATACATGATAATTACTCAATAATTAAAATAATTTTTTGTTTTTTTTTAATTTCACAAACCTTAAAACTTGAAAATTAAGGATTTTCAATTCCCCAACCCAAATCAAGCAAACAATTAAAATTAATTAGATTAAACCTTTTTCTACAATCAAATCACCCAATTAAATGAGTTGTTTTTTTTCAAGATTTCAAGGTTTTCGCTTTTCAAGTTCAATCTTTGTAAACTTTCTCTCTCAAATCACCCAAACTTCCAACCCCTCTCACTCTCTAAGTTTCACAAATTTGGTTTAATGTAATGAGTAGAAAAGATTTTACAATACTCTTATGCCTATAACTTAAGAGAATTTGAAGAAGAAATGAGGATAAAAGTAAAATTTTCAAGCTTTTCTCTTTTTAACATGACCCTATTTTCAAGAAGAAGAAGAAAGAGGTTTTTTCTCCATTATTATAATAACGACACTCATTTTATGGCCTACATGATGTATTTCATCAAAACTTTAATTAATATTATTTTTATATAGATTTATATTTATTTTTTGGCTCAAGATTTTAACTAATTTCCTTGGGATTTTTCTCTCTAGCCATAAAGATTTGCCCTTAATTTAATGTTTATTATTTGAAAAGTTTGTTATTAAACACATAGTTTACATCATATCAAGCATCACTCATTAGTGTGTGTATGTATAAATTTTTTATACCAAATCTTAATTTTATTTAATTCCAAAATTTAAGCACCTTTATTATAAGTTTTATTTCCTAGCATTTGTAGGTTATCTTAGATTTGTCATGTTGATACAGGAGTTTGCATACTTTAAATACAAAATTTTAAAGCATAAAATAATCTTTCAACTTCTTTAAACTTTTCAGCCTCTTTTACTTATCATTCTTGTGAATTAAAATTAAGTTAAAACTAAGCATATATGTATCCAATTTTTGATCAGTTTTTCATAGTTTTATGGTTTGAATTACAAAGTTTAGTAGTCTAGCCTTTAGTAGTCTAGCCTTTGCATAAAGAAGTTAGTTAGATGAGGAGCTTTTATTTTTGTTTTTTTTTTTGATGGATTCCTTCTATATAAAAGAAAGACCTTGTGTCTATCGTAAAAATAACATTATCCATTCTTCAAATCAATTGATTGTCATTTGTAATGACTTATCTTTTACCATTTATTTTCCAATATATCTTAAAAAAATAAAACATGAGAAAAATCAGGAAAATAAAAAATAGAATATGAAATGATGATTAAGGAAAAAAAAGATTAAGATAAATACAGGAGTTTAAGACCATCTAAAAAAAATATAAATTTAAAAGAAAAGAGGTCATCATGAAATAAAATATAAGAGAAAATATAGGAAATTGAAAACATAAATAGAGAGGTTTATAAATAGAGCATATAGTTATTAGGAAGAAAAAGAGGAAATCACATAGAAAAAATAAGGAAAGAATAGCATAAGAGAACTTGTAGAGAAAAAAACTAAGAACCATCCATAGACAAATGAATAAGAGAAATCAGAAGATAAAAAAGAAAAGAAAAAAAAGGACAAAATTTGTTAAAAAAGAAAGAAAGAAAGGGACTAGGTCAATAAAAGAGAATAAGAAGAAGACAAAAATTCTCTCTAACAAATATATTTTAAAATCTAGCAGTCATCTTTATCGCAACTAATCAACTAACATCAACCCTTACTAGCATAACCTTAGGTAACTCCTCAAGTCGCGACAAAAACTTATACTCGAAAGCCTCTACCATTGTCCATTTGTATAGATTACCTTACCCTTGTATAAAACCCTTACTAGCAATCTTTTTTTTTTTAATATTGAGTTCGTTAAAAATTATAATTACAATAAAATTAAATCATAAAGGGAAACGCTGTTGTTTTCCTCACAGAACACTACAGATTATTGTAGTATTTCTCTAAATAGGGTTTTTTTAATGATTCTTTCTAAAATTATTTGTGTTGATTATATTGAGGAAAACATTATAGTTTTCCTTACAAAAATATTGTTAGTTGCTATAACATTTTTTCTCATGAATTTTTTTTTCTAAAATTATTTGTCAATTTTTTTAATATTAAATTGGTAAAGAATTTCTCTGTGTATTTTTTTTTGTTTTTTATTAACAAAAAAGCTAAATCATATGGCGAAAGCACTGTATCTTTCCTCACAAAACACTATGGATTACTACAAATTATTTTTTTCAGTCTTTAAGTTTTTTTTTATCACCAACACAATCTAAGAAATGAGCCAAGGTCAAAATTCATTGTTATTATTTTTTTAGGTTTTAATTCCAGTGTTTTAAAAGTGAAGATTGAATCTTATTATCAAGTTTAAATTTCAAATTAATGTTCTAGGTTTAGTGAAAATTGATAAATTTTCACAGCCATATAATAAATATTTTTATCATAAAAAATAAATATAAAATAGCTAACGTTAATATAATGCTCTATGCACATGCTTGTAATAGTAATATTTTCTATTATATAATTAGCTTCTCATATAGATTTCCAAAAATCATAGTGTTTTTAGTCATTATAAAACTGAGTGCAAACTTCCCCTTTATTTTTATCTTTTAAGTGACTGATACGTAATCATTCATGGGGTGAGGTCATCTCTACAAAATTCATAATTCATTTCTTTCTGAATTTCATGCTCTATGCACATGCTTGTAAATTTCTCATGGACTTTGTTGTCTGGTTGTACACTTGTATAGCCATGCTTATAAACTAGCTAGCTGCAAAATTTTAATGGCGTGGGGCTCAAATATTATAAAGAGACACGCATGCAAAGTATAAACAATATGGACAACACTCTTATCCAAAAAAGATCTCCATGTGATACCAAACTATTCAGGTCTATATCAGTTGAAATTGGAAATAATAGATGTGAGAGATCAGTATGTACGTATATATATATTACTAAAAAAAAGTAGTTTTTACTAATAAAATAATCAAGAGCTGATAGTTTGACTCAATTGTTTTTTTTGTTGTTGATAATTTAGCTTTAAAAAGGGTGTAAATGCACTCTATATGTATGCAAGGTCACAAGCATCGACTACTGTGATGGCTGCATGCATTTTCTCACATTAGTTCCAAATAATACCGAACAATATAGTACTTAAAAGTTGATATACCCCGGTGTGGTCCTTGTGGACGCAACTGGTTTTTTCTTTCAAAGCCATGAAAGCATAGTCCCTTTTACGTTGTCTGCATCAACCAACCAAAAAGCTTCCTTTTCAAGAGATGATGATCACAAAATGATAGTGAAAAACCATCTCTCCCCCTTCATCCTTCCCCCCAAATGATGAGGTTCTTTGCCTGGGTCTGAACTTTTGCTTGTCTCCATGTAAAAGAAGGGAATATTTTTTTGTCCCCAAGAACAATTGCTTATTGGACAACAAAGGGCATGGAGACTTCGTTCTACCTGTCTTTTATAGCCCACTTTTACGAGCTTCCAACCTCGATCATGAATGCTCAAGGGCTTCTAGGCTATATCAGACCCATTTAGAGCTTCTTTTATTTATTTTTTATTTTTTAACTGTAGATATTTGTGTCAGTTTTATCTATATATTAGTTAATATCTTGAAATCTTTACATTAATAATTATGTAAATCTTTAATAATTATAAAGTTTATAACACTCAAACTAGAAAAAATTAAAAAATAAATGTAGAATATTCCTTGCTAAGTTACAACCTTTCACTTTTAGAGTTTTTCATTTATTACATGTATTCAAGAACTTTCAACTGGTTCATTGTGAGGTCATGGTGGTATGGTGCTCGTAACAAACAATAGGGTTATTTTAGTGGGATATCTCTTATCAAATAATTGCCTCAGTTAACTTAAATTTCGGGCTATTATCTCATCTATGAAGATGCACCAGTTTCAAGATTCCATTGGTCCCCCTTTAACACCACCCATGCACTCAAATCCACTAGCTTTCGAGGTCAAAAGTTGCGATGAGAGTGCCTTGAGAGGAAAAAACTTCCATGTCAAAATCAAAATGCTAAGAGATAAACCTGATTGAAGTTCCATGTCTCCAGTTGACAGCAAATTCCTGATTTGACACAAACTAATTAAAACTCCTGCCATAAGCCTTCAATTTTCAACCTCTGGACCACGTTGCTCCTACTTTATAATCCAAATAAAGTGCCTTTATATTACGGGCAGGAAGCTGCAATACAACCCAACATGCGAAGAAGCAATTTCATACTCAGAGAAAGAAAGATTTGAAAAATCTCACGTTTTTAATGCAAAGGGCTGACCTAGACATTCCTTTCACTGGCCTCTACAGGTTTTAGCTAGGCCATCACTGCCTTCCATAATTGATGTTTACGCAGGCCGACGTAGCTTTCCTCAGAATTTCCCGGGAGGTGATGATTTTGCATGATTGCATGATCGAGGATGAAGGATTGCCAAATATTCTCTTGTCTGCAAAAGCCTTTAGCTTCGACGTAGAACACCACATTCAGTTTGATGTTTTGTATATATCATACATCAAAGTGGCCATTTACATTGAAATCAATATTCATGTTTTGATACCGTCTTTGTGGAAAATATGTGTTGTGTCGCTTTTCCTTTTGCTCGCGATTCTGCATACCAAGCATTTCAATAAAATAAAACCTGCCGACGACGACGACTACAATCATCATATAAAGAATTGACTTTTGTAAATTCAAAAGATAACCGTTGTCGTCTCATTCAGAAAAAAGAAAGAATGGAACAAATGATAGAGACAACTTGAAGAAATTTAAAGAGAAAGAAGAAGAAGCCCAACCGGCCCAAGGAAGGAAATGAAAGCTAAATAAGAAAGAAGAGGAGCCCAACCTAACCCAATATTCTCAGCCCAACCAATCCTAATAAAAAATAGAGCAAGAAAGCGTAATTAGAAAGAAGACAAGGAGAGAAAAAACATAGCGTCGGCTATTTACTAGAAAATAATTTTTTATAAAAATAATTTTTTAAAAAATAAATTATTTTTTGATATTTGGTAGTATAATAAAAAATAAACTGGAAAATAACTTATTAATATTTTATTTTTCTTAAGTTTATTTAAATAATGAGGAATAAATCTTATCAATTAAAAATTTGAATGAGAATAAAATTAAAAAATATATAATTTCATAAATTATCTCAAATAAAATAAATAATAATCAAAATAATACACATCAAATCTAAAAAAATAAAAAAAATAAAAGATAAAGAAATTAAAATAATAATAATTAATATTTCATAAATTATTTCAAATAAAATAAGTAATAATCAAAAGAATAAGGACCAAATTTGATCGATCAAAAATTTCAATAAAAAATAATAAGGGAAAAAAATAATAATTATAAAAATAAGGATAAAAGTTTATATAAAAATTAAATTTTAAAAAAAGAAATTAAAAAATAAATATTCAAAATAATATATATATATATAGCAATAAAAAATTTGAGAATTAAATTTGATATAGTTAACAAATAATATAATATTTCTAAATTTTTTACAACTTTTAGAAAATATTTTCCACCGATATTTTTAAGAAAACACTGTCCTAGAAATCAAGCTAAATTTTTATTTAATTAAAAAATATTTTTTATTAACCAACTTTTTTAATGACAAACAAATACAAGAAAATTTTAAAAAATATTTTTTTAAAAATTATTTTTTAAAAAATAAATACAGTCCATGTTATCAAAGTATAAGTAAAGCTTCGCCACAAACACGTGTTAAACCAAGGGAAGTGGCTAGTAGAGACAAAGCCACCTCCACTCAAAAAAGACCATTATTACAGGTTGGAAGACTTTGAATGTGCTATGGGTTTGTGCACAATCCAGCAAGTGTTGTACATATATAAAATATATTTCTCTATTTTTGTTTTTCATTTTAATCTTTGATCCATCAATAAGTCTCCAATTTAGTCCTCTAATATGATCTAATAGAGCATAAAAAAAGCTTAAATGAAAAAAAAATGCAAAAAAAAAGAGAATGAGAAAAAATAAAGCTAAATCAGGTCTAACTAAGCCCATTAATATGAAAGAGGAAGAAGATTAAAGAAAGAGAAAGAAAGAAAGAAAAAGATAATAAACCTAGATAATAATTAGATATGGATTGTAAAACAAGATTTTTAAACACATATAGTACACCTTTTATTTTCTTATTAAAATTTTTGTGAATTTTTAATTTATTCATTTTTTCATTTTAAAAACATTTAAAAAATTAATTTTTTATTTATTTTAAATTAATATATTTTTAGTTTTTTCAAATCATTTTGATATACTATTGTTAAAAATAATTTTTAAAAAATAAAAAATAATTATTGATAAAAAATTATTTGAAAAGCAAGCCTATTGCAAAAAGAAAAGTCATGAACAAATCTAAGCATATAATAATTTATAGAATTATCAAATTTTTCTTATAAATATCTCTGCAACTAAAAGTTTCACATAAAATAATTCTTAGCTCTATATACTTTCTATTATAAATGGAATTTTTTATTTATTTTATTCAATTTAATTTGAATCTAGAAATTCACATTTAGAGAAACATTTCAACTAAAATTTTTCTGGAAATTAAGTTAAATTTTTATTTAATTGAAAAATATTTTTTGTTAACTAATTTTTTTAATGACAAATAAATATAAAAATATTTAAAAATTATTTTTTAAAAAACAAACATAATACATGATATCGAAATGTATTATATCGAAATATTAGTGGAGCTTCGCCATAAACACATGGAAAACCAGGAGGAGTGGCTAGCTGAGACAAAACCACCTCCACCAAGAAAAGACCATTATCGGAGGTTGGAAGCCTTTGAATGCATTATGGGTTTATGCATAATCCAGCAAGTGTTGTGTATATGCAAAATATATTTTTTTTATTTTTTTATTTTAATTTTTGATTCATCAACAATTCTACAATTTAGTCCTCCAGTATGGCCTAATAGAGTCTAATAAAAGCTTAAATAAGAAAAAAAAAAGAAAAAAATAAAAAAAAATCAGGCACAATTAGATCAAACTAAACCCATCAATATAAAGGGGAAAAAGGATAAAAGAAAAAGATAAAGAAAAAAAGATAGCAAACCCAGACAATAATTATATTGATTCTTATCACATTAACAATCTCATATTAGATATGAATTGTCAAACTAGATTTTTAAGCACATATAGTACACCTTTTATTTTCCATCTAAAGTTTTTGTGATTTTTTAAATTATTTGTTTTTACATTTTATAAACATTTTTAAAAAATTAAATTTTTTTATTTATCTCAAATTAATATATTTTTAGTATTTTCAAATTATTTTGATATGCTAATGTTAAAAATAATTTTTTTTAAATAAAAAATAATCATTAACATGTATTTTGTTATGAAAAGTTATTTAAAAAGCAACCATAATCACACTCTTAATTAAGTCCATTATAAAAAAAATTATGAACAAATCTAAGCGATATTTTTCTTATAAATATCTTTCCAACTAAATGTTTGACATAAAATAATTCTGAGCTCTATGTATTTTTTATAATAGAAATGGAATTTTTTTTATTTTTTTAAATTAATTTGAATCTAGAAATCCACATTCAGATAATTTTGTTTATCAAAATAGAATTGGTATAAGAAGTGCATTTTTTAAATCATTTGGTCAATATAATTTTAACTGGTATGCAAATTTGTATGAAAAGAAAATAAAAGAAAAGAAAAGGAGCATCTTTAAATTATTATTTTTAGATGTGTGCATTAGTGAAGAGTTTTCCTCTTACTCTATCGTCCCATCAAATTTGGCGTCAAATAGGGGAAGCGCCTATTCAATCTGTGTATTCAATTTGTGTATGTCATTTGTATTCAATGCACAAGTTGACGGGAGTCTCGTTATTATTGTTTTTTAAATAATTTTTTATATTAAAATATATATTAATATGTTTTCTAAAAAATTATTTTTAATATTAATATATTAAAAATAATTTAAAAATATATTAATAAAAAATAAAAAATAAAAAATATATTTTTTAAAAATACTCTTAAAATATAAAAATAAATAGGCTAAAAAATCTACTAGTCTTTTAGAAGTCGTGGCCATGTGGGGATAGAATTAAATTTGGAAAGCATGGTAATAATTACTTTTAATATTTGAATATTAAAATAATTTGAAAAAATATAAAAAAAATTCAAATTTCAAATAAAAAATTCTTTTAAAAATATTTTAAAATGTAAAAACAAATCGGTTTCTATTGTATTTATATATATTATATTATATTATATTATATTATCTAATTTTTAATAATTTTATATCTTTATATGTATTGATGAGGTTATAAAGATGCAACCAGTGCTCCTAGGTCTTCGATAATTCGATAATCAAAGTTATTTTTTCAAAAAATAATAATAAAATTTGATTATTTATATTTATTTTTTTTCCGTAAAGAAGAGAAGAATTCCTTTTCAATAATCATTAATATAATTCATATTCTGCTTATAAATAGATAAAGGTAGGTGGGATTCAACCATATCTAGATTTTATATAAGGGTAAGGTAATCTATACAAAATTGGTATTGAAGACTTTGGACGGAATTGTAATCCATGTTCTGAGAACGTATCCCACCCTATT
Organism: Populus ilicifolia; assembly: GCA_015708895.1. Taxonomy (NCBI): domain Eukaryota; kingdom Viridiplantae; phylum Streptophyta; class Magnoliopsida; order Malpighiales; family Salicaceae; genus Populus; species Populus ilicifolia. The sequence continues at coordinate 121,911 of SRLM01000528.1, forward strand.
TTTCTTCTTCTCTTACAAAGCTCTCCCTCCTGCTCCCCCCATCTCTTGAGAGAGAGGCAAGCACACGGATTTTAGATTTCTTGTTTGAAAAAAAATGCTGGACACTAATGGAGGCGCATCTCTACCATCAACAGGAACAGACGCAGAAAAACGCCGAGTTAGCTACTTCTACGAGCCCACAATCGGTGAATACTACTACGGTCAAGGCCACTCAATGAAACCCCACAGAATCCGAATGGCACACAACTTGATAATCAACTACGCTCTCCACCGTCGGATGGAAATCAACCGTCCATTCCCAGCAGGTCCTGAAGACATAGGGTGGTTCCATTCTGATGATTACGTGGAATTCTTGTCTTCAGTGTCACCACAATCAGCGAGTGATCCGGCACATGGGAGGCAGTTGAAGAGGTTTAATATTGGTGAAGATTGTCCGGTTTTTTATGGGTTATTTGAGTTTTGTCAGGCCTCTGCTGGTGGCTCAATTGGCTGTGCTGTTAAGCTTAATAGAGGGGATGCTGATATTGCTTTGAATTGGGCTGGTGGCTTACATCATGCGAAGAGGAGTGAGGCTTCTGGGTTTTGTTATGTTAATGATATTGTTCTTGGCATTCTCGAGTTGCTCAAAGTTCATAAGGTAATTTACTAGTGCATCTCTTTCTCTCCTTTACTTTATTTCTCATGTATTTCGGTTATTGTTTGTTTGATTTAGGGTTTTTACTGGTTTCTTTATGTAGGTTTTGTTTTTGTAAATGATAGTTTGTGTTTCCCTATTTTCCTTCTTAGATCGTATGTTTTGCTACAGGGTTTATTTGTAGTTAGTTGATTTCCACTAAGCTATGTTTTTATCAATTTTAAGCAAAGTCTTGGTGAGTAATGTATTATTTTGTGCGTCTAGTTTTCGACTAAAAGTAATGGTTGTTTTTTGAGATTCCAGATTAGGGTTAGGTGGTTTCAATATCCACTTGCTTAATGAGATGATGAATGACAGAAAAAATGTTATGCATCCTAGTTATTCAGACCGGGAAAGCTAATGATGGTTTTTGATACATGCCTTTCTTGAAATACAGTAGTTTCTCTTTATTCGACCGTATTTGTAAAAATGGTCGATCTGCGACTGGTATCTGCTCATTTCCAATTTTATTTGGGACATGATCGATTTTGAATGGCCTTGTTAAGAGTGCTTTTATTTATTTTTGCTCGTGTGATCTCATTCAATTTGTATTGGAGAAAATTTTGTTTATCTTTCAAGTTTTGTGAATCGACATGGCTGCATTTTCTGATATCTTAATGTTTTTCTGAATGCCTTCTTTGAATGGATTTGGGCAGCGTGTATTGTATGTAGATATTGATGTCCACCATGGCGATGGTGTTGAGGAAGCATTCTATACTACTGACAGGGTTATGACTGTGTCCTTCCATAAATATGGAGATTTCTTTCCAGGGACGGGGCACATCAAGGACATTGGAGTTGGGAAAGGGAAGAACTATGCCCTGAATATTCCTTTAAAAGATGGGATGGATGATGATTGTTTCCGTGCTCTGTTTCGGCCGCTCATCCAAAAAGTGATGGAGGTTTATCAACCTGATGCAGTTGTTCTCCAATGTGGAGCAGATTCATTATCTGGTGATAGGTTAGGGTGTTTCAACCTGTCTGTTAAGGGCCATGCAGACTGCCTTAGATTTATTAGATCTTTTAATGTTCCTCTGATGGTCTTGGGTGGGGGTGGGTATACTATCAGGAATGTTGCCCGTTGCTGGTGCTATGAGGTCTCTCCCTCCCTCCCACATGCATATGCTTGCGCACACACATGCACATAAAAAATATGCACACATAGATTGATTCCATAACAATGCCAAGTTATTCATACACATGTTGCTTTGTCTCAGACAGCAGTTGCAGTTGGGGTGGAACCAGATAACAAATTGCCTTACAATGAGTATTACGAGTACTTTGGCCCTGAATACACACTTCATGCTGACCCATCCAATATGGAGAACCTAAACACACCCAAAGACATGGAGAGAATAAGGTGGTTGTCAGTACTTCATTACTTCTTTATAACTAAAGTTGCAATTAGTACTATGTGAATTACATTTCAAAATCGAGAATATAACTCTGAGAGATTGCAACCTACAAGCAAAATCATTTTGCATTTAACATATAATGCCTGTCAACTTTGTAATCTATAAACAGGGCATAACTACTTCTAGTTGATATGCCCCTTCTATTTCTCATATCATATAAGGGTTTGCCATATACTTCTTTGGAACATGGGGTCAGAATTCCTATGTTAAAATGGGATCAACTTCATTTTCACTGTAGTTTAGAGCATGGTGCATTCATGTGCTAAATTATGTTCCTGTTTTTAGCTGATTGCCTCTTTTATAAGTTTCTTGTTCTAAATTCCTCCTATATTCTTGAATAGTCACAAGAATGAAGGCAATTATTTTATTTAAATTGAAGCTTATGAATGGGATTGAATGAGATTGACAATCATTTAGCTGAGAACCCATGCATTATGACTAAAAACTCAGGTTTGAGGTCTATTATTTCATGAGGCCTAAAATAAACTTCTGTTACCTGGCATTCTGTATCAATTATTGAATTACCACAATTGATTTTCATCTGTTCTGATATTTGTTACATTCACTATTTGTTAATGCTGTGGTTAAATTTTCCAAGAAAATGTCTGTGTGCCTAAACTGCAATTTTCTATCAGTATCTCTCTCTCTCTCTCATGCATATAACTTAATTAGGTACCCAAATGTGGTTGTAGATATAATGGTTTTACAAAAGTTCTGTACGAATATTTGTTTACTGTCCTTCCAACTTTCTTTGTAATTATTTTTGCTTGTTCAATTTTGTGACTTGTAACTTTTTCAGGAACATACTGCTAGAGCAACTTTCTAGACTGCCTAATGCTCCCAGTGTACCTTTCCAGACAACACCAGCTACAACTGAAGTTCCGGAAGAGGTTGGTGGGCTGTGGAAAATTTTCTGGAAATAACTCAATTGCATTACTTCGTGGGTTTATCTCTTTCCTTTTTGAACTTGTTGGATGTGTGGTTTGGACAGGATGAAGAGAACATGGATCAAAGACCAAAGCGTCATGTATGGAATGGTGTTGATTATGAGTCTGAGTCTGATCATGATGAAGATGAGAAACCGGAACCTGGATTTTTCTGAGATAAGGTAAGAAATTTTAGTTGTCTGCTGAACTGAACTTGTCAAATCACTTCTGGTGCTCTGCCCCTTTAACTGTATCTGCAAATAGCTGAAGCTGCTTACAGCCTCACACTTCACCCATTTGAACCCAAGTGTTAGAATATGGAATTTCATCAGTTGTTCTTATGCAAGTTTCTGTCCGTCTGTCTCTCTATGTCTTTCTCTAAGGTGACAGTCATTCATGCAAAGTGACTGCAACTGAATCTGAAAGCTGGAATTATATGTCACCTGCTTGTCATGTTTGTTACATTTATCTCTGCCACTTTTACACCTAATGATAATTGAGATAAAGGGAGATGTTGAGAGCTATTACACGTAGAATTTTGAAAGGGAATCCCTAATCCCTACACACCTGCCTCCATCTGATGTAGAAATTTCTGAATCTTAATGTAGGGAGAAGAAGACAAGAAAGAGCATCCATGGTTGTGATGGGTGGAAAACTGTTATTTTCTAATTTCATTGCTTCTATATCATGTACAGATCCCCCCTCAACATGTAGCTTATAGCTTCAGATTTCATCTTTGGATGAGCAACCATGTAGATACTTTTGACAAATATCAGTAGAATAGGTAGTTGCAAAGAGTCATATTCACTCATGCTGCGAGCCTTTTTGCTGAATTACTGTGTTGTACAAGCAGTTGTAGTTGATAACCAAACGGAATGTTAGATACATTTGTGCAGAAAACCTTCATTTGTTTTGGTTAACACAGTAATTTTCTTTGTATTGGGCAAGCAAAAGCATTTAGATTTTGGACCGACCCGGGCATGACCGTTGTTAATACCAATGATGCAGTAAGCTTGAATTGATCATAACTTACAACTGATAGTGAAGAGTAAGGGTGGCTAAGCATTCTTCTTGAATGTAGTAATTATTATCATGGTATGTAAAGGGACTTCTATTTATTTTGTTAGCATACATGGCAACACGTTTCCTTTGAGTTGGTGGAGCGCTCACTGTTAGTGGTAAGCTAAGATTTGTTTGCAACTTTGTCATTGCGATGCTAAAGAGCTTCAAGGTTTGTTTATTTGGTAGTTCATGGTATTACCACCCCTAAGTGCTATGTTAGATGGTCAAAGAGATTTATTCCTCTCTCTCTTTTTTTTCTTTTTATCTTAATATATGAGATAAAACACATCTTTAAGATTGTCGTTTTTAGATGCTCCTGGAACCATTCACAGCATTTCCCTTCTCAAATCACTAACCAACACTTCAATGTTTGCACTGCTTTGCCTCCGAGAATGCGGCCCAGACCCATTCCATTCTCAAGTTCGGAGCGAGTTCCGTAGCGAGTTTGACCCCATTAGTGATTGATGTAGGAAGAGAGTATTTTGGTGTCCAAAAGGCTCCATGGTTTTTTTATTTAGGATGGAAATGCATTATCTGCTAACGTCAACGGTCGGTTCTCAGGGATTCTTGTTGGTTTGTTTGATTCCTGAACTTTAGGATTCCCAAACTTGGGGGAGATTACGGAAGAGTTTAAGGATTCAATGCCGGGGTAGTTGTGTGGAGGCTGAGGATAGAAGAAGGGATGGTCGTCGAAGGCAAGGCGCGGGGGTTTTGGTGATCGGCTTCCCGCATTGAATCCTGGGAATCGAAAGGATGATAGTTTGCCGGGAAAAAAATTATGTTGAATAACATAAAAGTAATTTTGTATTACAAAACAATATCATGCATTAATCTTTTTGGGTTTAAAAAATCTTGACATCAAATTTAAACTGTTGTTGCCTTGATTTTATAGATATCCAATCAAAACTCTCTAGCTCTTTTTTTTACTTTGCTTCAATTATATAATAATTTTAAAAAATTAACTTTAATTCCTCCATTTTAAAATTTTTGTATAAAAAATAACAATTGACAAATTATTTCTCTTCCATTAGCTTGTAGAATAATAAATTACAAGCTTTAAACTTAATTTGTAAGTATTTCTTGTATTCATATAACCTTTGTATTTATCTATATTTATATTTGTGATAATAATAAAATTACAACAAAAAGAATCAACATAATTTAAATGAATAATTTTATTTTGTTGAGCTCGTTTCAAGTGTTGTTTTTTTTCCACTCAATTTTTTACTTATCAACAAGGATATTATTAATAACATTATTAGTATTATTAATTTTTTTTTATGATATCAACATAAATATAATCATTATTAAAAAAAATATAATAATTTGATGAAGAATATCAATCTATATTCATCTCACCATAAATAGGATAACTAAAATCTCTATGATACTTAACCTAATTAAAAAAAATAATCACCTTTGTTCATGCTCCTGAAATGTATTTTTAAAACTAGTCATGGATATGTGATCACTTTTCTTATGATTTCAAGAGCTCTCCGCCTCTATTAATGGATAAATAAATTTTACGATTTATCTTCACATGTTTTCTATCATCAATTCCAAAACATCTATTTTAAATTATATAATCTACCTTTATATCTCTTCTATCATAAGATCCTGAATGTTTCTCTTTAATGGAAAATTTTCTTATCCTTTTTTTTTATCTAAACATGTTTTACTCTATAATTTTTTCCGGTCAAGGTTATTTAAGAGAATATAACAAATAAACTAACCTGGGATTGCAACACACAACCAACAATAACCTAGGATCATTAATGATACTATCCAAGTAACAACAAGAGATCTGTTAGAGGTTCTAATTGGTCTAATTATAAGACTTAGAGCTAAAAAATTGAAAGAGACTTTCAATAGACTTTTTTAAGACACATGTGCTAAGGTGAACTTCAATAAGATATTAAATAATAATAAAAAATCCTTAATTAATTTAATTCATGTTTAAGAAGGTCTTGTTGGTGGGCATTCAAACATTACAAAAAATTTGGCATAATAATATTCAAAACTATTCATAACTAGATATCCATATGAAGTTTTAATGTGATTCTAGTTGAATTAAAAAAATAGACATTCATAGTTTTCCATTGATTTATGACATAACTTCTAATTCACTAACATGAAAAAGAACTATGCGTTTGAAGTTAGGTTTTGATTATGTTAACAAATAATAAAAACTACTTTGATTTTATTTAAATTAGTTGAGTTATTGTTTTATTTATATTTTAGTTATTAATATGCTTTCTAAATATATGAGGGCCTTTATTTAAATTTAGGTTCATTAGATTATTATTATTATTATTATTATCCATATTCATTAAGGATATGCTATTAATCTTAGAATTCTTTTTAGTATACATATTTTTTTGTAGTGACATTTTGAAGTTAGACTATTTTTGTAATAAAGAAATAGATATTGTTATATTTTACAATTGAGTTATCCTTATTCTAAGTTATTAATTAAACTTGCAAACTCTTCAAAAAAATAATTAATTTTATTTTGATTTCATACTACACGTTCATGTTTTTTATAATTGTAAATTGAGGGTAATCACATATAATTTTAGTTCTTCAAGGTAAGTTTTTATTGGATCAAGTTGCAAACTATTTAATTATGATTTTAGTCTATCTTGAGAGGTATTTATATCAATTGGTATTAGAAATTGTGCTATTATCATTTATATCATTTTAATATTTAATTTATGTTGTTTCTTGATTTTCTTTCTTCCTAACTTCAGCTAGGGTCTTCTTCTTCTTCTTCTTGTTTTTTTTTAAAAAAGAGAGTCTATTATTCTCTAATTATTTCAAAGTTTATGGCAAGCCCTATATAAAAAAATAATTATAATTAATTTTTTATGTATTTTTTTATTTTGTCAAACACATAAAAAAATGTGTTCATATTCTTCATCTTTTATCTTTCTTGATTTCAACTTAAAGTAAAAGAAAAAAAGAAAAAGAAAAATGAAGTCATGTTCTTATTAAAATGTGTGGATAAAAGAAAGAGAAAAAGTTAAAGGAAAAATTGCAATAATTCATTGAGTTGACATGTTAGGGCATAATCGAATAAAAACTCTTGGATTATATGGTTAGGTTAAAGTTTCTTATGTGTTTTCTTGATTTTATCAAATAGGTACATACCAAATCATGGTATTGCCAAATTAAATTTTTATTTTTCTTGAATTATCTTATCTTATTTCATTTAAATTTGGATAGTATAAATCTTTCTTGCTTTATTTTAATTATTTTCTTAAAAATCTTGAAATTAAGTCTTCACCTTTTGAATTAGATTTTTTTTATCTTTAATATAAAATTCATTTCTTTTATTCCGTGTCTTCTTTTTATCATTATATTTCGCATGAATTCATATTGTTATTCATAAATTTGTCTTTAAGTTTTATTTTGACTATTTTTGTATATTTCTTGTTTCTTAAGTCTTTATTATTATAAAATCTTTACATTGTTTTGATTTATTATTTAATAAGTTCCCAAATTACCTTTAAGAACCTAAGTAAAGGAATAATTAAGTAAAGGACATAGTAAGATAATTAGTGAGAAAAAGCTTGATTGAATTATGTAAAACATGAGTAAAGTGATATTAAATTGAGTGTAAACACTTGAGGAGATATGCGAGAATTTTTTTTCTTGACACTAACCTTTATTGTTGGAATTTACAATGTTATCAAAAAGTGTTATATAATCAAAGATAGAGAATGTTGTAAAAAGACAAGATATGTTAGAGGTAAATGATAAAAGGGTTTAATAAGAAAGATAAATTGAAAAACTTAGATGATTAATAAATATAATGCTTCTAGTCCTAAAAAATGAGGTTAAAAGGTTCATTAGATGGGCACTTTCCCTTCTAGATGATAATACAACTTAAAACTCTAATGAGAATGAATGAAAAGATATAGTATAATTAAAGAGTGAAGTGAGTGTTTGTTTACGCGGTAGCTTTAGCTTTTAAAGCAAATCGTGTAAACCAGGTGTTTAGTAACATATATACAACAATTTATTGTTTGGCGGGTCCTATAATTTTTTGTATCAAACTGGTGTTTTGCACAAGTAGTTGGGAGTTGCTTCTCTCTAGCTACTTCTCTTGGTGTTTTGCACAAGTAGTTGGGAGTTGCTTTTCTCTAGCTACTTCTCTTGTAATTCACATGGACATTGTTCATAATAGTGTCTATGCCATGTAATATCAGGTGAATTATAATTCACTCGTGAGAAGCATTCACCTAGCATTGTTCACTTGAATAGTGTTAGGTGATTTTTTTTTTGCATTATTAACGTGAGTAAAATTTATTGGACCGTGTTCAACCTAGTAAATTTTTTTTTTAAATTGTGTTTTACTTAAAAAATAATGTTTAATATTATTTAATAATATTATATAAATTAGAAGAATATCATATGATAATGTAGCATTTGTGAAATTTAATCGCAATTTCAATTTTGTTTCTGATGATATTTTACTTGATTTTGTTACACGCTCAAAAAATCATGAAAATTATAATCCTTATCATATGAATTTCATACTTGACGAAATTATAGATAATTTAATAGAATAATAAAAAGTATTTGATATAAAATATTACATATATATATATATTTAATTATTTTGTAACCTTAATTTGAAAAATATATTTAACCAAATATATTAAACTATTTTTTATTCAACCTCAATTTCAACTACAGTTTTAATGAAACATCTATAAGTACCAAATTAACCTCAATCAAAAAAACTTTTAATAAAATAATTTTTTTTCAAATCACAATCAATACAGCTACCACATCCCACACATACTTTGTTATTTATAGAGTTTTTAGGATTCCTTACAAATATACAATTATGCCTTTTATATTTTTATAAATAAAGTATAACATAAAATGTAAAACATAAAAAAAAGTTATTACTCAAAGTTATAGCAATCAAATCTCACCTAAAAGGGTTTAAAAAATTTCTAATTAGTGGTGTAAATTACCATTAGAGATCAAACACATTAAATAATTTATAATTTATGTTAACCCAGTTGAAAATAATTTTATTTTTTTAGTAATTTTTGTATAAATCCTAAATAATTATAGATTTGTCTTAGGAGATCCTTAAAACACCTAAAAAAATAAATTTATTATTTTTATAGCATGTATATGTTCTAACACCAATATCTAGAGGACAATAACTCATCAATGGATCGAAGGGCAGTTATTGAAAATAGTGGCCACCACGTGACTTTATTCTTAAATAACACTGTTGCTAAGTATGTAAATTAGAACCACCTACAACCACCTACATAAAACTGCATTCCGAAATAACAGAAACCACTATGCTAGACGAGTTCATTCTTTATCTGTTGCTGGGGCTGGGGGGAGTGCTGAACCTTCCATTGAACCTAGAAGCCACCACGGATGCAGGGATAAAAGTTATCTTAGGAATGTTCCTAACCTTGTAATTTTCTACCCCACCATCTGGTTTCAATCTTTCTTCATGCTCATCAAGCAAAGGCAGCAAAACCAGTTCCTCCACTGTAGTGACAAATTGTAAACCTTCAGGGAGCATCCTCAGATTCAAGCAGCTATGGAAGTGAAGATACTTTAATCTTGGTAGAGCTCCCTCCTCAAGCTCTGTCCATTCCTCAAGAACACGAGAGGCAATGACGAGAACCTCAAGCTTGGGAAATCCACCAGCCTTGCAGAAATCTTTTCCTAATCGCCTTCCATCATATGCATGCCACAAGGTTAGTTTTTCCAAATTAGGTAGGACCTGAAGAACTAATGTTGGATTCTCAGATAAATGAGAAAAACCTAGCCTTAGCTTTGTAAGACTTTCCATTGAACCAAGCCAGCTTGGTGCTTTTTCTAGACGACCTTCAAGGCGGAGTTTCCGAAGAATAGACGGCGGTGAGAATGAATCCCGGAGGACAAGGTGACCTTGGTCAAAAGTGTGCTTTGCTTCTAGAGATAGGGAAAGAAGACCCTGCATCACCATTATAGAAGCATATAGCTCGTTTGCATTCTCTTCTGCAACATCCATCACTCCCAGCCTTCTTAGCTGGGTCAGCTTCCTTAGCTCTCCTGCAATTTCGCCACCGGCATGGACACCAGTAAGGGTCAGGAGGCTTCCAAGTGTACCTATCCCCCCTGGTAGCTTCATTCCGCTAACATTTCTGCGCTTGAACATTTTGAGGTGCCTCAGTCTTACAAGCTTTAGGATCTCGGTTGATAGTTCTGTCAAGTCCCCACACCATCTAATATCCAAGCTCTGAAGTGCTCGCAAATTACCAAGTCTATCTGGAAGCTCATTTATGTCATTGTTCTTCAATCCAAGGTATGCCAGGTGAATCAGGTCTCCCACTTCATCTGGTAATCTCCTGATCTTGGCATCTTCTAGATCTAGCACCCGTAAGAATTTTGCCCCTTCGAAATTCAGCCAGTTCTCGCCAGAAAGTTCTTGCTTCCCGAACAAGAATAAAGACCGGGGTTGGATATTGCTTAAACTCTCCGCGACTTTCGTCATATCTGGAGTTAAAATACGGCGTGCCTTACGTGGAATAGAAAACTCTGAATCAGGATGAGCTGTTATGTAGCTATCGCGAAGGAACACACGATAAGGAGAGAAAACAGTGACTTTAGTTCCATTATCTCGGAGGTCATCATTAACTAGAAGCATTCCCTGGCTCACAAGATCATTTATATTTTCCTCTGCTACATCCTCCGCTATAAGACCAGCTTTTTCTTGTATCATACCTTCGGCTACCAACAATCGGATCAATCTCCCCTTAGCTATCCCGTAATTCTCAGGGAAGATGCAACAATACATCAGACAAGATCTAAGGTAATAAGGTAAGCTATTGTATTTTAATCTGAATGGAACAGAAGAAGACTCAACCGATGTCTGCCCTTCTTTGTCTCCATCGGATTGTTCTCTATTACCTTCATTCTCTTCCTTCCCTGCTTCACTGGCAATCGAATCAACTTCTGTCTGAACTTCTTCCTCTCCGTGAGATTGCTCCTTGATATCACTTTTTTCTCTCATGCCACCTGCAGTGGTGCTTGAATTCTTGAGTTCTTTCATTTTGTGACTGGTTTCAGCAAGTCGAGATTCTATCTTCTGCAGTTCAGTTCTGAAGCAATCCATCAATCCCAACCTATCAGACCCTTGCTGCTGATCCATCTGGATAACAAACGCATCAACATGATCATCCAAGTCATCAAATAAATTCTTAAGTTCAGTTTCCCAACTAGAAAAAGCAGCATCGCCTTCAGTATTGCCTCTATCTTCATAGAAGCATCCAATCTCCTTGATTGTTCCCTTTACCATTTCCATTTGATCTTCGAGTCGGGCGAAGGTTGCAGTCTCTCGAAGTAATAGAGACTCCAGTCTCTGTAGGGAAAAAATTACTGTAGCTTCCGCCATTTTTTTGAGTTCTACGTACAGAAAACTTGGTTTACTCAAAGTTGAGAAGGTACAGGTTACTGATGTATATTATATAGTCAAGGTCATTCCCCTTGTTCACCTTGCCAAAGACACCAGTGAAAGATCAATTCTTGACTTTTATGCCGGCTTCGTGACATTGCCCAATAAGCCTCGTATTATCCGTCCATTTCATTTCATACGACAATTGCAAAGATTTTATAAATCGCAGAATTGTGTATCTTTTATTATTATTATTCTTAAAGATAGATAACTATGGAAGAATATATAAAATTACTTGCTCCAAAAGTAAAGCTTTCATAGCTTGGAAAAAAATAGTAATGTTTAAATCCTTTTCATTGTTGCATGTCACCTTAGCGCAATGTAGTTCATAATTTTTATTTGTTAGTTTATTTTAGAAATTATCACCTAATATTTAATTTAATTGAAAGTTATTAGAAAATCTGAATATACTAGTCTTTATCATAGATTCAAGGGTAAATAGCTAGTTGTGACTAGAAAAGATATTAACATCTTTAGTATACCCTACCTAAAATAAGCTACTTTATTTATGGTTTGATGTAGTTTGAAAATTTAAAATATTAATCAAATTCTTAAGGTTTTAATAAATCAGTTATTAAATCTTAAAACATATGTAGAAATGTGTTCTTATATTTTCATAGGAAGTACACCATGATTTTATTTGTCCTTAAAATATTTGATCATATAAAAATTAAAATACTTAATTCCTTTTTCTTCTTTTTATTATTTTTTTTCTAATTTTTACATAAAAATACTTAAAAGAAAATAAAAACACACACACATTCCTTTTTATTATGTTTTTCTCATAAACCCACATTTACATGTTAACAATTACTAAAATTCAAAATAAATCAAATACTAATATAAATATACACATCAAAATCTAAAAATTACAAAACAAAAAGTCTTAGGAACAATGCTTGAAAGCTTTTAGGTCGCGAAAACAGTAGCAGCACGTCTCCTCCACACACCATGTGTCACTAGCGGTGCATGAGTTTATGTGCCGCCACAAGAACAAACCAGGAAACAGGGGGTCTCTGACAGCTTCTTCCACACTTCACTTTCCTGCTGGCGATAAGGAATCATGTCACTTACAACAAAAAGAAAACACATAAATAAAAATGGGTTTTAATCGTTCCCTTCTTTTAAATCTGACCATCCTCTATCTTTTTTCTTTCTCTCGGTTCATTGCCCTTTGTTGGTGGTAGATCTGATCATTGGTTCGCGATCCAGATCTACTATATGAGTTTGAACTGATGAAGAAGAGTCGATTAATGAGGAAGGGGATGATTTGTGAGTTCACCTGTGTACGGGTTGCCACTGTGTTCGGGCCATTCCAGGTTGGTTTCGGTGGAGGCCGTTCTACACTGATGAGGGATTGTGGGAAATGAGAGAGCTACCTAGAGGAGGTGACTCACTTCTATGAAGGCCATTTTATGAGAAGATAAAAAAGAGAATAGGGATAGCCGGGTCTTCACGAATTGGCAGCTAGTTCAGAAGAATGGGTTGTTGGGTCTAAAAATGGCTGTGGGTAAAAGAGAATGGCATTGAGGAAGAGAATGGAGCTAGGAAATAGGGAATGTGAGTGATAGAGATGGAATGGCCAAGAGGTTTTTTTTTCAAAGGAAAGGGGGAAGGTGGTGACTTCTATGTATTTGTGTTGGTTCTCTGGTTTGCTTTGTCAGGAAAAAAAGGGTAGGGGAAATTTTCTCCACCTCCATAATTTTTCCCTCTCTCTGGTGTTTTATTGTGGACTAGTATTTATAAGAGAAGCATGACTTGGACATAATTATATTGGTTGCTTAACTTTTTTTTATATTGAATTTATTTTAAAAACAAATAATATCAATGTCAACTCAATAAGAAAAATCAGTGATTGTAAAATTTACAAGTAAAAAGTTGAATGTATTGAAAATATCTTTGAAAATTTAAATTCTTCTTAGATGACGTTGAAAATGCTAGAAACGATGCAAATATATGAAAAATATATTTTTTGAGGTTTTCATTATTATTTTTTTACTATTTTTTTAGAATGAATAAAAAATATAAGTTAGAAATTGGGTAGCAACATTAATCATCTTTAGTTTTTATTTTTTTAGCAAATGATATCTTTAGATTAACTTAAACACGGATAAAGATTAAATCCATTTTTTCTAGTCATGTTAATTCAAAAACAGAAAACTAAAGATTACCTAGAAGCTTAGATGTGCGTGAAGAAGGGGCAAGTTTGGACTATGAATCAAGTTTGTGGATGGCTTTTTCCTTTGAGAAATCTACCTGAATAGTCCTGTCTTTGACCTTTATAATAGATCTACATATCAACATTCTCTACAACAAGTAGATAGATAGTTACTGCTCCAATAATTTAAGCAACTAGTATAGCTTAGAAACAACACTATATTTTAGTATCTTTTTTTTTTCAATTGAATTTCATCCCTGCCTCAATTTGTTTTCTTAACAAAAGAAATTTAAAGCCTGTGATTTTACATTATATGTATATATAATTATGTTCTAAAGTTTGATATATTCATGAATGAGGTTTTTTAAGTATTTGGACAATGTGTAACATGTTCATATCAATATTCCTTTTTTTAGAGTTTAAAAATAGATGGTTAATGGTAGAACCCTAACACCTATAAACCAATCCCTTTATACAGGATTTAGGACCCTCAGATGATAAAGACAATGATTTTTAATTTACAATAAATGAAAAAATGAAATGAAATTATACGAATAAGAGTATTTTTTTTAATATGTTTGTATGATATATGCTTTGGGAATCAAAGTATTAATATTTAGAAAATAAAAATTATGAATCATTTACCTATTTATAACCCTTTAACCCGATTGTTTTTGCTGGATGAAAGAGCTAGAGAGTTGTTTCCTCCTAATAATATTAACAAGTGATAAATATCCCTTTTATAATATTAATAAGAAATAAATATTTCTTATATAATATTAATATGAAGATATGATAGGCCATTAGAAGACTTTTATACACCTACAAGTGTAAATAAATAAGTATTATTAACATTAATATTTTATGTTCAAGAATCATAAGAATAGACAAATAAAATTTTATAGTAATGAGGTCTATAATAATCATCAGATTCAAACCAACTTGGACATGGCACGATGCCAAGCTTATAGACATTTAGTGTAGCAGTTTGTCAAACCTATATCTGTTTGGTCTCAACTCGTTGCTAAATCTAAGGATATTGGGTTTGCCAGCTTGTTAAATTTCTATGTACTTGGGCTAACTACGTAACTGAATCTAATGATGTTGAGTCTAACAAATTGTTAGATCCATATCTGTTTAAACTCAACGTATAGCCGAAACTTATGTGTACTTGGGATGAGCATATAGGTGAGCTAAAAGATGTTGAATTTGATATGTTAGCAGAACCATGTCCATTTTGGCTCAATATATAGCTATATCTAAAAATGTTGGATCTGAAAACAAGTCAAACTCATGTCATTTAGACCTAGGATTCTACCATGCCCAAGGATATTTAGTATGGATATAAGCCCCCACCTTTTTATTATTAGATTATCACCTTGTTTTTGGCCCTTTTATATATGAAATTAGGCTAAAACTTAAATTTTAAAAATATATGGATTCATTAATAACCCTTTAAGTCTTTATGCATTGAATATGTAAAGATTTAAAATGTTGTTAGCTTTAATGAGAGATTTTTTCACCTTTTCCTTTCACCTTTCCTTTAAGATAGATTATCCCAAGCATAATTGTTGGGATTCTTATGGTTAAGTTGATTCTTCTCATTTGAAAATATAGTTAAGTAATTATCTTTATTGAAAAAAAAAGTCTTTTACAAAACAAGAAAGCATGCATTCAATGCAATGTTTTTTTTTTTTTTATGATTGAGTACTAACATATGTAATACTATATCAATGACATTTATTATTCTCTCCTCAATGTATTAAACTTGAATTAAGGAAAATTTGTCTTCTCTTCACAAGTTGTTACTAGGAGACATTTAGTTTTATGTTTCAAATTCAAGAATTGTCATTGATTTTTTCTAATGTGGTGATATAACTACACTTACCCTTATCTCTAAAGATATCATAAGCCTTACTTTTTTAATTTAATATTTTATTAATATAAAAGTGCTAATATCATCACCAATATTACCAATAAATATATATCTCTACTTACATCTAAGTGATCTATCTTGTATTTGTTTAGTATTCCAAGATAGCAAGAATAAATACTAAAAAGATAAAAATATATTTAGTTTGGAGAGACAGAGATATAAATATAAACTAAATTTTTTTATGGTATAATTTAAGAGTAAATTTATGTCTTTTCAAAATAAGGTATGAGATAGGACATGATCTCCTTATCTCCATTATTTCTATTTCAAAACACTAACCAAAATACTACTTGTTTGGAGCATTTTTTTAATAATAATAATAATAATAATAATAGAAGTTAATATTTTTTACCTTATAAAATTGACCTAAAAGTGAAAGAAATTAAAATATTTTGACGTTTAATTATAACACCTTTACATTATAGCACTAAACACAAATCACTATGGATTGTATTAGTAATCCACTTTTTTTTTTAATTTTTTTATCACTTGATTTTTTTTTTAATTTGATCATTTCATATTTAATTGATGTGAAATTAAATATGATGGTTTACTTCAACTAGCTTATTGTTGGTTTTTTTACAATGTTTGGAAAAAAGTTTAAAGCTTTATTGGTGCTCGATTTGATAAAACATAATGCAATTTTATTGATTTAAAATAGTTAAAATATTTAGAAATCAAATTTAAAATTAAAAAAAATATTCAACATTTTTTTCCATGCTAAGAATTAAAATGGAGGGTTGGCTGACATGTCCAATCATATATTAGCACCTGCAGGATACCACTATGATGTTATGGCTTGTGTAACTTTCTTTAAGATCCATTAATGGCTTTCCTTGGAAACTTTGAAGTTGTCCAAGTAGTGGTTTCCTCACAAGGCAACATGTAAGGGTGGTAAGGTTCTAATATACAACCTTTTGTTTCTCCTTTTTCCTTTCTTTCTCATCTTTGTGATTTCCACATTTAACCCTTTCTAAAATAGTAAAATTACCCATTAGCTTGTTTTATGTTAAATATGATCTCATTTTTTTATTGCTATTTTTTTAATTGATTTTTTATATTTAATTCTTCAATATTAAGTTAGCTAGAAGTTGAACTTCATAATTTTTTTAATTTTTTTCTATAGGGTAATCCCAATATCATAACCTGTATTGCTGGTTTGACAAGCTAATCCAAGTTTACTTGACTTTTTTCTAATTGATTTTTTTTTATTTTTATCATTCAATATTGAGTTATTGAGAATTGACATTTATAAATTTTTTTATTTGCTTTTTATAGGTTATTCTATTTTCATGATCTACATCATAAATTTAATAGGTTTACTCAAGCTTACTTGAGTTGTTTATCCTTTTCTTTTATGTTAATTATTTTTTATTTTTACTATTTAATATTAAATTGACTGAAAATTAATTTTGTGATTTGTTTTTTATAGTGTTATCATGATTGTATGACTTGAATAATGAATTTTACAAGTTAATCAAGATTAATGTTGAACAATCTAATATGTTATGTCTCAATATTAAAAGAAAAAAATTTAATATATCATTTTAATATCTAAAAATCATTTAATATGCATTGGATTTGCAATATGAGTTAAGAATAATTTTTTTTCAATTAGAAAAACATGATAAAAAAATTAGTAGGTAAAGACTGAAGTTGGAGGCTAACATAAGAAACATAGCAAATAGACCAACTTTGGGTGTTTGTTATTGTCATAACTTTTGTGGTTGTGGTTTGAAAAAAATTAGTTTATAAAAAATATTTTTGATTAAGGTTGGTTTGGTATTTATATATGTTTAGTTAAAATTATGGTTAAAATTAAGGTTGAATAAAAAATAGTTTATTATTTAGTTAAACATACTTTTCAAATTGAGGTTATAAAATAACTAAAAAAGATATATATTAATATTGATAGTTTTTAATGTAAATATTATAGATTTAACTACTATTATGAAATCATCAAATAAATAATATTTTATATCAAATATTTTTTATTATTTCATTAACTTATCTATAATTTCATCATGTATGAAATTAATCTAATAAGGATTATAGTTTTCATGATTTTTTAGTCATGCAATAAAATCAAGTAAAATATCATTAGAAATAAAATTAGAATTGCGATTAAATTCTACAAATATTACATCATCATGCCATATTCTTTTTAATTTATATTATTAAATAATATTAAATATTAATTTTTTAAGTAAAATATAATTTAAAAAAAATTAAAGTGTCAGATATGGTCCAATGAACAGCAGATATTGTCCACATGAATAGTTCCAGGTGAAATTCACCTAGCACTGTTCATGTAAATAGTATAAAATGAATGCTTCTCGTATTGTCAAGTAAATTAATTCACCTGACATAGACGCGATAAACAACTTTGAGTTGCCGTGTGTGAAATGGTGCTTTGAACATAAAATTTATAGGTCCCACCAAATAGTAAACTATTTTTTAATGTTTATCAAACCTGATGTTTTAATTTTTAACCAAAAATAATTTTTTTATATATTTTTTGGATCATTTTAATGCATTGATTTTAAAAAATTAAAAAAATTATTTTAATATATTCTATAAAAAATACTTTAAAAAATAATTATAATTATACTGTTAAATAGATTTTTAAAAGCTAAAATTACCATGAAACAATTAATCTGTTTACGAGGAAAACTTAAGAGATTGTAAAAGAAAAGAGTCAGAAACGGTGCGAACCAACAACTGCAAAACCCTAAGGATGGAATCCCAAGCACCAAGAAAGAGCAATGGCAGATGCACTACTCTCGCTTCTTCAATTTCCCTTCTCTGCCATCATCAACGTGTCCCTCTCTCCAGCCTCGAAAGACAACGCTAATGGCTTCTGGCTCTCTGCTTCTTCAGTGGCCTCTGTACAGCTCATCATTGACCAAAATGCTCGTGGAGTGGTCCTCACTGTCACTTTTAACGGAAAAATCTATGTGGGTTTTTGATGTTTTTGCTTATTGTTTCTTTATTTTTGTCCCTAATGTTTCTTCTTGCTGAAATAGTCTAATACAATGCATTCTGGTTGTTCTGGGATTTCTTTGATTTGAATTGTAGATTTAAAGGGTTTTTGAGGGAGTTGTCTTTTTAATTTTTTTTATGTGGGATTCCATTCATATGGCTTCACATCATGAAAAGGGACTCATTGGAATTACCGTCATCATCTGCATATAGATTGATTTATTTTATGCTTTGAAATTCATTAGTAAATAGAGAAAAAGTCAGTGTGATTGTATATGTTAATCATATTGTTTAATGTTTGTAAACTTATCTTGATTATTATTATTATTATTATTATTATTATTATTATTATTATTATTTTACTTTGTTGAAGGTGTTAATGTGTCTATATCTGAAAGGAAGAACACTACATCTCCAAGCTAGTAAATAGAGGTCTAGATCTCTGATTGACCCAATTTATCCTCCGGTTCCCTAACTCAGATTGCACAGCAATCTCATTATCTTCAATAAGGTTATGACCATTTGAATCAGCTGGAAATTTGCAAAACAAAAATTCTACCCAGGAAACTTTGAAGGATATGAGAAATGTTGAACTTGCAAGCAACAAACTTGGATCAGATGTTTCACCTCCTTCCATTTTTTTCTCTTCAAGTGGAATTCATGAAAGGTGATGAATAAATCACGCCTATTAATGCATGATACCTCACCTTTAGATAATCCAAAATTACATAAGAATTTACGTTGAAAGATTGAAATTAATGTGATTGGTTCAGAGCTGCCGAGAATTTAAGCAATGCAAGTCCAATACAGTCTTTATCCAATAATGGAAGTTTGCAGAACAAATCATGACTCTAATACGTTACACTGATAACTGATGTATTTGCCGATTGTGTCACCATGTTAGCCCTTTTGGAATATGAACCTCCAATACTGTTTTCATCAAACAATGGAAGCTTGCAATGCACATAAAATTTCCTTTTTTTGTAAGAACCTGTCTTGTTTATAGGAAAAAGAATCAGACTCTTGTTTGCTGAATGTAGAGGGGTCGAAGTTCTAGGTTGTCAGCCCAGTAGAAAGTAAAAGAAATCCCCTCCGGGAACTTGAGACGCCCCCTTTTCTTTTAATCAGTAAATTGGTTTTATAGAGTAAAATGTGCGCGCGGATAAACATTTTGCAGACAACTTCATCCAAACCTATGATGCTGTGCTGAAGCCTAGACTCTTGAAAGTACAAAAAGTAAGGACGTAAAAGGCCGAATATATTATTTCGAAGAGCCCACGAGCACGAACTCGATTAAGCACATTGTCAGATCCTAGAACCAATGAGCTCAAGCTCATCCCCACTCCGAGCCCAGCTAGCTCGGAACAAATCAGCGAGTTCTTTGCATCTTCTGTTCTTTTATCTTGAAATAAATCCTCTTGACTTGATTCTGAATCTCTGCCTTTGTTTTCCGAGTTTACCATTGAAGTACTACACGCCAAATGACAATTTCTCTCATGTTTTGTTACTTTTAGGACATGCATCATCATCATCATCTAGTGCTGCTATTCAGCATGTGATGTACCAAATAATCAATGATCCAAAGACAATGATCATATAATTAGAAGAAATCAAGAAATTTTACTAAAAGTTGGTTCACGATTATTTTATTTTCCTGTCAAGAATATGTTGCAAGATTGAAGAGACTACTACCTGCTACTTTGTTGTGTGTGTATGGCCCCTGTCCACAAGCACGCATTATGGGGGTATTTACATCTCTCTAATTTTTTAGCACATCTAATCATTAGGGGCATTATTACCTATAAGTGTCCTTTTTGGGTTTGCATTCGTTAAAACTCTGCTGACAGGATTGAAAGTCGGCAGGCGTGCAGATAGGGCAGTCTCCAGTCTTTTGAGTCGTGGTGGGAGCAGCTTTCTTTTCTTAAAATAGCATATACCAATAAAAGTTATGGCAGCTAACCTAAAAAAATATATTATGAGAAATAATATTATTGAAAATAATATAATTTATAGGTTATGATTAATAGTGCAATCCAATTTTATTTTGAAATACACAAGTTATATCATTCTAAACATTATTACCGCATAAGAATATACAAGTTACTTTGTTTCTATTAGCATAAACCAATTTACTTTTTACAATATAAATAGTTCTAAGCACCAAAACTTGCATATTAAAAAGGATTTTCAGCTGTGTTGTTAAGAACAATGTAACTTATAGAACTGTATAGACCTATATATAGTATTTATTTTTTAAAAATATTTTTTTAATAAAAGTGCACACTTAAAAAATTATTTGTTGTAGGTGGTCAGTTTTGCAGTTGAATGAGACCATTAACAGTAGAGTCAGTCGGGCATGCTTGATACAACAGCAGTTTGTAGGGTTTTTTTTTTGGGGTGTGTGTGTCTATTCCTGAGAACTAGAAGAAGACAAATATTAAAGTGGTACGAGGGGGATTGCTGTTAATATGATATAAAAATTGATAGTCTTGTTGAAGTATTAATTTTAATCATTAGTTTGCTAGATTATATTCTCATAGGTCACCATAATAACTAGTTGGTGAAATCAAGAAACCAGGAAGAAAAACAATTGAAGTAACATGTGATTTTTGTCAATTTTATTTTCTTTTTAATAATAATTGGATTGCGTAAACATAAATACTTTGTTTGTTTATTCTTAATTGACAAAACAAAGAAAAGAAAAGCAGGTAACTATAACTAAAAAAGAACCAAGAGACTAGTTATAATTAAACTGAAATTGGGCCAACTAATTATTAAACTAACTACTTTCATTTGTTAATCCACTCCTTAAAATTGTGATTTTTTAGAATGCATGAATGTAATATTTAACAAGTAAGGACACAATGATCAATATAAAATCTTACCAAACAAATATCAAATACTATAAATAAAAAAGCATACAATATGTTAAATAATAAATTTAAATTTAACTAAACCAAAAATAAAAATACACGGAATTTGTTTTGAATTGATGCTTTAGTTTTATCCTTATATGTTTTAGTTGAATAATTATAAAATTAAAATTTTTTTACATGAATATTTTTGAAATAAAAAATAATAAACATTGTCTTTCAAAACATGTCCTCTCTATATCTTTTATTTTGAAAATATATTAATTCAATCTAAAATTATTGAAGAAAAAAAGTTATTTTTATGTTTACATCTCTATGATTCAATATATTTTTATCTTTACTGTTTTTTTTTTAATCTTGAAATAGCAACAAAAGGAATGTTTTTATTTGATATTGTTGTCTTTTCATTATTTTATTCATTTTTGGTATAGAAAAGTGTTTGATTAAAATCAGATTTACTTTGAAATCAAACAACTTTTATATATATATTAAGGATTTTCTTAAAGTATTTTTTGTTGTTAATCAAAACCAAAGCAATGTATTGTGAAATTTTTTATTTTTCAGAATAAAAATACATTAAAAAATAATAAGAATACGCAGATATCAATTGACAGAAGGAAAACTAAAATGAATGATTATAGGAATTTTAGATTAATCTATGCATAACCTTAACATCAATCTTTTCATAGCCTGATCAGTTGTGACTAGATTCCTTACATAAGAAAGGTTTTGGAGAATAGACATTAATTATTTTAGTCGAAGACCAATCTTATCACTTATTTTGAGATTAAATCCCTATTTATAGTCTAATCAAAGTCATTTGTTAGAACTAATTAATACTTAAGATTACGAGAACTGTACTTCTCATAACGTGGTTCTGGTTCAATCATCAAAGTTAAAGGTGGAGAAAACAATTATTTAATCATCAAAACTAATCCTTCAGGATCGATCTCGGAGGGTAGACTTGTGGGAATTGATCGAGATCATAAGCACTTGAAGTCATTAATTAATGGCATCCTTTCCTTGTTTACTAAAATTAAGTGAAACTTCTGGAGTTCTTTTTATAGCACAGATCACAACTCTTAAACTGTACAGTTCTCGTGAAAAAATGGAATAATTTCCCTAGCTTTTCATCTGATGCCCTTCTATTCCACCAACTCTGAACTTCAGTGACGATGTGATGGCTTCAAGTTATTTAAGGAGAATTCCTCAGAAACTGTGTGCTTCATCAAACTGCATGTTTCTGCGAGCTCTCATTTAAACCGTTTGCTAGCTAGCTAGCTAGCTACCTAGCTTGCTAGGTGATTAGGTGTAAATGGTGGTCCAAGGATTTTAGGGTTCCCACCAGGAACCGCCCGGATTTCAGATGATATATGGAGCCATGGAAATGACATGATTGTGACGTTCAGGGACTATGCTTCTGAATTTTTGTAAGAAATCTAAAGTTAAGGTCCCCCCTGACAGCGTCATGGCATGGCTCCTTCTAGGTTATGATGATTCTTTAGTAGAGTAACTTGGTAAAGTAGCATCTATAAAGGCTTTCATCAAAGATTTGATGAGTAGTGGAATTTTATTTTTTCCCCCCCCTAAGCGACCCTGCCTTCTTGACATAATAATAAAAATGAAAAACAACATTTGTCCTTGCTGACTTAGTCGAAGAATTTATTGTCTGAAAATGGGATTTGTCATATTAAATGCCGTTAGGACTGATGTCTTTCTTAAGGTTGGACAAAGCAAGTGCTGATAATATACAATGGAGTCAATCACTATACAACCAATTTTACTGATATTCGTTTTCTAACTGGAGTGACAAACTTACCATAACAATTTTTTCTAATTCAATTTCCTATCATAATATCATATGTTATTACCTATCATAATATCATATGTGGAGCTAGGAAAGGTTTTTAGATGGGACAAGATTATAAATATTTTTCTAGGAGAGGTTAAAACTTAAATTTTACTGATTTCAGCTCTAAAATTTTAAATTATTCAAAAAAAAGCTAGAATTTTTATTTTACTGTGGGGACTCGGGCTCTTTCTGGATTCGCCTTAATATGCTACACTATGCAAAAAAAATAAAATATATATTAGTAAAAGTGTTAAACTTAGTATGTATTATTTAATTAATATCAGTACAATGCGTGCATCTTTTACCTTGTTATTCTTTTTTTTTTCTTTTTTTTAAATATGCTGTTGTTCTTGAGATATAAGAAATAAGGATTCATAAAATAATAGTGAATTTGTTAGAGTGAATGAAATGTTACTTTTTAATGAATAAAGAGTTGTATTTATAGATAAAGTAATATTTTAATTTAATTGTATCCTTCCAACAAGATGTTTGTTTATTTTAAATAAAAGTAAGTTAATTTAAATTAGCTATAAAAAATCACCTATAAATTAAAACAGATAATTTGACATGGTTTTTATCATTAAGAGAACTTGCAATCTTTCTGAACCTCTTTATTTTTACATTCTTTCCATCAAATTTTTTATGTTCTTTTCTGACATAAAATAACTTACAAATTTTGATTCATTGTGTATTCTTGTTTGTGCTATCAAGAATAAGAAATTCGGTACACACGATGAAAAATAATATTATAATAAATTGTTTTAAGATTAAATGATTGATTATTTTTTTTTATCAACAAGTACTTTAAGTTTAGTTTTCTTTTATGTTTTTGTTGTGCAAGTCTGTTTTATGTGTTCATTTGTGCTTATACTTATAATGATCAAATATTGGAGTTTATGTATAATGAAGTATAAAAACGATGTGGAGCTAACAAATTTAAAGAGAGGCCCGTCAGATCCTGTTGAACATAGATAAGGAATAATAATGCTGTTGTTCATAGAAAAGGAAAAAAGATTAAGAATAGTAGGAGACAACACAGCCTTCCAGTGAGTGGGGTCTTGAGATGGATAGAGTGCCTCTAGACTCCTCCGACCACCACCACCATCCCCACCTCCTTCCTCCAAGGATAAGAGTTTTCTTTTCTCAATCCCTATGCCTCCATGTGTAAGTATAGACTAATCATATGAGACAGAGAGGCAATGTAAAGGGGGTGGAAGAGGGTCATGGACCCTCCAGCTCCAATTCATTTTCAGTAACTCCTGCTATTCAAGTGTGTCAAGGACCCCCCCCCCTACAAAAATTCCCTTTATTTTTCAACAGATATCTCTTCTTCCCGAATTCAACACAATCTCCCTGTTCGAACATTGTCAGGATAATAATGAATGTCTATGGAGGCAAGGACCACAGATGCATTCTTCGAATCTATCTTGATGAGAGCTTGAAACCCACCTACACTGATTCTATTGAAAGTAATTTTCAATACCCGTTTCACACTCGTTTCTATACTAGATGTACCTCCAGTAAAGATTCAAATGATTTTGTTCATGAACAATTTCTTGAAATAAAATAGTACTTGTCACCATGTTATGATACATTCCTGAATTTAAAATATTAACCAATAAAATATTTATATATCTATGAGTAAATTACAACTTGGGCACCTTTAATTTATCAAAACTTATCAATGTTATGCCACTGATTTACTGACTCAATCCAGTAACAATGCCTCCATTGGTTTAGCTATGAACTAATTTGCTCTTTCTAATTTATCATTAAATTAATTTTGCATATACATACCTTAAAACTCATATTATGACTCATCCTATAAGATAAAAGAAAAGTCTTCAGAAAATTAATGATAATTAAAGAAATAAGTTATTAAATATTTTATTCATAACCCACCACCAATAAATCTCTAAATCATCACTCCTTGCAGTTAATTATAGAGTTTGAAATAAAATATAGAATTATTTATGCCATGCTATCTTTTCCTCGTACAATGCTCAATGTCAATAAAAGATTTTAATTAATTTTGAGATTGGATTGCTGATGAAACTATAAATTTTATTATTATTTATTGTAGGTTTGGCCATTCGTCAGAATTCTGTGATGTAGAGAAGCATAACATGAGTAATTCAATAGATTTGGACTAGATATTGGATTAAATATCCAATGAAATAAAACACCCGTCTCTATTACCTTCATGCTTTAAGTTGGGATGGTTATTTAGCATTAATAAATAATTATATAATGATCTAATGATCCCTCACATTCCATATTTTTCCAAAAAAAGAGTTTTATTTTTTAAAAAAAAATTCACAATATTTTTTTATTTATATATTTATGTCTTTTTTTTTTATAAACTAATCTAGAATGTAATGAAGAAGAGAATACTACGGATGTGCGATAGCTAGAAGTATTATCAAACCTAGGGGCGAGCTAGGAAATTTAGTTTGGGTGGGCCAAATCAGAGAAAAAAGATTAGGGGGGAAAATGGAAAATTTTCTATTTTTAATTAGGGCTAAAATCTAATTTATTGAAGAAAAAGGACTGAAATGTTTTTTTTTCTAGCAGGGGTTCTTGCCCCTGCCAAGCCCCTCTTAATTTTGCCCCTAATTAGGTCAACTTATACATTAACTAATGCCAGGTTTTCTGTGAGTGTGTGTGTGTGTGTAGTAAATGATTTTGTCTTATAGTAATTGGAATTTATATGTATTTGAGATATTGAGGATTATAAAATGTACAGAGATAAAAAAAATTTCAAGATAATATCCCATTCAAACTCAATTTTATAAATGAAATACTCATATATACTCTGGCCTTGTTTACATCATTTATTTAAAATGACTACTTGTTTTATTAAGAAATTAAAAACGTAAGGGTGCTATATATATATATATAATAAATGATTTTGTCTTATAGTAATTGGAATTTATATGTATTTGAGATATTGAGGATTGTAAAATGTGGTCACCCTCGAAATTTTTATAATTAATAACCCCAACAAGGCGATGTAAATATGGTGCACTAAAAAAAAATTAAATATAAGTATTGTAATTGGTGTGATTAAGAATCTAAAATTATGATGGAAACTATTGCCATCTTTCTAAGCAATGGAAATTAAGATATAATCTCATTAATTGCAAGGCAGAATATTCCAAATTAAGATACGGTAATTGAAATTAGTGCTGTCTGTGATTATTATAATTTAATTTCAATATGTGTCTTGTTTCATTTCCCTACCGAATTAATTCTCCAAAAGCCTGGCTTAGGCTATCTGATAAAATTAAGCAGCACGTAGTGTTGATTATGAGCAATGTTAGCTAAATTATGAATTGAGCTAACATTATGTGTCTTGTTCAATTGAGATTATTATAATTCAATTTCAATATGTGTCTTGTTCAATTGAGATGTTTCATCTCGTGAGACATATATAGAAAACTGAAGTATTGGACGTTTGTTAGCTATGATTTAATTTATAAAAGGCTGAAGTCATAATAGCAACGAGCTAGTCACTGCATCTCGAAGAATATCATAACTAAATTATGTAATTGTTAGATAATAATATAAAATTATTTTTAAAATTTATTTAATAATTTAAATTAATAAATTAAACTAATTTTTTAATATGATATTATTATTTTATTAACTAAATTGTAACAAGTTTAAATCTCAATCTCACTACATTTTAATTAATAGAAATTAAATATAAAATAATGTTAAAATATACAGGTTTCAAATCTAAAAAACATCTATTATTCTAATTAATAAAAAATGTATATAAGTCTAAAGGGTCTACTCTTATTCTAATTAATAAAACTTAAATATAAAATAGTTTAAATACATATAATTTCATGTATATAAACCTACTTAGTATTCAGGTTATTAATTTAGATACTTAATTCCATGTTCATCGATTACAGTAGCATGGGACGTACTGTCAATACACACTAAGGCATTACGGATGATGGATTTGTGTCAGCTACTCAGTACTCTGCTCAGGAATCAGATCAAAACTGGTTAATGGATAGTAATCGTGGGCAAATTTTACAAGACTCCATCTACCGTACTGCATATAAACTAAGAAAGATTCCTATATATGGCGATCATTTTGCTATTTTTCTAACATAACGGATAAAGTAATTGATTCTTGTGTTAATCAGTTGCAAAGTATTTTTCACGTATGATTCTGTTGTAGAAGGAAGAAGAACGTACTGTACAGTTATATCGAGTTGGTACATCCACATACCAGCAGTCCTTTCTAGGCGTATTATATTAACTGAAAGACTTGATCAGGGAAGACATTAAAACAAATACAAATGGGAAGACATTTACCACAATATTTATAAAATCAACAATAAGTTATGATACCATGCTGGTATATGATCAAATTCAATGCAGGAATGATATGTGGTTAGGAAAATCTCATAAAATTGAAGAAGAGCAAATTATCTTGCAGGTTTAACTTACTTGGATTGTTCCCAATTGACACAATAATTAAAGCTTTTGAAATGAAAATGGATAGCAATTAGAAAAACTTTATATAGGTTCATCTCCCATTATTCTTATATATACACGCGCACAGAATGCAAGGAGGAAAAAGAATGGTTAACACTCATTTATTAGGATTGCATGATTAGCATTTTAGATGATCTTGAGGGAATTGATTAATCTAGTAAAAGAGGAGATGCTTGTTTTAAATTATGAAATTCTATTTTTTGGCATTCACCTAGCACTGGATAATTCATATTCAAGCAAGGCTCATGTGTGGTAGGGTATGCAAGTTCTTGATTGAGATATAAATATTATCTCAACCAAAAAATCTTGGAGCGTTAGGTATAGCTATAGAACTTATAAAAATTGTATTATCTTGTGCTATCCATTAATTGTAATAAAAAAAAGAACCATTTGATCAATAATACCATGATGATATATTAAAAAACAATTTTAATCTAAAAAATAATTTTATATTACTTGCTAAGTTATTCCTTGGTAACTAAAAGGTTTACTTCTTGAAAATTCAATGATTTAATTAATATAATAGTCATTTATAGTTGCTTAAATAAACTTGGTTTTATAATATGAAAGCATGTTTGGAAATGTAGTAGTAATTGTTTTTTAAAATGTTTTTTTATTTCAAAACATATTAAAATAATATTTTTTTATTTTTAAAAAATTATTTTTAATATCAACATATTAAAATAATCTAACAACACTAAAAATATATACTTTTTATAGTTCTCCTATATTATTAGCAAATTATAGGTAAATACTATAACAAGGTTCACATTGTACATAATTAATTTCTTATAAATATGAGATGCATGTTTAAAAGGTCAAGTGTACATCTCTCAATATATTGATTAGGGTAACCAGATGAGATATAACCTAGTGTAATTATACTCAATCCTGTACTTACTGTTTGTGGATCTGATATGAGAGAGAGAGATCAGAAGGTTCTTTCTCTTGCAAGGTAATTATAAAAGAAAGAAAATCTAAAGTAGCCACATTTAGTATGATCTATGTATTCAACGATACACAAATTAATATTCTTTTCCATCTAATCACTAAACGAAGAACACAGCAAAAAGAGAGATCTACTTAATTTCTTAATGTTTTTAACTTGTCAATTGTTCTTCTTTTTTTCAATTTTTAATAAAAATACGTATTGCAATAATAGTGCATGAGAAAGGGATATGTGATGGAATGAAAATGGGAGACATCCCCACATCCTTGATATTATTATTAGATGAAGGGTCATAGTCATTCTTTCATAGTGTACCTCTCATTTATTACCTTTGTCTTTTGCCTCAATTCCTTCTCCATTCACTAAATTCTCTTTGGTCTCCTCTCTAATTGCTACTGAATTTCTTACTCTCTCACCCTCCCCCGGCACAACCCCAACTCCTTAGGGTTTCCTCTATGAGGAATCACCTGCAATAAATCTGTGTTGTTCCTCTCTTCATTAGGCAAGGCAACTTTATCTTGGGAGGGAACAAAGAGCATACATCTAGTTCTTGAGAGCTCTCCTCCAAGGGGGGGAAAAAGGTACTTCTCTTTTAACTCACATAATCAAAGAAACCTAGCTAGATCACAAGAAGATGAGCATTTGTAGCTTCTTTATCTCCTCACTATGCTAAGAGTTCTCTCCTGTTTTTGTTGTTTTTGACAAGCTAAAGACTAAAAGATGCTAGAGTCCTTTGAGTTAATGCTTCTGATTTAGGCTTTGCTATGTTCATATGTACTATATATGAATATCCAATTATGATGAATTTACTATTCAGATCCCATGTTCAACAAATTTCACAAGGATATCATGACTCTAAAATTTGTCATGCAACTGAAATCATCCAAATTTAGACGGCAGACTGAATTATGTGTGAGTAATAAGAAAGAGAGATGATGACATGGAAAATAAAAGAGACAGGATCTCTAACGAATTTAAAAGCAGAAGCAGAAATTAAGCTTTTGTGGTTTTGAGTTCATACAGAAAATGAAAGTGAGAAGGAAAGCAGAATTAAATAGGGCCTGGAGGGGAAAGAAAAAGAGTGTGAGGTAGTTATGGTTACCAAAGAAAGGGAAATGACAGCTATTTATCAGATTTCAGTAGCTATGCAGGCATAGATCCAATATTTTGTTTTTTCTTTCGCTCTTTATGGGAGATAAGGGATTTGTGCGTGTGTTTGTGTCAGATGGAGAGAAAAGATATGTGGGATGGGATGCACATAAAGAAATAAAAACAGCAGACATGGATTTGTGATTTTCTCACACTTGAGTTTGGCAGGAGAGAGCTTACGAAAAACAATTTAGGATGCTTCTACTCAAATCTCAAACCTCAGAAGAATTATCGTATTAAACCTGGTCCAGAAGTTCTTTGTGAATGAGGTAGTCAATAAGAGGGGGAAAGATAGAGAACAAAAAGAAAGGAGGAAGAAAAAATTTAAAAAGAGATGCAACTATATTATGCATGACATAACATTCTAGCAAGATGAATCTGAAAATTGGAGTGGAATAAAAGGATCAGCGAACTTCAATTAAGTAAAGATCACAAAAAAAATGCCTGATGGGGTTTGTGTATACTCTCCTTGTACAGAGAACATGGCTTCATCCAGCTCTTACAACTCTCCCTGTGCTGCCTGCAAATTCTTGAGGAGAAAATGCATGCCAGGCTGCATCTTTGCACCGTACTTCCCACCAGAGGAGCCTCAAAAATTTGCCAATGTTCACAAGATCTTTGGAGCAAGCAATGTGACAAAGCTCCTCAATGAGCTTCTCCCTCACCAAAGAGAGGATGCAGTGAACTCTCTTGCCTATGAAGCCGAGGCAAGAGTAAGGGACCCGGTTTATGGCTGTGTTGGTGCTATCTCCTTTCTCCAGAGACAAGTTCAAAGGCTCCAAAAGGAACTCGATGCAGCCAATTCTGATCTAATTCGCTATGCCTGCAGTGAAATCTCAACTGCATTGCCTGCACCACCAGGGGCAAGCTCAATTCAATCCATGGCTCCTCGTCAAAGGCCAATTGAGTATAATCGAAGGATGGGCAATGAAGGGGGTAACTATAATGCTCCTCCTGGCATGCCATTTCCTTACACTCTTCCTTGGAATGATAACCTGTCAGGTGATAACAATGAAGGAGGAGGAAGCAACATGTGATCATTTCAGAGAGAGAAGCCCCATGTAGGGTTTATAGCTTCCCTGAGGGTGCATGGCCTTATCAAGGAACTCATCATCTTGGTATGGAATTATAAGGTTTCTAGCTAGCTAGCCTCACATGGGCTCTTTAGCTAGAACACTTAATTTAGTCTTTACATAGTAATTTAATTGGTCGGTGTGGTAATTATACGCATGGCCTGCTAAAACCGAGAAGTTAAATAATCTGCTTGAGGTTTTAGCGTGGTATATATTTGGGGACCTAAATAAGGCTGTAGAGCATGGTGTATCGCGTGCGTGCAACCTTTGTTGAGTCATTGGTGCAACTCTAGGCATGTGCATGTGGAGTTGCTATTTCCCTGTCATTGTTTATGTTTGAGAATAAATGATATAAAACTTATTTAAGTCTAAAGAGGATTCTTTAGCCTAATTAGTCTACGGTTTAGTCCTCCTTTACACTAAATATTCTTACATCTCTTTCTGCGTTTTTCAGGTGGACCACTGAGTTACTTTTCCTGCTAATTTTATTCAACTAATTCTTAGCCATAGGTTTCTAAAAGACCCATATGTACACAAGATGTCCGAATTGATCTTCCGAGTCTCAAAAATATGTACACAGTAAGTTCTTCTTCAAGATCTTCGTTTAAGTGTTTTTGTTACTGTTGTCAAGGAAAAAAAAACATAGAAAGAGTTACACTATATAACATGCAGAAGTTTCTCTCTTTAATTTTTTGATAAGCCACGGGAAAACAAGCTTCTATAATAAACCTCCAAGAGGCAAATAAGCTTCTTCTTCTGTGTTTTCTCCGTGAATATGTGTGAACTGTAATTTCTAGTGTAAATGTCTTTTCTTCTTGTTTCTATGGTTTTTCAAATATCTAGAACAGTAACAAAGGTATTTTTTTGTTTTTTTGTCCTTTGGATCTATCATATTGTAGTCGTTTTCCCACGTAAGGGCCTTCAGCTTCTGCTTCACCCGCCCCTTTACTGTTATCATGCCCTATATTTCCTTGGCAAAACAGTAACCCTTATAAGCCTAAAAACCTGAGCAGTAACCTAGCAGCCTTTCTCTCTCCCCCCTCCTTCCCTCTCTCTCTTTGATAATCGGGCGCTTAATTATGAAAGATGTAAGAAGAAATCGTCCTCATATGTCATCAGTAAACATGTCCTGAAGAACTGATGTATGTAAGAAAAACGGCCATATGTTGGAGGAAATATATTGAAATCCCCGAAGGAACAGTGGCTCTGAGAGAAAAAAATAAAACCCTAAATTAAGCCCAGATGAATCCAGAAAATTTTAGTTTTTATTAGTGTTTCAAATTGCACTAACGAAAGTCATTAACATGATCGGCAGCAGGTACTCTAATTATTTTCTCCAGGAAAAAAGAAATAACCAAGGTACAAGGGCATGTCTCCATAAAGCTTGAAGCTAAAACAATGTTTCTTCATTTATTAATTTCACACAGATGCATGCATACATGACATTTGCATTATTAGAATTACTTTTTTGAGTTTTCTTTTTTATATAATACAAACAAATATAAAAAAATATTTGTAAACTATTACATCTAAAAAATATTTAAAATAAAAGAGCTTTATTTATAAATTACGTCATTGAAAACAAGGCAATCAATTTCTATTTTTTCAGGAAAATTACCCTTAGCACCTTATAATTTGATTTATATTATAATTATTTGTTATAATTTAAAAATTTATTATTTATATCAAAAACTTTATACTCGTGATAATATTTAATATCATCGTAAAAACCTTTTTCATCCATCTTTTTTCTTTCAAGAATCATAGCTTAATCATCATTTTTTCTATAACAACTAAACAAAATATAAGATCAATAGACTTCATTAATAATTAAAGGACTTTTTTTCTAATCCTTAGCAATAATCTTATAAGTTTTAGATCATTTTTATTCTTACTAAAATTTCAACAACGTTTTTTTTTTTTAAAGATTCAATCCTGTATTTTTTTATAGCAATAAGTTTCATTATCTATTTAACAAATAATATTGATCCAATCATGAATCATTTCTCCATATAATAACATATATCTTCACAACATTCATCATTAATCAATTACAATGCATCTCTCAACACAAATCAAAGCATAACAAACATTAAAAATGAAATACATCATCAATTTAGAACATTTAAACCTATTCAATAATTAAATATCTAAGTTAAGAATTGCATACATAAAGAAATTATGTTATTTGAATTACATGCCATGACAAAAAAAAATAATTGTTTACAATTCAAAAGGGCTTAAAAAGTTATAATTACATACAATAGCATACCTAATACTAATAAAATAATACGACAATATCTACTACTCATGACAAGTCTAAGATGGACATGAAAACAAGCAATTAATCTTATGAATAACTAACTATTAGCACAAGCATTAAAAGAAAATGGATAGCCTATCATCATGAAATTCTTCAATTTATCATTTTTTTTCAAGAATAATCATTTAATTCAATCTTTTTTTCACAACTTCCCATTCTACTCAAACATTTTCTATATCATCAATCCATTTTTATCTATCCTTTACGAATACTAATAAATCCAATAATTTTCATTATGAAACACCAATGATTCTAACTTTTTTTTTTAGTTATCAAACAATCTGGTTATTTCCTTACAAAATACAAATAACTTTGGATCCCTTTTAGGTTACCAATCAATCCAGTAATTTTTTTTATGGTATGCCAATAACTTTGGTTTTAATTTTAATTGCCAAACAATTCAAGAATTTCCTTACAGAATGTTAATAATTTCATCTCCCTTTTTCGTTCACCAATCAATCCATCCAGTAATTAATGTCATTCTTTTATCAATCGTTTCCACATTATTTCTATTATTTAAACTCAAATCATACACTTCAAGGAATAACAAATATAAAATATTAAAACTTAAATACATGGTAAGATGTTGAGCACCAAGTTGGATCCTATGAACATGAAGCTACACTACCTTGTTGTTGTTGTCCCGCGACCTTCCCTGCATTAATAAGGTCACATTATCAAACTCAGAAATTCATTGTAAGAATTGCATTTCAGTTTTCATCCTACTTTCAAATCAATAATAAAGAAATCCATGTAATTAAGACACACTTCAATAATAAATGTATAAATTCATGCATATAAATTCAGTTAGGTATTATTTCTTATTTTATTTCTTGATGTAAAAGTCATCCTACATAATCAAAATATCATTTAAAATCATTCATTGACACAAGTTTTGATACAATTTAATCCCCTCCCCTTTAAATCCCCAATTAACTAACCAAAATTACTAAGGAATACTTCCTGGGGTTTCCATTTGATTTCTTGTAGTTTTTCTTAATTTTGTCACTTCAACACTTTATATAGACATAATTCATTGTAGTTATCATAACAATTAGGTTAAAAAAACTCAAATTTCCTTTTTCTTCACCTAAGCTAAAATCTAACCTAAAAAGGAAAGCATGGTTTTGTTCCAAAAATCTTCACAATTCTCACATTACAAAATAGTTTCTCATGCCCAAGAACACAATTCTAAGCAAAAAACATCATTCTATTTAACATAACATCTTAAACCCAACATTCTATAATGTAAATATAACATATCAAACTCTAAAACACATTAAAACTTCAATAAACTCTCAACTAAGGTTCCTTTTCTTTTAATGATAACTAATCAATGCAAAAATAGAAAAGAAATTCCAAGTTTGTTCTCCTCCCTTCACTTCCTCTTTTATCCTTCGAAACTCTAATTATAAAGCTTAAAGGAACCCTTAAATCTTAGGATTTCTTCTTCTAATCCACTAAAAAGTCACTTAATCTCCTTAATCTATGTCATTCATTGTTCTCTTTTTCAAATTTGGTGGAAAAAAAATCAAAAATCATCTCCCTCTCTCTCATGGAAACACCATCGACCATACTTCCTTAAAAGGCCATACTCACAAAACACACACACAGAGACTTTATCTCTTTTTTTTTTTAACTCTGTTTAATCAAAATACATTAGTGTTTTATATTCAAATTTCATACCTAAGTTCATTATTCATAAAAGTTCTTCCCAATTATTACCATTATTTCAATTTTAAATGTTAAATTCTCTTTTCTTCATCGAGTTTAATTTTTTATAATAATTTTACAAACAATATAAAATTTTACATAGGGTTTACATTGTCTTTCATTTGATTAAGTGAAGAGTTAATTTTGGTCATTTTGTATTTAATATATAGTGAGTAATTTGTTCTTTTCAACATATTTAAAAACTTTTGTTTACCGAGGATGTAAATACTAATTTTTCAAACTATAACAAGTAATTGCAATATTAACTAAACTACAATATAATTTGTTTTCTCCAAAATATAAAGGAATAACGTAACCACTTAAAATATATGGCTTACGTTGTTTTTAAC
Organism: Populus ilicifolia; assembly: GCA_015708895.1. NCBI lineage: Eukaryota > Viridiplantae > Streptophyta > Magnoliopsida > Malpighiales > Salicaceae > Populus > Populus ilicifolia. The sequence continues at coordinate 157,343 of SRLM01000528.1, forward strand.
CATGTAATCTCAAAAATAAAAAATAAAAAAATAAGATACCCAACACTTTATGTTGTTTAAAAGAACATAACCTAAAAAAACATTTGTAAAGGTTGCATTAGGAATATACAAATATTGTTGTGAAGGTTGTGTTATTCTTAATAGCATAGCCTTCACAAAATTATTTATATATTTTTGATAGGTTACAATGTTAAAATAATGTGACCTCCAAAGCTATAAATGGTTATGTTTGTTATGAATAATAAAATCTATAATGATAACCTATTAATTATGCTTGATGTAAAGATATCAAAAGCTCTAGTCCTGTCAAATGTTAAAAAATTAGAGAATAAAATGGTTAGAATGTTAGTATTATTTGTCAGTTAAGAGAATCAGTTAGTATTGCTTTATTGTAAATAAAAGAGAGAATAAATAACGTGAATAATCTTCCTACTACAACATATATAAACAAATGTCAGATAAGGAAAGTTTAATTAATTAATAAAAGAATAAATAATGATATTTTTCTTTTTTTTCTCTATTTAATAGAATCACTATCTGCTTTTCTTCATCTCTCTATTCCTTTTCTATGTAAATCTTACTATTTTTGCATGGTATCGAGCTACTGGATTCTTGATCTTACGACCTTTAGCTTCTGGATTCTGGCTTCACTCTCATCTTATTCATGAAATTCTTGTGTATTCGTTAATGTATTTGTCATCTGTTTGATATACTGTCTAGCTGATTCTCTTCTTCAATACTTTAATTTTCTATTACTTCAACTGATTCTCACAATCTTTAGTTCTCGTCTTTTACTTCTTGTATTCTAAAATGGTGATAAGTTTTGAACTTTAAATTGTTCCATCTCTTATTACTTTTTTGCTTCCTATAATTTTTACTGCTATGACAGTCAAGCTTGGTGATACAAATTATCTCATATTATATTTTCAGATAAAAATTATTCTTGAGAGTCATGAAATTTTAGGATTTGTTGATAGTTCAAAAAAATATCTAAGTTGATTTGATGCAGATTTTGATATTGAGAGTGTTGAAACTGATGATCATTAGGTTTGGAAAATGCATGATCGAGCATTGATGTAGCTGCTTATTATTACTCTTTCTTTTACTGTGATTTCCTATGTCATTGCATGTATCAGTTCACATGATATGTGGATTCAATTGAATGATTGGTTTTTTATAGTTATTAAAGCATGAATCTTTTAGATGAAAAGTGAGTTTCAAACTATCAAGAAAGGTTTAGAACTTGTTTCTTAATACCTGCAAAGGATCAAAGATGCACATGATCATCTCTCTGTTACATATGTTTATTTTAAAGATGACAATATTATGATATTGGCTCTCAATGGTCTTCCTTCTAACTATAACACATTTAGGTGTATGGTTTGAGGAAGAGACAATGTGTTATCTCTTAAAGATTTCCAATCTCAGTTGCTTGCTGAAAAAGCTACTATTGAGCAGACTCATTCAACATCTCCATTTATCTTTGCAATGATGGCTTAAAATCAGGTGTCTCAAGGCAAGATTCTTATTCTTGATAAAAGTAATTCTTATTCTTACCCTTTTAGCTCCAAGTGAGCTCCATTTTCTCAATTTTCATCTAGCTTCAATAAAGGTTTTAATAGTTATCATAATGGTTTTAATGGTCACAATGTGATATTCACCTATAGAGGTTAATTTAGCAACCATGACTCTTAGTTTAAGGCTCGTGATAAAGGTCATAGTCATTACCACTTTGGTCCACGACCTTATCAAATTTAGCCAAGCTCTAGTCTTGACACTGACATTCTTATTTGTTAAATCTGTAGAAAGAAAAGTCATATAGCTGCTAATTATTATCAATGCCACAATCAATTTGTGCTCCTACATCTTCAGTCTAATGTTAAATTTATTAGAAATTTAGGCATTCTAATATTCAATGTTATCATATAAGCAAATTATCTTATCAAGGCAGACCTCTTTCCACCAATCTTAGTGCTATGCATGCCACCTTTCCTTCTTTTCCACCTCATGAATAATTTTGGGTGGTTGATATTGGAGAAACAACTTATATAAGTTCTGATTTGGCTTAACTTAGTTTGGTTACTCCTTACTTTAGATCTTATGCTATTACTACTATAGGAGGTTCTGGTTTGAACATTTCTAGTTTTGGCTCTTCTATTTTGACTATTCCACAGTGTTCATTACAATTACAACAAGTTTTATATGTGTTTAAGTTATCTCAACATCTGTTGTCAGTTTATATGTTGTGTAAAGATAAAAATTATATTTTTATTTTTTATATTTTTGGTTTTGGATTCAGGATAAGATCACAGGAAATGTCCTTCTCAAGGTACTATATAATGTTGGTTTATATCTTATTCCTTTCTCTATTTCTTTTATTCCACAACTATATTTTCAACATGCATATGCTTTCCATAGTAATCAATTTTTCTATCTTGCTCAACAGGTTAAAACAAGTTTCTAGCACTAGTGTTTTAGTCATCCATCTATTAAAATCACATCTATTCTTTTAAATCAATCTTAGATTCCTTTTACTTTAGACACTTTCAAATCAATTTGTACCACTTGTTTAAAGGGTAAAATTACAAAATTTTCTTTTTTCATATCTAGCAATTAAATCTGTTCAACCTTTAAAGATAATACATAGTGATGTTTGGGGTTCTTCTCTCACTACACTTGTTGAGGGCTTTTGATATTATATTAGTTTCATTGATGTATATACACGATTTACTTGGATTTTTTTTTATGATCATTAAAGGAGAGGTTTATTCTATTTTTTTCTATTTCTATACATTCTTAGTTACTTAATTTTTTGCTACTCTTTAGGTCTTTTAAAGTGATAGGGGAGGTGATTATATTAGTGTCAAATTCAAACATTATCTTTTTACCAAGGGAATTGGCCATCAAATGTCTTATTCATATACCCCTAAATAAAATGGTCTTGCTAAGAGAAAACAAAAATATATTTTGGGAACAACAATTACTTTATTATAAAATGCCAATCAGCCTTTTAAATTCTAGTTTCATGCTTGTGCTACTTCTATTTATTTCATTGATAAATTTTCTTGTCAAATTCTCTTACTTAAATCTTTTTTTTTTGCTTATTGTATGGTTCTTCACCAATCATCAATCATTTGAGAATCTTTGGTTGTGTTTGTTTCCCTTTGTTAAAGCCTTACAATACTCATAAACTTCAGCCAAAAACTTTCACTTGTATTTTTTTTGGGGTATGTAGGTCAATATAAGGGGTATGTTTGTTTTTCTCTTCAAACCAATTGTTTTTTTATGACTAGACATGTCATCTTTGATGAATCTATATTTTCTTACACTTTTGTATATGTGCCTGTAATTTATGCTTCTTCCTTTCCTTCTTTACCATCTATTTCATGTCATAACAATGTTTTACCTGTTGTTTCTTCCTCTTCGTTTCCTTCTCATGCTCCTGCAACTTTGTATCCAATGTCTCCTCTTGTGACCTCTTAACCTCAATAAGTTTTGAACTCCACTATACACTCTCATCTCCATGTGGATCCTGATTTCCAACGTAAACACCTATGTATAGTTTTTGCCTCTTTCTCCTATGAATCTTCATCCTATGACTACCAGGTTTAAGAATGGTATTTCTAAAAAAAAGGTGTATTCCACTACTATACAATCTATTGATCTCTCTCATGTTTAACCTCATTCCTTCAAGGCTGCTTCTATAATTGTTGAATGACAATTAGCTATATATGAGGAAATTGAGGCCCTTCATGCCCAAGGTAATTAGGAATTGGTTTTTTTACCACTTGTTAAGAATCTTGTAAGTTATAAGTGGGTTTGTAGAATAAAAAAGAATGTTGATGGATCTATAGCTCGATATAAGGCTCCATTGGTGGCTAAGGGCTTTAGTCAAGAGGAAGGTATTGACTATGGTGAAACCTTTAGTCCTATGGTGAAAACTACCACTATTCATTTAGTTCTTGCCCTTGCAACTTAGTTTAATTAGTCTTTAAGACAGTTTGATGTTAAGAATATGTTTTTGCATGGAATTCTTCATGAAGAGGTTTATATAACTCAACCCTTGGGCTTTGTTTGCAGATTGAGAAAGTCTTTGTATAGTCTCAAACAAGCTCCTTGTGCCTGGAATGAGAGATTTATTAGTTTTGTTTTTATCAAGTTTGAGGTTTCAAGCCTCTCTTACTGATCCTTCTCTGTTGGTTTAACACTCTTCTTTTAGCACTGTAGTCTTGCTCCTATATGTCAATGATATCATTCTTACTAACAGTCATTCTTCTCTATTTCCATCAATTATTATTGCCTTGTATCAGGAATTTAATATAAAGGATTTGGTCTAATTGAATCATTTTTAAAGGCTATAGATTTCTTATCTGTCTTCTAGTTTATTTGTGTCTCAAACCATGTATATCAAAGAATCACTTGACAAGGTTGATTTAAAGCATTCAAAACCATGTGTTATTCCTTGTCTTCCTTATCATCACCTATCCAGGATGTTGGCAAATCTTATTCTCATCCGCAGCAATACAAGAGCTTTGTGGGAGCCTTGTAATATCTTACATTCACAAGGCTTGTTATTACCTTTTCAGTGAATCAAGCTTGTCGATTCAAGCATAATCTAATGGACTATTATGTTATAGTAATCAAGAGAATCTTGTAATATCTCAAAGGTACTTTTCATTTTGTCCTTCATTTTTAACCTAAACTTCTCCATCTACAAGTAGTGATGCTAATTGGGCTGGTGATCCTAATGACTAATGGTCTGTCTCTGGTTTTTTTGTTTACTTTGGTTTAAGTTCTATTTATTGGGCTTCTAAGAAATAACATATTATTTCTTGATCTTTTACTGAGGCTAAATACCAGGATCTCGCAATCACTACTACATAACTTGCCTGGATTTGCCAACTACTTTGTGACCTTCATATCCCTTTACATATTCCTTCTTTAACTCATTGTGATAATATCTATGTTATCTCCTTGCTTCCAATCTAATTTTCCATTCAAGAATGAAACATCTCTAAATTTATTATCATTTTGTTAGAGAAAGTGTTATCAAGGGTGATTTGCTAGTCCAGCATGTCTATTCTGCCGATCAGTTTGCTGATATCCTTACTAAAGGTCTTTTCATTTCTTTGTTTAAGCACCATTACTCCATTCTCATGTTTGGGTCCTCCAAACCTGTGATTAAAGGAGAATGTAAAAATATCAAAGGCTCTAATCCTGCCAAATGTCAAAAGATTAGATAATAAAATAGTTAGAATGCTATTAGTATTGTTTGTTAGTCAAGAGAATAAGTTAGTAGTGTTTTAGTGGGAAAAAAAAAAGAATAGATAATGTGTCTAATCTTCCTACTATAACATATATAAATAGATGTTAGATAAGGGAAGTTTAACCAATTAATAAAAGAATCAATACTAAAGTTTTTGTTTTTCTTCTTCTCTATTTAACATAATCACTCTCTGCTTTTCTTCATCTCTTTATTCTTTTTATGTATAAATCTTATTGCCTTTACACTTGATTCCTAAATATTTTTTATATTGTATTAATTTATAAGAGTGTTCATAGATATAGTTGCGTCGGGTTTAGATCATAATTGTATTCAATCCAAGTTGTATTTTAAACTTGACCCATTCATTTTTTTTTAAGTGAGCATAGGCTAATTTGTTTTTTTATATATTATAAATATACTTGAGTGAAATTTATATTGCTAATTTTTATAAGTTGAACTAAATTATAACTAAGATTTAGGCTTAATAAATCAGCCCAAAACATATTAAATATTGTAACAAACAAGTTAGGCTTAGTTCATTAATTGACTAAAATAAAAGAGTCATTTGATAAAAAAATGTAGAGCATGTAACAACAAATTAAATTTATAGACCTACTAAGATATACAAATTGAATCGGGTTAATTAAATTTTTAAAATCGTAAATTTTTACTGTAATATCTATTTAATAGAGTTTTTTATATCTATATATGTTATACTCATTTGAAGACTTTAATAAGTTGAGTCTAGTGTAATAAAACAAATATAACATATAGATGACTGAATCTTACTCTCTCTTTTTTACACTCTTATTAATTTATATATTTAGACGTGTTAAATAGAAAAACTATTAGTTTTACGGTGGACGAGTGAAAGATGGCTGAATTTCCTTATTTTCTTCGACTGACAAATTCTTTTCAGTCCATTCTCTCTCTCTTTCTCTCTCATACATTCATGTATGGTTTTAACGTAGCAGTACAAAGTTTCACCAGTAAACACGTCCATTCCTTCTGTTTTTCACTTCACTTTTGTCAGTCTCTCTCTCTCTCTCTCACAACCTGATGGGTTCTATATGCTTACTTTTGCTGTTACAAGCACGGATAAACACTGTAACACTCATAATAATCAGGAAAAAGGGAAAGAAAAATGTGTGACGGAGGAATTGAGTCACCTCTTCTGTCCAATTCATCGCCTCCACGGCCACCTTTCTCGAGATCACCAAAACGCTACCTCTATCTTCCTTGGAATTTTCGGTGAACAAAATCTAATCTCCGACCCCTCCCGATTTCTTCACCATAATGATACATCACAGAATACCAAGTAAATAATACGGAATGTACACACACAGACAAAAGTTAGTAATAAAAGGGGTGTGAAATGTGAATTGTACTGTGGGATCAGAGGGGAAGTCAGAAAGGAAGGAAATTAGGAAAGTAAGGCTTCTCCTGCCTCAATTTGGGTTTTGAATATGCGAAAAGAAAAATGCAGCATTTTGTGACTCAGAATGCGTCAAACCCATCATCAATCCAACTTTCTCTGAGACATGTGCAGGGGAAGCAAAAACTTCGAAGGCGTGAGAAAGAAGCAAATAGCTGGTGAAAAATGGCAGGTTTTAGATAGGACAACCTGCCCTAACAGGAAGGGGGCCAGGGTCCTTCCTTGTGCGCGCGTGTGTCTGTATTAATCTCCCCATCATTATAGGGTTTTGGAAGAAACCAACTCCGATCGTTTCACGTTGGATGTCCTTCATGTTATATCACTTTCCCATACATATCACACTCCACCGTTATAAATTCAATTATGTCGTTCGTTAGTGTCATGGAACTCAAAATAAAATATTAATATTGTACTCTAATTATAGGTCATTTGGTAAATGTTTGGAAATACAGGATAAATTTTATTTTTAAATAATTTTTATTTATAATAATTTTTTAATTCTTTTTTAATGTACTAATATCAAAAATAATTTTTTTTAAATGAAAAAACTTAATTTTGATATATTACTAAGTAAAAAAAATTTTAAACCATCATCGTACCATAATCTCAAACAAGTCCTTGGAGAGCTTTGTTTTTATTGTAGGATTCTTTTTTAAATTGCTTTTCAAATTAAGTTTATGCATTGAAAAACATCAATGTAAAAACTACATTTTTATTTATATAAAAATCATCAATGAATTTACCGATTAAAACATGTCATCGAGGATTTTAAATTGACTTAAATATCGATTGATAAACCGACAAAATATTCACGTTGATGATAAAAATAGACATCGACCATTATCAATCTGCTTATCCATAGATAAATATTACATATCATTTGTTCAATTCAAACTTATTCAATCAACTAATTATTATTTGTACAAAAATTCAATATTACATTAAAATATGAACTGCATAAATCAAATTAACCACAAGTAATTGATACCTAACTAATTATCCATCATTTATTAAATTCAAACTTATTTAATTTAAGTTTATATCATTTAATTGTTATCAATTCTATTAAAAAATGAATTTTCATAAAATTTCAAACTCAATAACAAAATTCATAAAATGTGATTAATACTCATTATTTCTTCTAGTATAACACAACTAAGTTATAAAATCAAATTTGATTTTATTAAATTATAAAAAAATTCTTAAATCACAAACAAACTGTAACATATAAATCATACTTAAATATAACAAAATTATCTATGTAAAGGTTGTAAAACACATAAATATACAAGCAAATTATAAATACTATAAAAAAATCAATAAATTGATGTAAAATATAAATGGATAGGTTTGTTTATTTGGTGTCGAAAACATTTAGAAAATTTTCAATTAAAACAATGATGATAAATATTAGGATGGCTAAATTTGAGGCCTATATTTGCAGCAAAATAAGAGAAGGGTTTTTTTTTTCCTAGTAAAAGAAGAAGAAAGGGTAATAAGGTTGTTGTCAATTATAACACTTTTATATTTACCTATGAAATTTTTTATAAAAATAAGTGACAGGATAGTTATCTGAGTAATTATATTAGTAAATAATGTTATGTTATTTTATTAATGGAATCACTAATAAATGTTTTTTTATTTTTATTTTATTGGTAATTCTATTATTATTATCAAGGTAAAAAGTTTCATTAGTAATTTCATTGAAATTTGCTAACAGATATTTTCCATCACTATTATCATTAAAAATACTTGATAAAATAATTTTTTTGCTAATTTTATTGCTATTTGATAATTATTTTATAGTTTTTAACCATCAAGTCAATCTATAAAGGTTAAATAGTCTAGAGAATATTATGCTAACTATTTTTCTAAGTTATTATCTTATTGCTTAGCATTAGTTTCTAATCACTTGCTAATGACGGTCTCTGTATCATGCTTGACATAATAAATTTTGGGTACATTAAATAAGTTGTCTCATATAAGTACACACACAGAGATATATATATATATATATAATTTCGAACCCGGCAAATACCTCATTCATATGACTTGAGCTAATTTACTTAAGGTTTAATTACAAACTCCAAAAGGTTATATGTAATTTATTATTTTTTTGAAATCTATTTTTTCAAACATCAAACAACAATCACAAAAAGACACTTATTAAGCTTAGTTAACTATAACATGTCGGCCAAGACGATTGGATAAACATGGCATGAACAAAGTTAAGTTTACTAGATTAATTAGCTATCACTAATCATGAGAGGGTAATAAGCATATTCAATTAAGCCAATCTTCTTGTCATGAAAACACATTCATTAGTGGAAAGGTGTGCTATTAATCATCCACACTTCCTCTTGCAAGATTTTCTCTACGGGTACTGAAGTGACTTCCCCAGGGACCTCTACGGGCCATTTCAAGGGAGATTTCAGAAAACAATTTCAACAAAAATGTCTTGCCAACGAAATTTGGCCGACTTGTAGAGATTACGGTCATTTCATTTCATTTCATTTTATATTTTTTTTACACTGTCATGTATTTTATTTTCGGTTGCAAGTTTTTACAGAAGCGAATTAAGGAATAAAATTTTTAAAAAGGAAATTTTAAATAAACAATATTAACAAAATAGTGAGTGAAAAAACAAACAAGGAGGAACAAAAAATAATAATGAGAATTTGGGCCCTCTCTCCAAGCAACTAAGAGATAAGAATATAAAGATAGAAAAAAATAAAAAATAAAAAGAAAGGAAAAGAAAGGGAAAAAATAAAGATTCTTAGGAAAAAAAAAGAAAACAAAGCATATAAATAGGACCTACGCCGAACGATAAATGGGCAAGAAATTTGTTTACAAATTCAATGTAAAAAATCTTCTTCATCTTGAAGAGGGCCCATTTATTTCCATATGGAACCTAGCTCTCTCTCTCTCTCTCTAAACCAAAGACTCCTCTTACAAACTTCTCTCTTCACCTAAAACTCGCTATCAATTTTTTATTATGGTCCTGGACAAAAAAAAATGAAATATTGTAAATATAATTTTATTCTTTAAAAAAAAATAAAAATAAACATGCAACTGAAGGTAAAAATATATTTTCTATGAGATATATTTATCATTGTAAAATTATTCAGCAAAAAATGGTCCAAACATGTTTTTTTATAGTATAATAATTATTTTATTCTTAAAAACATAAAAAATATTTGGGTGAGGAGCTTCTCTCCCCTTTTCTTTTTAAAATAATAAAATGATAAGATTAACTTTACAACCTGAAAAAACAAAGGATATTTATAAGAGTATTTTGATTTTTTTAACTAGTTTGATTGTTATTTTTATATTTTGTTTAAAATGGCGTAATAATTTTAAGTTTTTAATATTATTAAAAAATTTGTTCATGCGTGTAAAACACATGTTAGCGCATCATGGCCTCGATGTCATTTAAGTGGCTTGTAAGGAATCGAGTGATAGCCAAAGTCTTACTTTCCCTACAACATTAAAAATGATGTGTCATCCTCTTTCTACTAGTGTGGCGCATGTTTACGGAGAAGATCTAGTTAAGCTATGATAGATTTTTCTTTTCTTTTCTCTTTTGTCATTTATTTCCCCAAAAAACTCACTTAAACTTCCAAAAAAATAATTATGTCTTCTGGTTTGTAATCTTATTGATTTTGGTATCTTTTCTTTTAATTAATGTTTATTTGGCTTTTAATACTTTTTGAAATTTGAATTTTTTCAATTTCATCTCTATGCTATTTTTTCAATTTGATTTTTCTATCCTATTTGGTGCGTCTACTTTTAATTGTTGTATTTATACGCTTCATACTTTTCTTGATTTTTTTTTTTTACAATTTCATCTCTTTTAATTTTATTGTATTTTTAATTTATTTTTTGACTTTATTTTTTTAACAAATATAATCTTATCCTTTTATTGATATACTTTTTTCAATTTTATTTTTCAATATTTCATTTGATTTGACTTTTTATCTGGTTTTGGTTCTCATTCTTTCAATAAGTTTTTCATTTATCCTTCTCTTAGGTTTTTTGATTTTCTAATTCAAGCCATAATTATTTTCTTTCTTTTTTTATATCATGATTGTTCTGTATTGTTTTGGTTTTAGTTTTTTTTTATTGTTGAATATTTTACTTTATTATTTTTCCATGGTTGCCTTATAACAAAGCAATCTTTTATTGAAAATTGATTTTTTTTTAATTCATCATTTCACATTTGGTTATTAAGCCTTTAACTTCATTATTTTTTGCAATTTTTTTATTGAGTTATCACTATCTCATATATTGGATAATAGGTTAGTTAAGTTAATCATGATTATCTCATTTTTTTTCCCTTCATTTTCTTTTAAATTGATCATTTTAACAATTTCATACTTCATCTTTAAATTATTAGCATTTGAGTCATGTGATGTTTTTACTTCTTTTCTTTTGCTTTTTCTTATTAGGTTATCTCAAGTGCAGGTTGATAAAGTAACTAAGTTAGTTTACATTTTGTTCCTTAATGTTTTTTTTATTTAACTTTGATCTTTTTACTAGAACTTTCTTTTGAAAGTTCAATTTTCTTCAATCTCGATCTCATGTCGCAAGAGACAAGTCAATCGAGTTAAAAGGAGTGGCACAATTTTTTTTCCCTCAATTTTTTATGATTTGGTTTTCAATTTCACCATTTGCATTAAATTATGTTTCCTTAAGCCTCGTCATTTTTTCACTTCTCATTTTGTTTTGTTATCTCTAAAATGGTTGGTTCAAGCTAAGTCAACTTGCATTTTCACTCAATTTTTTTTATTTAACTTAGACATTTTTTGTTAGGCCCTTCTTTAGGAGGTCTAATGTTTTGTTTCTTTAATTTGATCTTATGTCATGTGTGGTAGGTTACTCATGTTAACTCAAGTTGACTCGTATTATTTTTCTTTTATTTTTTATAATTTTATATTAAATTATTTACCCTTGAGTTTTGTATTTTTTTACTTTTCTTATTGTTTGTTTATTCTGAGAGCAGTTGGTAAAGTTAACATGAATTGACTCAAGGTTTTTTTTTGTTTTTTTAATTGAACTTTGGATTTTTTTTACTATGTCATCCTTTTGAAATTATTTTTTTATGTCGATCTCATATTACGAGTTGTTGGTTCGTCAAGTTTCTGTAAGCTAACTTGGGTTCTTTTTTTTTGGCAATGTATTTTTCAAAGTTTTTTTTTTCCATCGTTGTCATTAGGTTATTAGGCCTTAAACTTTACAATTTTCTTTCATTTTTCATTCTTTGATCTCATATCCCAAGACATATTTTATTTAATTTAATCGGAGTTGTCTCGAATTATTATTGCTTCAATATCTTTTTTAGTGTTGGAAAAAGTTTGGCCTGACTTGTAGGGTAGCACGAGCCACTTTTTTAGTCTAGCCATAAACAACAATCCTAATAACACCATCATGTAGCCAAATTATAACATAACCTTAGATTTTACAACACCCACACCTATATAAAGCAACTTTTAAACTATATATGAAAAGGTAAAAAGAAAAAAAAAAGAAGAATATAGTTTAAAATGGAAGGAAGAGGCTTAAAAATTCCCTTCGTTGGTTAGTAGTGTGAACCATTGCTTGCAATTGAAGGAATGAATTCGAACAATTTCCTCTACTATCTTTGGCTACTTTAGTGACAACGCATGAGGTGTACACATTGTCAGCGACACCACATTAACACACCAGTCTATGGTCAACACATGTCGAGTCAAACTGGCAATAAATTCCAAGGATAAAAATGTCTTTTTCCTACCTATTTTATTGTAATAATATGTTTTCTATATCTTTCATAAGAATATTTAAAGTGTTTGAATCTATATCATTGTTTGGCCGCCTTTGAAGCATGAAGCTGCAATGATTTATTTTTAGAATAAAATAAAGTTGGTATCGATACCTTACAATGAAATTAGAAGGATTGAGATGACTTTGATTTATCCTAGATATACTAGTTAGATCTTGGTGTTGAAATCCTGCATGTGAGCATGTTTGATTCCTTCTTGTTTAAACTTGTGTTAAAAAAAAGTTTTCTAGGAAGTAGCTATATTTTGATAAATAGTTAGGTTTATTTTCATATTTAAAAACATGAATATTCTTCTTCTTTTTTTCATTTGCCTTGAACGTTGACATGTTTATATAGAGTAATAATGGGTTAAGACAATTGATATGTTAGCGTATTATTTGCAGTTTGTGAATGATTTTCTATATTTTTTCTCTATCAAGTGGCTATAAAATTTTGAGGACATCGTTCATCTGATTTTTTATTTTTTCTATATTTTTATCATTGTAAATCATAATGCTCCTCAATCGCAATCTAAGATCAAGTCATCTGTATTGCAGAGTTCTAAAAGTGACTCCTCAAAGTTCAAGAGTACATTTAACTTGAAGCCAAGGCTGTCATGTAACTTGAATAACCTCACCGCCAAAGGTGAAAGCCTTTTTTTTTTTTTGGTTATAATCCTTAAGTCATTCAAATTTCCCCTAATCACTAATATGCAATATGAGTTATCACATAACAAAACATTGTCAAACTAACCTATGATTTTGAAAACTTTCAATTCAACCCTCAAAATTTGAACCTTCTAATAAAAATCTCCCCCCCCCCCCCCTCTCTAAGTAACATTATATTCTCTTTAAACCTTCTAATAAAACCTTAGCGCTTTCTAAATTTACTTCTTTGTTTTTAACTCTTTTTTTTTTGGCATCCCTCTCATTCCCCTTTTACGAAATCCTAATTCTCTTCCAAAATCATTTCATTTTGGAGTCATGAAATAATTTCCTAGGTTAGTTGACCTTGCCGATTAGAACACCCCCAGGGAAAGCCGCTACAATTATTGTTTTTTTCTTCGTGGAGGAAGGTACGTAGAAATGATTAAGTTTTGAAACCAAGGAATTTTTTTTTTTCTTGCTCAAGATAACGTTCAACAAACCTAAGGAAGGAGCAAACATTAATGTATCGGATATCAAAATAAAATAAAGAAAAGGACAGAATTCTAAGTTCATTTAAAAAATTCTCAACTAATTAATCATGTTACCCATGTTTGGATAAATTGTGTGCTACCTTTAGCCCCACAGACGCATCTTGTCCTTGATGTAATGGGGCATGGTTTTGGGGTTTCTGCATGTAATGTAAGAAAAGAATGATCTGAGTCCAAGACTTTAAGACCCAAAACTAAGCTTAATCAAGGGGGATTAAGCAATAAATTGTTCCCCAGATGCATGTTTATCCCCCCATAAGCAGTGCTGCCACCTACCGGCCACATGAACAAGAAAAAGGTCATAGGTGCCTAATACAAACATACATACATATATATATATATATATATATATATATATATTCCTTTTACCACATGCACTGAAATTGAGTATTTCTTTGTCAACTCGTAATGATGATGACCATGATGGATCACCATCGGCGTCCCTGATTAAAGAAATGCGCTTTTCCTGAGATTTATTCTATGTTTGACAATCGTTAATGAAGAGGCTGATACCATGTTCATATGCCAAGATATTGTAGTACAGATTTAGATTTGATGAAGAGAATAAGAATATCTTGCAGTTGTTCCAGGCATTATCATGTACGCATGACTTCTCTAAATTAGCTTTGAAGGATGCGAAGAATGAAATACGCTCTCTAATCATATGCACAGAAAGTGTCCCATAAAGGAATATATATGGCCAGATTCTGACCTGTTGAAAATGACAATTTCACATAAAGTTGCACTGTTGTTAAAACGGCTATTACAAATAAATGAAAAAGCCATATATGGTCCTTTATGGCCTTCAAAGGACACCCCAGCGAAGGTTCTAACTTTTAAATTCTAATCATGAGAGAGGTGACTGTGAGTGCTGTTGAAAAATTATTTATCGAATTTTCTTTTATTTTCAGATTAATAATTTTCATTAAGAGATGGTTTCTTGATTGGTATTTTATAAACTTCCACCGCATCTCGATCCAGATATGAAGAATGTACACCATTAACTTCATGAGTTTTGCGAAAACAATGGACCATTTAAAAAACAAAAGAAAAATAATTTCAACCTAGCAAGTGATTGGTAGTCTAGTTTAAAAAACAAAAGAAAAAAAAAAGAATCAGATGATGTACTACTAAGGAAAAAAAAAAAAAGCTTAAGTTTGGGCTTCCATGCCCAAACGCGTGTGAGCTTTTTCCTTAAGCATATTAAGCATGGACCTAGCTCATCACTTGGTGGCTTTTTTTTTTTACTTTTTTTTTAAAATAATTTAATTAATTCTTTTAAGGCTATGATATTTTTATGTATTTTTTACCTTGCATTGAGTTTTATTTGAATTTCAACCTTTTCTCTTTGATTTGTTTTTACTTCATTTATCTTTGAAAATAATAGCTATTTTTAAGATTATTTTGTATTTTTATAATGTCTCAAAGAGATTATTATAATTTATCTTTATTTATTTATTTATATATTTGTGATATAAATAAAATATCTTTGCCTGACATATTTATAAAACAAAAATCATATGTTCTTGGTAAAAAATAAAATCATATAAACTAAAAAAATTCGAGGCTAAATAATTGCATACGTTGTTGTCCTTTTCTTTTCGGAAAAAGATTAGCTTTCTATTTAAGTGTTCAATTAGCATTAACAACTATTTTATTGATTCATATATGATTAGTTTTTAAAAATACATTTTTATCAAGGTTTTATATCATCATTTTGCACTTGAAGTATTAATAACTCCTTAACTAAAGCATGTTTTATAATAACAAGTCTGATACCATAAGATACCTTTAATTTATGATAAATGTTCATCCTAAATGTATGTCTACCACATAAATAAAAGGATTAAAATTGAAAGGACAAAGAGAGGGTAGAGCTTAAAAAAGATATGTTGATTTAGTTCAAACTGGAACATTATTTAGTAATTGGATCATAACTAGAGCTGTAGAATTTGGATTTAGATCTGCTTTATATGGATAAAAAGCTAAGACGTAGGCTTAAAACTTTCATAGAAAGAAAAGACTTAATTCTGCTTTTTGGAAGTTCTAATCTTAGCAATAATGTAGAAGTTCAAATATATCCTACAACCCAGATATTGTTCAGTGTTTAACCTATATTTTAAGTTTTAAAAGTTTAAATGACCTCAATTTTATTTTTCTAAAAAGATAAGATAATTTTCTAGAACTTTCATAAGAAAGGTTAGTTTAAATTCTGACATTATCAATAATGTTTTATTTAGATAAGAAGATAAGGATTGTCACCAATTCCAGAGTTGGTAACCTACTCAACAATTAGTTAACAAATCAATAATTTTCTATTTTAGCCTATAAAAAGAGATATTTGTCATACATTTAGGCATCTTGTTTTCCAAATCAAGATCATGTTCTTGCCTTTTCTCTTTGTATTTTTGTAATGCTTAAATTTGTCTTTCATTAATATCTTATTTATACCTTTCATTTCCTTTTCTTTACTTAGTTAACTTTTATCTTATTTATGTTTCTGTCCTTCATTATGTTTAGCTAAGTTTGTTATGTCAAGGTAAAAAGATTACACTAATGGTGTAAGAATAAGTATAGTGTAAACTTAATATGGACCTTAATGTTTGATACTAACATATTTTGTATTTGTTATCTTGTTCACTCTTAATATTTGGCTTGTTAAATGGTTAATCAAGATTTATGTTGTATAACACTTGGTACAACAAATACTTAGCACTTTCATAACCCAATTGTATGGTATAACCGACACTTGTACTATGAAAAGAACTTGATTTGTTGTTAACATAAGTTATAATCATGAATGCCTAACAACATTTACAAGTATTATCATTATTCGAATAAAATAATTAATATAATCATGTTAACCATTTATAATTCGATTGAAATCTCCTTTGTGTGTCATTTCCAATTAAGTAATAAAAAAAGTTTATATTATACTTATTTGAAATATCATTAGTAGATTCTCTAACTTTGATATTTGTTGTTGTCATTATTTAGTCCTCATATTGATCTTCTATATCAAAGTTCTCATCAACTTCTTCTTCTTCTATTACTATTACCATTACTATTTTTATTACTATTCCTATTATTATTGTTGTTGTTATTTATAATTTATACAAGTTCAACCTCGGTTTTGCTAAGTTATTTATTATTTCGACACTCTTGCACTTGAAAGAAAACAATAATCTTTTGGTCATGTCAATATATATTTCTAATTTATTTTGTTAAGTATGAGTAGCTTCATTTTGTTTTAAAATATTATGATAAAAAATTAAATAAATCCATAACATTGACTTTGTTTTTATTATAATATGAAATTTTACTCCTAACATAGCTTGAGTGACAAAACTAGCAAAATTCAAGGTTGCTCCATGCCATCCTTAAATAAGGGTATGAAAAAGAAAGGCCTAGACCTATAGAAAATCAAGGATCTAAAATAATCTTGAATATTATTAAATATTAGACCTATAGAAAATCATGTATCCAAAATAACCTTAAATAATATTAAATATTAAAAACATTTTTGCATGATTTTAATTGATGCTTTTTATAACCCAATTTTATCTCATTGGCTTTTGATTTAATTTTTTGAGGGTAAAATAAAAAAATTAAAAGATCAAAGATTTATTTGGATAAAAAGTATAATTTGTCAGCTTGCACGGAAATTAAGAATTACAATGTGTGTTTGTTATTCTATCTTTATCTTCAAGATAATTCTTATCTTTAAAATAATGATACTTGTTTATTTTCAAATTCAATTCTTAATCAAAATCAAACTTTAAAAAAGAAAATGAATTTGATTTTAACTTCATTTCTTACAAGCAATAACACTCTTACACTATAAATACAGATCTCAATATATACAGAAAGAGGGATCGAAACAAAGGAGAGGAAAGAGACTCTTGGGCAAACCAAACAAAAACTAAAGAAAATTTAATTACATAGGTATTGTGGAAAAAAAGAAAATTAAGCAAGATTCGTTCTCATTTAAAGAGAGTAACAAAGAATACAAAAGAGGAAAATGTTGTCATATACCGTTTAGTTCTTATTGAAAGGTTCTACAAACCAAGTAAGCTTTTATTCTTCCTATTTTTGCATTTTAATTATAGGGGTTGTAACGCTTGCTCTTTAGACTAGCTTGTACTAGTGACCGAGCTAATTTTGTTGGGTTTAGCCTAACCTATACTAATTGGGCTCGACCTAGCCCCCCCCCCAAAAAAAAATGAGTTGAGTCTGGGCTTTAGGCCTAGCCATCCTAAATTATGTTTATTAAGGGTTACTTTGGCAAAACTCACCCTTATGCTTTAACCATAATTTTTATTTTTTAAGGGCATTTAATATTACATCTTTCCATTAAATTTGACAAAACTAGCACAAATATGATTACTTGACATTTGACTATACCTCAGTATAATCCTTTTCGGCTGATTGATAATACAGTGGTCGTGGTCGTGGTAGTGGCCCAAAAGGTCATTTCAAACAGTTTTCAAATGTTAAATTTAACAATTCATGATGGCTACTTTTAACCAATGATTAGGATTCTTTAGGGTTAAATCAAGGGCTAAGATTTGGCACCATTAAAAATAAAATGTTTCCTTTTCACCCCATATAATAAAAATGAATTTCATAGCCTGGGTATGAAGAAAGAAGAGGCCAAAATTGAAAAAAAAAAACCAGCCCTTTACCTCTGTCTTTTTTATCTAGCATCGTTTTTTCCTCTCTGTAACATCCACCACCTTATGCATGTACAAAAAACAACCACTAATGAACCAGCCCTTTTCCCAGCACCATTATGATGAATAACTCCTCCATCAACATCTTCGTGCAACAACAAGAACCACTATCTTTGACAACTTAACTATTTCTATGTTTTCCTCTGGTAATAACCACTAACAAACCAACTTCTTCACTAATGCCACCACTAACCTCATGTCAACCTCTCATCATAACCAACCAGATAATTACAACACTTCCTAGCCAAGGTAACTTTATTCTTTTTTTTTTCTTCCCTTGTTTCTACAGCTGTTACATGCAAGATTTAGTTTATATACAACAACAAAATTAATTAATATGGTTGCTAGGCTAAGCCAGTGACCACATGAGTGGACTTATTCCAGACCAAACAAGATAAATGGACCAAGTTCAGCCCACCCCTAAAAAAAAAGGTCATATTTGTTGGGTCATTATCGGCCCAACTTGAAGTTGTTGGGTTTAGCCCAAATGGATGGTCCATACCCAACTCAATATACTTAGTAATAATATAATAATATTAAAAAAATTAAAACTTTTTAAAGGGCATTTTAAATATTTATGCGTTTCGCGTATTTTTCTAATAATTTTCCATAATATCAGGATATAAACTTCCACTATAAGATATAGATTCTATATTAAAAATACATGATTTTCTTCAAAATTTTAAAAGAAAAATAAAAATGAATTTTCATTTTAAAAAAATATTTTGTTTTTAAGCAAACGGTCAAATTCTAAAAGTTTTTCCAAGCATATTTTCTAAAAGATAAAAATTGCAACATTTTCATCATATTTTCTTAAAAAGATGGATATCATAACCAAATTTTGATTATCTATTAGGGTTAAGCTAATATATATATATATATATATATATAACAACAATTATTCTATTCGGAATGTTAGGAATTAGATATATTTAGGAAATAAATGTGATGCTATAATTTGAATCTTAAAACGATTAAGATTTCATCCAATAAGGTTAAGACTCTCTCACAAAGGGAGATCTGTTTTATACCTTATAGAAGATTAATAAATAGAAACTTGACCTAAAATAACAATCAAATAACAATGCAGCTTACCTTAGATAGGGTGCACTAGGGATGATATATTTTCTCTTTATAGAACTAGTCCTTTACTGAACTCTCGCAAATCGTAGGTTTTCTAATAACCATAATACTAAGTGATGACTTCTAAATCTTATAATCATAACTTTATAATTATATGTAAACCCTATTTTCAACACATACCTCTTAAGAGACTAATCTTTCATTCATTGTTGCCCTGAGACAGGTAGTGCTAGTTATACTAGCACAACTTCTATGATCTATAATCAAAGTATACATATTATTTTGTATATGAAAACGCATATGAAAAATATTCTTTCTTTAGCTGAAAGTTCCACCTTGGTCAAAACTTACATTCTTTGAGCTTTGATTTTGCTCAAATCAATCTTTATCACCAATGGATGCAAATTTATAATTATTATCATTATCATTATCATCTATATTTGTGTTTTCATCCACAAAATCAACAAACTCAGTTTTGGCATTTTGTACAACCTTTTAGATAAGGTATCTTATCTTATTAGCCCCTATTTCTAGTCTATCTATCCTATTATTATTTTTATCATTAAAGACATCTCATCTTTCACATTCTTCATCACCCTAGTTAGAAGCTCAAGTTGTTGGGTGAAAACAAGCATAAAAAATGTGTTATCTGTTTGATATTTGAATAGTTATTTTTAGACATATTTGAATATGTAAAAATTGATTAGTAACAAGCAAAATATATACTTGTAACTCTTATTTTTCACATAATCCATGGCTTTTCACCTAGTTGTTTTCACTTTACCTTTATCTCTTACCTTATATTGTTGCGGTTTTTTCAAAACTGAAAATCAATTAATCAAAGTCAATGGCTATCATGACATAATTCAAATATATATAAAGTGATTTAAGAATAAACAAGATATAAAAAGCAAAATAAAATTACGATTATGATTTCGTGAGTAACAAAGGGCATTTGTATAAAATATAGACAGTACAAAGATTCAAAATGAAAAGGAAACAAATAACAAAAATATTTATTTGACTCTTAAATAACCTAAATATAACAAATATAGATTCACTAGGTCCAAAAAAATAGTAGTTAACATGTTTTTATTAACACAAATTTGGCTTAAATATTAGTTAACACAACTAAACTTATAAAATACAAAGAAAACAAGATTTTAGAAGTATTTAACCTTATTTCAGAGCCTAGCTCTAATACTAACTAATACAAACTTGATAATTGTGTGGTCATGCAAGTCATATCAAGAATGATAACGAATCTTAGAAATCCGAAACAAATATGATGAATAACACAATGAAAACCTATCCTAGGACACCAACATTATCTGAATATGAATCATTACCTTATAAATATCAATTCATGAACAAGAAGTATAAGAACAACATCACAAAGCCGGTTAGTCTTTGCTAAATCAATTTGGTTCATTAAAGAATAAAAAAACTCAAGAATATCTCTCACATAAGCTGAATAAATTCGACAACAATCGTATTATCTTGTTTTAATATTTTGTCCTTACAAAGAGTACTTATACTCTTGAAAATAAACCCTAATAGATCTATATTTGTGAGTTAAATTGGTCAACTTGTAAAAATAACTCAGAACTTATACTAATAAAACTTGAATATATAGACATAAACAAGTATTGGACTATAACTAGAAAACTAGTTATTAAATAAGCCTAAACAAGCCTTGAGCCTTAGCATATTATAATCTCATTTTTGAATTAAAAACCCTATAAAATAAGAAAAAAAAAACAACAACAAAAATCTCAAGTCTTTTTGTTACCTCATAAATCCAATAATGGATATGGAATCCTTCCAAATTATTTATAAAAGTTATATCTCCTTATTTTACATGGAATCTTTATAGAATAAGTAAGTCAGTGGTTGTACTCATGCCTCTTAGAGCATTAAAGACTTCATAATATAAAAGAAAAAAATGTTTCTCTAATTTTTATAAAGTCCTCGCAGATTTCAATCTTGACTTCAAACAAATTATTTTCTCTTTTATAGATGAATTAGTTAGTTGACCTATTATATATCACTAGAAAGCTATAAATGTCTATTTTCCAACCCAATTAAAATCTTAAAATAATGTTTTATAGAGCTTTATAAATCGTCCAAATAGTAAATAAAGATTCACACACGTAGATTTTACATGATTTGTCCCATAACTTTGACCATATAAAATAATCCATTACCAAATTCAGATTTACCTAAAGTTTTCACCCAATGTATAACAACGTGTATAGAAACTTTTGTAAAAATTTCAGTGATTAAGTGATTAAATCAAAAGTTATGTTTTATAGTGTAAAACTGGATAGTAAGAGATTTTATGTCAAAATCTAAATTTGACCTTATTTGGATTGAATCAAGTTTTATTGGCTTTCAATCTCATCCCTCAATTAACATTTATGTTATTTTGGTTTTTTTTCAATTTAACTCTAATTCTTTTGTTAAAATTATTTTTCAATTCAATTTAACCCTCCAATTAAAAAAATTTATTTGTCTTATAATTCATTTTTTTCTTCTAATTAATTTTTTTTCACCCTTATTCTTTTAATTATTCTTTTAGATTATTTTGTATTATTAATTTTTTTTTTGGATTTTATCTTTTTGTTAGGGATTCGGTTCTTTTTTCTTTTTTCCATTTGTAGGTTTTAGTTTAGACTTTGAAATTTTTTTATTTAAAAAATAAATCGAGACAGCCTGTATATCTAGTAATTAGATGTTTATATAGATTTTTTTAATTTAGACTTTGAAATTTTTTAATTGAAAAAAAACTTCATCAAGACGGCCTGGTAATTTTTTGAAAAACAATTTCCAACCTGGCGGAACACAACACTGCACTCACTAGAAAAGACACACACACCATGCAAGGTTCTTGCAAACATGTGTCGCGTCATTATACTACTTGTCTTTCCCTCCATCTCCTAAAAAATAGTTCTCCTTCCTCTCACCGTCCCTGCCTCCGTCTCTATCTCTCCTTTTTTGCATGCCATCTCTGTGATATTAATCTAAGAGCTCAGCTCTCTAAATAAGCCCCCTTTTTTTTGAAGAAAACTGATCCATGGCTGACTTTCGCCAACAACAGCATCAGCAAAGACCTGGAGGCCAAGGCTTCGCGACCACCCTCCCAGGAAAGGGACCTTCAACTTCCCAGGTCTTGGCAGTTGTAACCTTGTTGTCTGTTGGTGGCTCCCTTCTCTTCCTTTCAGGTCTCACCCTTGTAGGGACACTCATTGGGCTAGCTTTGACCACCCCCGTTTTTGTGATTTTTAGCCCAGTTTTGGTCCCTACAGCCCTTGTGATAGGCTTGGGCGTGTTGGGATTCTTAGCATCCGGTGCTCTTGGGGTCACGGCACCCTCGTCACTCTCTTGGATGGCCAACTATTTGCATAGCTCGATCAGAGGTCCGTTAACACAAACAATGGATCAGGCAAAACGGAAGGCAGAGGAAACAGCAGGACAAGCGGGCCAGAAAGGTAGAGAGACAGCCCAGACTGTTCAAGGTAAGGCCACAGAAGCGGCAAAGGGCGGTCCAGGTCCAGAGGTTAGCAGGACATGAGGATTCTTGACGGCTTGGAGACCACCTGACCCATCTTCTTGATTGTCAATTTAGTTGTTGTGTGGCTGGCTATGTGCTTTCCTTGTGTGTTGTTTGTTTGTTTGTTTTCTATATATATTATTTGTATCGTTTTCTATTCTCAAATAAATTTACCCTCATTGCGAGGGTTTCTCTGATTTCAATTTTTAATTTTATTATATTTAAGTTTTATTTTTCTTCTGTAAATGACTGATGAGAAGGAATGAAATGAGGATGGGAGTGAAAAGTGAAAATGAAAATCAAACATATTAGAGATGGAATGAAAACAAAAATAAGGAATTTCATGATTCTTTTTTAAAGAGTGTTAACTAAAAGAATTGAGAAAAATTATTAATTATAACTTTAATGTACCAATGAACTTAAAATAACTTGAGGAATTTTCGATTTATTATACCTATGCTAATAGTAAATTGTATCAAATTAATAGCATTCAACTTCTAATTACAGAATATAAGTTTCTTAATTTTTCTTATTTATACTACAAACGACCCATATAGGGTTTCATATTTTGACTGTAAGAAAGTTTAAAAATACTTTCAAGAGTTAAAATATTAAAACAATAAATTAAATTGTTTTTATCCTTTTTATAATCATATTCTTACATTGTTTTTCTTCTTTCCAGTTGACCAATTATTAAAGAGAATTCAAGAAATAAGTCCTAGGGCAAGAAGACATGTCTTCACAGCTGCAAAGAGACAAGCTAGAAGAGCAGTTGGCAACAATATCCCTCCATGAGCATAATGACAAGTTCGACACTATTAACAACAGCACTCTCAATAATAAATATCATTCATCGACTTGTTGTTTGGTGTCCCTTGTAAGGACGAACAAGTTCTGCCAAAAATGGACTAATTTTAAAGTTTAATAGATCGGTAAAACCAAACACCAAAAAGTAGTTTAATATATAGATGAATGGCTAAACTGAAGTCATTTATGCTTAATGGCTTCAAATTAAGTTATTAGTACTTGGATCATTAGTTCTTAACAAACACTACTCGCAAATCTAACTATAAAACCCATAATAATTAAGCTAACACCGGAGAAGAGAAAAAATAAAATAAAATTAAGACAAAGTATTTAACCCCACGAAGAAAACCATCCACAGTAGTCCCATAGAGAAGCATGCAACCCTTTTCATAACAAGTTTCAAACTCTTACAAAAATAATAGGAAAAAGTCATAATAAATTGTATCAGGCGACAGTTTATGGGAGAAAAACTGCAGTCTCCCAAAATAATTTATCAGGAATTTAAAGACAAGTCACACCTCCAAACCTATTCAAAGACAAATCGAGAAATTCAAGATGAGATAAAATTCCCAAAAGCTGAGGGAATCTCATCATAAAAACTATTGCTAGAAAGATAAAACTACTTTAATGCTTTAAGCAAGATATTAGAGTCACATTACCTCTATGGCTAAGCCTTGAAAAAATGAAGCCCTTCAACCATTGATTGATTCCACAACTAATGCCAAGCTAGTTAAAGTAATTAGTGGTGGTGGCACCCCCACTCCCCTCCAAGCTCAATGTTAATGGCTAACAATATAGCTTATTCGTACAATTGAGCAGTCACTAACTTGGACTTCGATGAAAACCTAACAAAAAAAAGACATAAGGCATAAAAATGCCATTATTGAGTTGGTCCTTATTCCTGGGCTATCTCGTGTTCTGCAAGAACTCAATCTCATCACACCCGAGGCACAAAAACCAGGCGCTCTAGAGCTTAAAAATGATTTTTAATAATGAAATATGATTTTAGTCTTTTCTTGAGTTGATTTAATTGTTAGAACAATGGAGTTATGACACCCGGTGTAATAATTCAATAATGAGTGTATTTATTTGATAGTAAAAATAATTTAAAAGCTAACTCAATTAGTTAGTTCTTAGTTTTACTCTTAGATGATTATAAGTTTGAGTACTGGAAATATATATTATTATTAATTTTAAAATTTATAAAATTAATCAAAATATTTGTAAACTGGTGTGGACACCTTATATTAATAAATAAAAATAATAACCTAACTACAGAGAAGTCTGTACAAATTAAAATTAAAATGCTTATACTTCAAAGGACAAAGACACGTGAAACATAATGAAGTCATCAAAATTTATATATTACCGCTGACAGGAAATAAGCGTAGGGGAATGAATACATGTAATCTGTTAGTGTAGTTCCATATACATTGAGACAAAGCATGTTAGCCAGAATTGGAAATGACGCAAATTCTGGTGGGTCATATTGTTTGAAAAATAAGTCAAGTCCATAGCTTTAGGCTATCTCGTATCAGTTCCATGCACTTGCAAGGACGTGAATGGCACTCAAGGCTACTTCTTTGATACCCTCTACAGTGTACAATCTGGCGACATATATATATATATATATATATATTTCCTAATGTTTCGGGGATTCTCTACAGTGGGCGGGCAGGCTTGGGAGTTGTAGGACAGGAACAGCTAATTATTGCTGGAGATGTGATTAGTCTACACCTTCTACGTATTCGTAGAAGTAGAGACTGAAGAGATAGCGACATGTACAATTCAGGAAAACAATACACCCTAACTGGGATATTTGTAGAGCTTCTATCTGCAGGACTGCCAGACTGACTCGAAATCCAAGCTTAATTGATGTCGGATATTCAAATTCTTCTTGCATAATGTAAATGGTGTTAGTTGTTGGAAAGAATAATCTTTTAATGGTAGGTAACTTCTCTGTTTCTTCATGTTCAAACAGAACAAAAACACTGTTTGACAATAATCCTTGGTACACTGTCAGTTTTCATTTTGTTTTCAGTATGTTCATTGCTGTTCCTTCACAGAATAAACAGAAAAGAAGATACATAAGCTGTCGAAAAATGACAAAGTCCCTCTAGGACTTCCCTAAATGGGGCCGTTTTCACATAAAAGACAAAGGTTAGACTCCTAGCTTGGTTTTTAAACAACTACAGCTCCCTTGTCGAAGTCCCTAAAATTAGTGTCGCTATTGAATATTGTCAAAGAATCAACTCAGTTCATAAATTTAAGCCATCAAGTGAAGCTTAACGAATGGTTTTATTAATTTTAATCTATATCAAATATAAACTCAGATTTAAAAAAACAATTGATTAATTTCAACGGATTATCTAATACACATTAGCTGCATTACTCTAAAAGTGTTACTTTCTGATGTGATTGCTCATGTGAAACTGAATTGCTGCGTGTAGATGCAAAGAAAGACCTGTTATATATAGCTTGAAGGAGATAGAGGAGGCCACAAGTCACTTCAATGGAATTGCCGGAAAATCAGACAGGGTAGATATGGGAGTGTGTGTATTGGAACATTGAAAGGAGTATGATATCATTTCCCCTAGGTGTTTGTTGTCGAGTCTGTTGATCTGAACTTGATCATAAAACCTTGTTGCCAAATCCAATGGAAGGAAGTTGTCACATCCAAGGAATTTTACTCGGAGCTCATCAATATGTTATAAAAGATACATCATATTAATGTGCTAAGGATTATATACAGAAAACAGGGCATGGAACACTTTAAAATGCAAATGATTATGTGATAGTTGTGATGACCAAAATATCATTCCTTAGGTGGAGTGATGCAATTAGAAGCTAAAAATAATAATTAAACAAAAAAACATAGAATATTTTAATAAGTTAAAAGAGATACTGAAATGTGGGCTTCAAATTAACAAGTTTATTTTTTTTAAATAATGATTATAAAATCTGTCTTCCTAGAAGATTTACAAAGTCATAAATAAACAAAAACCTATGACCCCACCTCAACTAGAAAACAAGAAAAAAAAATTCAAAATTACAAAGACAAGAAGCACAAAATTGAAAATAAGCAAGAAATAAAAAATAAGAAGGAAAATCACAAAAACTACAAAAACCGAAGGCCTCAAAGATATTTTTAATATTTGAAAACTTGACTGCTCGCGTAACAATGCAATCGTTACTCTAAAGAAAATAGCATTCAAAAACTCCTATAAAACTTTGAGTGTGATCTAGTAATCATGTAAAAAGTTATGGTATTTTCAAGTTATTATTCTGGTGTAGTGTAATTAGACCTCTTTTTTTAGCATTAACTTATCCCACTAGTCCATAAATACATCTATTATACTATTTAAATAATTTGTAAGGTGTAGACCGTAATCTAGTAATAGTATACTCACATCTAATTACTCAAAATCATTTGTTATCGCAAACCTAACTACATCATTCTTCCTGGATTGGAGAGAATTCATCCTCGAGTATGGTTCCTCCTTTAAACAAGATGTCATGTGCTAAACATTAAAGACATTAGAAGTCTTCGTATGATAAGGAAGATAAATCTTGTAAGCATTGTCATTTATCTTTTGCAACACCTTACAATGACTTATCTTCTTTTCTTTCAACTTGATATACTCACCCATTAGAAACCTATAATGTGTCAGGACAACCTATACCAAATCACCAAGCTCGGAGACTACTCTTTTATGATGAGTATCAGTCAAGGCCTTATATTTGGTATTATTGTTATTGATATTCTACTTGACCTGCTTATGAATTCCATACAAGTAATTTGTTTTATCAGTAGCTTAAATATTTAATCGTCCAATGTAAGCAACATGAATTAGCTTCAATACTCTAAAAGGATTTTATCCATAGATGATCTTAAAAGGACTTAAGCAAACTCTATATATGGTAATGTCATATCCTACTACTTTGGCTTATCTTTAACCAGGCTTTATAGTGAGTTGTCAAGGTTGTGATTAACCACTTTTGTTTACCTATATGTTTGAGGGTAGTAAGCACTGCTAAATTTCAGATGATTTCTCATCATTTCCTAAAAATTCTTTTCAAAATTACTCAAGAATTTGACATCTCTAACCGAAGTGATGGATCTGAAAATGTCATATAAATAAACCACCTTGTTAAAGTAAAGTTAGGTTGCCCAAGATACATAATCTTTCGGTAGGCTATAAAATAAGTCATCTTCAAGAACCTGTCAACAACAATAAAAATAAAATATATGGCCCATTGTAAATAGAGGTATACTGGTTACAAAATCCATACTCATGTTGAGTCACAGAGCATTACGAACTGGTAATGAGGTGTATAATTGACAAGATCAAAAGATTGATATCTTCTTTCAAGTGCAAGAGTGTCAAAGTAATAAATAACCCGGTAAGATCGAGGTCAAACCATAAAGAAGTTAATTATATAAATTATAGATAACAATAATACAACAACAATAGTAATAGTAGTAGTAGTAGTACTTGTTATTGTTGTTATTGTAGTAGTAGTAGTACTTGTTATTGTTGTTATTGTAGTAGTAGTAGTAGTAGTACTTGTTATTGTTGTTATTGTAGTAGTAGTAATAATAAAGAAAAAGAAAAAGAAAAAAAAATTGATGAGAACTTTGAGATGAAAGATTAACATAAGGATTAAACAATAATAACAACAAATATCAAGGTTAGAGGGATCCATTAATGGTATGTTAAACAAGTATAGTATAAACTCTTATTATTCAATTGGAAACCACACACAAAGAAGGTTCCAATCAGATTATAAATTGTTAATATGATTACATTACTTATCTTATTTAATTGATGCTAATACTTGTAAATCTCATCAGACATTCATACTTATAACTTATGTTAACAACAAATTAAGTTTCTTTCATAGCACAAATATCGGTTATACCATACAGTATATGCTATGAAAGTGCCAAACATTTGTTGTACCAAGTGTTATACAACATAAATCTAAAGTAGTCATTTAACAAGTAAAGTATTAAAAAGCAAATAAGATAAAAAATATAAAATATATTAATATCAAACATTAAAGATCATGTTAGCTTTACATTATACTTATTCTTACACCATTAGTGTAACATTTTCACCTTGATATAATAAACTTAACTAAATATATTGAAAGAAAGAAAAATAAATAAATAAAATAAAAACATAAATAAGATAAAAGTTAACTAAGTAAAAGAAAGGAATTGAAAGGCATAAACAAGATATGAATAAAAATAAAACTTAAGCATTAAAAAAATACAAAGAGAGAAAGCAAGAGCATGATCTTGATCTGGAAATCAAGATGCCTAAATGCATGACAAATGCCTTTTTTTATAGGCCAAAATTAGGAATTATTAACTTGGTGACTAATTGATGACTAAGTATCCAACTATTAACTTGGTGACAATCTTTATCTTCTCTTGTTTGCCCAAAACATCATTGATAACTTTACAATTGGAACCACTTAAAAACATAAAAATTATAGAAAATCCAATCTAAGTTTTTTACAATTTTTCTTAGATGACTAATTTATATAACTCATGGAGGGATCAATTATAAGAATGAATTATTGTAGTTGGTCAATAAATTATTCAGCAACAGCAGCAAAGATTATGATTTATTGTGTTAAACATATTAGAAATTCTTGTTCCATAGTATGATCAAGAAATGACAACAACTTATCATAATAACTATTAACATTTAATAGATCTATGAGTTTATGGTAAATGTAAAATTAGGCCTAAGAGGAGATTTGAAAAATCTCTTTTAATATGTCTAAACCACCTGGTAAGGCAATGAAAGCATCAACATGGTTAAATATTACATTCATTTGAGTAGATATTATAAAAACCTGTACTTCCTCTCCAATTATTTTTCCAATGATGTCCCCTTGTGATAAAACTTGGGGTACGACCCCAAAACTTGACTACCTTTTAAAAATACAACTATTGACACACCTCCCATTAACTTAAGATTGTCTTCCTCATATATTAAATGAATCTGTCTCTCAGCTAATATCTAACCAAGATGGTTTGCTGATTCTAAAAACTCATTTTCTTTACTAAGATTGGATCCCCTGAAAATATAAATGTTTCTTATATAATGACTTGAGGAACTTATCATTTATACATTCTTCTATATCTGTTAAATGTATAGGTTGAGTAGAAATAAAGGAAAGAAAACGAAGATTTTATAAATAAGAACATGAAAATGCAATCATATCACTTATATGTAGGCCAGCTAGAGTCTCACACATTCTCTCTTTCTCTCTTTATTTATTTATTAAAAAAACATGTATATATACAGGTAGTTGTGATTGTGGCTCATATTTTTCCTTATTTTTGCGTTTAAGAATGGCTTAAACAATCTCTAAAGGTCGGAAGACAAGCTTCCCATCCAGTTTTCTTAAAAACTAGCAAACAGTGTCTTTTTTAGTCAAATTCTCAAGACTAAGTCAAGTATGTTCATTATAAAAATAGATTCATAAGTTATGAATTGCACAATGCTTATCTCCACTATGATGAGACTTAAAAGCCAATAAAAGATTATCTAAAAACTCTCTATGTTTTGAAATAAATCCCACCTTTTGACAATTTTCACATGTTTTGTGGAATGCATTGAGTCCTTGAATGTGGTGAGCTAGTAAAATCTACTTTGTAAGATTTCTACAGTTTTTTTTTGACAAGAAATGATTCCCACGTGCTTTGGAGTGAAACAATTTAATGACACTACTTACTTCATTGTCAGGAATGCGTTTTTGAAATATTTGATCAGAACAATATTTGAATAAGAGTCATTTTAATAAAAGTTTTGCATGTCGCTTAAAAACTTTGTTTTGTCTTGGTTATCCAAATGCGCTGGCAAAAATCCTGAAGTAAGAAAGTTAATTCTTTTTAGCAAACTAAGGCATTGAACTAAAAGAAAGTGAAGATTTAAGAAGAAAGTGATCATCTATTGGTGTAATGGTGAATGTTGAATCTATTGCTAATTTTGACAAATAATCCACAACAACATTTTCAGTGTCTTTTTCACCTTAATTTCTTCTTGTTTGAAAGTTACAAAGATTTCACAATAGAGATTAACTTCTCTTTGTCTGATCATGGCATAAGGAAATTGAAGTACTGGTAAGGAATTGGTCTTTTCCTTACAATATTTAGATTTAACCTCTTATTTACTCTTAAAGATTGACTCATCATCTTTCTTATAAGGTTCAAGAAGTTTCATTGACATGAGAATTTTGAAAATTATAATGTGCTTGAAATGGTGGTTATGAAGTTTATGCATTGTCACTCTCCCAATTAAAATTTAGGTGATTTATCCAACTAGGGTTATATGTTTGCGAGTGTGGATTATGATTAGACTTTTAAAAATTATTTAAAGTAAGAGCTTATTCATGGAGACATTGATTGGTACTCAAAAGTGCATTTTTATCATGGTTTTATATCATCATTTTGCACTTAAAGTATCAATAACTCCTTAACTAAAGTACGTTTTATAATAATCTATCTAATAATATAAGATACCTTTAATTTGTGGTAAATGTCCATTTTAAATGCAGGCCTATCACATAAATGAAAGGATTGATTGATGACTTTAAGAACTTCAATTACAAAGGCAAAGAGATGATCAAACTTAGAAAAGAGATGTCGGTGCAATCCAAACCG
>SRLM01000528.1:189473-355976 GCA_015708895.1 Populus ilicifolia
TGTATGGTATAACCGACACCTGAGCTATGAAAGGAACTTGATTTGTTGTTAACATAAGTTATAATCATGAATGCTTGACGAAATTTACAAGTATTAGCATTAATTGAATAAGATGACTAATGTAATCATGTTAACAATCTATAATCTGATTGGAACCTCCTTTATGTGTGGTTTCCAATTGAACAATAAGGGTTTATACTATACTTGTTTGAAATACCATTAGTGGAACCACTACTAGTACTATTATTATTATTATTATTATTGTTATTGTTATTATTGTTGTTGTGGTATTGTTGTTATTTATAATTTGTACAATAACCTCCCTGTGGTTCGACCCCGGTCTTGCCGGATTATTTATTACTTCGACACTCCTGCACTTGGGAGAAGACATCAATCTCTTTGTCGTGTCAGACATTCATTAAAAGAAGACAAGGCTGGACAGTCATTAGGTGAGTGTTCATTTGTTTTGTAGATTTGACACGCAATGTTTTAAATAAATTTTAATTGATAACTCTTTTTTAATTCTAGTGCCTCAACGTTTTTAGCTAAAGATGCAAATTTGGCTTGAAGGTCATGATCTTCTCTAAGGTTGTACATACCTTTATTAGATGTATAAGGTTGGATTTTACTTGGAGTCTTATATGTGCTTGTAATATCCTAATTTTAAGCATTTTCAGCTAACATGTCTAGGTACTCCATTGCTTCATTAGGGTCTTTATCTTTAAAAGTTTTATTGCACATCAATTCAACCATTTGCTTATCTCTAATTGTCAATCCTTCATAAAAAAAGTGAAATCAATCTCCATATATCAAAACTATGATGAGGGTTAGTATTAAGCAAGTCTCGATACCTATCCCAATATTAGTAAAATATTTCTACTGGTTTTTTAGTAAAAGTAATGATTTATCTTTTGAAAGAATTTGTTATATGAGAAGAAAGAATTTTCTTTAAAAATTGTTATTGCATTTCATCTTAAACACAAATGGATCCTGGTCTCAAATTTTATAGTCATGTTTTAGCTTGTTTTTTTAATAAAAAAAGAAAAAAGCTTTAATCTGATGATGTTCATGCTATAATTTGAGTCATTATACGTGTTACAAGTCTCCTTATATTCCCTTAAATGCAATTATGTATTTTCTAAATCTCAGCAATGAAAAGAAGTTAAAAGTTAAATAATGTTTGACTTAAAATTAAAATGAAATGCATCAGGAGAAAAAATTATGCATGATGGTGCACTTATTCTTATGAAATTCATGTGGTCTCTAAGTTTTCTAACATGGTTATTCTTATTATTCTCATTATAAAGTGATTGATTATCTTCTTCGATCATATTTTCTAAAAATGATAAAGATACCCTATAAAGTTTACCATTTAATGTAGTGATCACACTCTCATGCACGTGTAGAAATAGAATTTAAAAAAACAAAAAAAAAAGAGAAAAGAAGCAAAGTTATATACAAGAAAAGTAAAAAATATAAATAAAATAAATATTATAATTTGTACAAGAACTTACCTCCCCAACAACGGTGCCAAAAACTTGACATGACCAAAAGATTAATATCTTCTCCCAAGTGTAGGATTGTTGACGTAATAAATAACCTGGTAAAACTGGAGTCGAACTACAAGGAGATTAATTGCATAAATTATAGATAACAATAATACAACAACAACAATAACAATAGTAATTGTTGTTGTTGTTGTTGTTATAATAGTAATAATAATAAAGAAGAAAAAGAAGAAGAAGAAGAAAAACTTGATGAGAACTTTGAGATGGAAGATTAATGTAAGGATTAAACAATGATAACAACAAATATCAAGGTTAAAGGATTCACTAATGGTATGTCAAACAAGTATAGTATAAACTCTTATTATTCAATTGGAAACCACACACAAATAAACTTCAAATTAGATTATAAATTGTTAATATAATTACATTAGTTATCTTATTCAATTAGTGTTAATACTTTTAAAACTCATCAAGTTTCTTTCATAGCACAAATGTCGGTTATACCATGCAGTATAGACTATGAAAGTGCCAAACATTTGTTGTACCAAGTGTTATACAATATAAATCTAGATTAGTTATTTAACATGCAAAGTATTAAAAAGCGAACAAGATAAAAAATATAAAATATAAAATATATTAATATCAAACATTAAAGATCATGTTAAATTTACACTATACTTATTCTTACACCATTAGTGTAACCTTTTCACCTTGATATAATAAACTTAACTAAATATAATGAAAGAAAGAAAAATAAATAAATAAAATAAGAACATAAATAATATAAAAGTTAACTAAGTAAAGAAAAGGAATTGAAATTTATAAACAAGATATTAATGAAAATAAAACTTAAACATTACAAAAATATAAGGAGAGAAAGCAAGAGCATGATTTTGATCTGAAGATTGAGATGTCTAAATGTATGGCAAATGTCTCTTTTTATAGGCCAAAATTGAGAACTATTGATTGATAACTAATTGATGAGTGGGTGACCAATTCTTGACTTGGTGACAATTCTTATCTTCTTTTATCTGTCAAATCATCATTGATAACATCAGAATTGAAACCACTTAAAAACTTGAAAGTTACAGAAAATTGTCTCAGCTTTCCAAAAAAAAAAACTAAAGGTTATTTGAACTTCTAGAAATCTAGATATGGGTTAAACATTGAACAATATACAGGTTGTAGGACAGATTCAGACTTCTTTATTATTGCTATAATTTGGACTTAGTCTTTTTAAACCTTGGGCTCCTATGAAAGTTGAAGACCTATATCTTACCTTTCTATTTATATGAAACAGAACTTAAATATGAGATTTATAGCTCTAAATATGACCCAGTTACCAAACAATGTTCTAGTTTGGACTATACTAGCATTTCTTTTATAAATTTGGTCATCTCTTTGTCCTTTCAATTTCAGTTCTTAAACTCATTAATCAATCTTTTTATTTATGTGATAGACCTACATTTAAAATGAATATTTATCATAAATTAAAGGTATCTTGTATTGTTAGATATGTTATTGTAAAACATGTTTTAGTTAAGAAGTTATTGATACTTCAAATGTAAAATAATGATATAAAACATTGATAAAAATACACTTTTAAGTATTAATCAATAATCCAACAATTGATAAAGCCCCCTTGGACCTTTTACAAACAGTACACCTTTTGACAAAATTGAAAACTTGACCTAGTAACTTAGGCTAGTAATAGTTTGTGGAAACTAAAGCTAATATCTTATCCCATCCAAAATATCCTTGATAATGCAATTCATAAATGATATGCTCTCATAAAGAACAAACATAAACACCAAGTTGTGAACCATGAAAAAAATAATTGTTTAAAAGCATAAAGTTATTTCATTTAACTACCTTTAATATTTCAGCATAAATATGATCGAATAAGGAATCATTCAAATATATCTCATAGAAAATATCAAATCCTAACACGTAGATACATATAATATTGAGCAAGGTTACTCGTTGACTATGAGCATCACCCACCTTATTTAGGTTACGCAACTAGTATTTTAATGAAAAAGTGAACTTCTTTAAAAATAACACTCACATCGCATGCCAACTACTTAGCTTATGTTATCTATTTAAGAGCTTTATGATTAGTAATTAAAATAAATTGCTTTTGCAT
This sequence comes from Populus ilicifolia, assembly GCA_015708895.1. Lineage (NCBI taxonomy): Eukaryota > Viridiplantae > Streptophyta > Magnoliopsida > Malpighiales > Salicaceae > Populus > Populus ilicifolia. Next base: position 193,128 of record SRLM01000528.1, read on the forward strand.
TAGGTAATGTCGTCAATGCTTTTGAGTTTAAACAATAGCATAAAACTTTAGATCATATATAAAGTAGTTTTTCTTTAAATTGGATAAATTTTCATTAAAAAAGGTGATGGGGCACCCATTCTAGTTAAAAACAACTCAAATACTTGCCCAAAAACATCACAATTTGCTTCAAGCATCTTTTCAAAGTCTAATAATGTCAAAACTAGAGTTTCATCTTCTACTTCACTAGTTGAAAATTGATTTCAGCTTTACTGTCCATTAGAAAGTGTTTCTTTTTAGACACTCTATAATAGGCATGATGATAGAATTGAAGTTAATGGTGAATCTTTTATAAAAAGATATAAGGTTATAAAAACTCTAATCATTGATATTTTTTGGTGTCAGCCATTAAAAATCATATAAATTTTATTTTAATCAACCTAAACATCATCAATAGATACAAAATATGGTTTTACTTAATGCCATAATTTCAAAGGAAACAAAATTTGGTGTATTCATTTCTTGTCTTGAATTTGATTATGTAGCCCTATTCTTTTGCTAATCAATATTCAAATCTTAAATGAGGTGGTGGGAGTTTTTTCTATAGAATTTTTCTAAAATAATTTAATAGATAGAATGGTTGGCACCATTAATTATAGTATAGAATTAAGTGTAAATAATATATTATGGAACAAGAAATCAAAAAAACATCAAGTTAGCTTTCACTTTATTTTCAAAATCAGATGAATAATTTAATTCCTTCAAATGTCTTTGTTACCCTTCATCTTTTCTTCCTTTAAAGGTCCTCTGCTCCGAAATTATGTGAAAATTTTATAGTTATAATTTTGCAAAATGTATTCTTAAATCTTTTGATGATTATAATCGAATTTAAATATATTTTTGTGTGAAGATATTTTTTTGATTTCTTTTTTTTTATTTATTTTCTATGATTATTTCATCGGTATATCATAGATTTCAGTCCTTCAACAATTTCAAATTTCAAATTTATGTTTTTGCATTTGGAAATTCATTATAATGTTTTAATTTCTGCTCCAAAATCAGTGAAACTACTGTGTTTCAAATTTCAAAGAATTCATTTTTAACTCTTGATTACCGTTATTTTAAAAATATTCTAGTATGAAGATTTTCTTTTTTTCCAACATTTCACTGGTGCATCAAGCTTCTAGTCTTTCATAAATTTATTCAAGAAGCTTGAACTTTCATTACCACACCTGTATTTAGTTTCATTAATTTTCAGTTAGGTTTTGCTAAAATTTTACCTAAAATGTTTTTTATTAGTTTTCTTAAAATTTTCTTGTAATTAATTGTTGTTAAGAGAATAATGGGAATATGTTTTGTGTTTCTAGCTAGGTTTCAATGTTCTTCATCATGATCATCTTTTAAATTTATATTAAATATTATATATTGAGTATTCTTCTTCTCCCACAAACTACAGTTTTTAATTAAATAATTATTCCTAGCATATTAAGCGATTTGTTATAATCTATTTTGGTATGAAAAGATTGAAAGCATGTATATATATAATTTATTGGGGTATAATTTATTATTTTTTTGTTTCACCAAAAGGGTCAATTTATAGTAGCTGTATATATTCTGAACAATCTTTTCTCTATTGTTTTCCTTGAAAATTTTATATTTTTTAATTTTTTCTCATTAGAAGCATTTTCCAAATTGAATGGCGTGTTTAGCATAATTGTACTATATTTTTTATTTTTTATTGCTCTATGCCATGATGCATGGCATTTGATATTAGAGAAGCGTAAGAAAGCATTAAGTATTTGGTAACCGACCACTTAGCTTTTAAAGAAGTTACATTTTTTATGATTGTTTATGGAAAATAAACTATTGTAGAGTTCAAGTCCTAAATAGATGGTAATCATTCTTTTAAAATGTATTGCGGCCATGTTTACCTTGCAGCACAAATTGAAGGCGGCTCCAAACAAGGTCTAGAAATATAGAAATCTTTAATTTTATTTATGAACTTATGCATGGATGTCTCAGTAATAACAAATGAGCAATAACGTTAGCTATGGTGGAGACTGGAGGCAGTTTTCAAACCACAATAATATTTTTTTAGGGTTCTTCCAGCCGGAGTTTGCCAAACGAATTACCATATTGCATTTCAAAATCATCCCACAAGTTCAATATTGCAACTTAAGGGGCTACGATACATCACATTCGTCTTTTTTTGAGACAAGATTGTAGTACCCATCTGCAACTATAGGTAATTTTCACATTTATGAATTCATCTTGAAATAGAAGTTCAGTACACATGCATGTTGAATAATGTAATTCTAGGCAAAACGCATAAATAATTGAAAAAAAAACATGTATATTTATTGTGGAAATCTATTATTTAAATGGTTATTCTTAAAGCTGATTGAGCTTCTCTTAAACTAGTGCTGACATGAATTGCCATTGCCCCCTTGTTTTTACATCTTTTACAGATATGGACTCTCTTTGCCTATTCTATTCCCCCGTCTCATCCATTTGCAAGGATTGTCGCTGGTGGATGGTGGACAATCTCTCTACAAATATATAGAAGTTTTCATCTCGATCTAGCATGCTTATCCTAACATATTGTGGGCTAACACCAAAGTGTTTACCACTTCTTGTTATGATGTTGTTAGATCGGAGAAAGCCTTCGCAGTCTTCCATGGGTTCTTGGCACTTCAACCACGCAAAAGCTGCACAAGGGACACAAATGTAATGTAAGAACTTGTTCCCTCAAGAGGAAAAAAAAACACTCATAAATGATTGAATTGATGTTGCTATGAATGATCTAAAACATAAGCCATATTTTACCAGGTTGAGGAGGAAATGATCTGTTGAGAAAGCTGCATGATCCAGTGGAAAACTCAGGCAAAGTAAAGAGACCACTTTGCCTAACAGCAGCCCTCAATAACTTCCACCTCTCTTCCATGAGGTGGGCAGCAAAATCAAAAAGGGAGCCAAGGCTTGTAGGATATTGACAGCTATGGATCACAACTTGCAGCACTTTAGCTGCTCGAAGCTGTGAATCCTTAGACACACCAATTGTGTTGAGCTCTACGAATTTCACCATCTTTTTGGCTACTTCTTCATCCTTGACAAGAGCCCAGCTGAAAGATGTGGAACAAAAAATTTAGAAATACAACGTTCTTCATCATCTAGTTACAACGTTTGATCACATCTATGTTGAGCTTACCCAATGCGCATCCCAGCATGTCCTGTGCTTTTCGACACGGTGAAGAGCATAATGTCATGATTAGCAGCAGAAGCAATTGGCGTATATTGTGGCCAATAATATGCAAGATCATGAACCAAGATGCCCCCACTTTTGTTGACGACGGACTGCCTGACGTATCCATCTGGATTGTTAGGGGAGGTAACGAGTTCAATAAAAGGTCCCTCTTTATTGAAACTTCGCGCATCACCAGCCCATTTATAAAGCCCCGACTTCAGGCAGTCGGTGATCAATGGATAAGACTGCAAAAAAATATCAACATGAAAGTTAGACCAACGCATTATGACCATCAAGTAGTGTATCTAAGGTTAAAGAATCAATATTAAAGAAGACAGAATTTTGGTTTCATATCAAAAGGATATTCTACTTTGAAGTCCAATGAAGTCCATGCATAAAGAACAAAGACAGCAGAAAAGGCTAAAGCGGTTCGGCCACACTGAGCTCAGATTATTTAGAGGAAGTGTGAATGGACGACGTATCTTGACAATTATGAGAAAACTTAGTTTCAATATCTTGACAATTATGAGAAAACTTAGTTTCAATTATGATTTTTCATTTTTATTACAACCCACCTCATTGAGGTGATAAGGTTGAGGTGATAATACAATCTTCGATAGAACACAAGACTAGAAGTGTTGTTGAGGTGATAATACGATCTTGGATAGAACACAAGACTAGAAGTGTGGTTGTTAATATTTTTAACTATTTTTTATTTGAAAATATATTAAAATTATTTTTTTATTTGTGACATTAGTGTATCAAAATGATATAAAAATATTAATTTAAAGCAAAGAAAAAAATAAAAAAAATTTAATTTTTTTCAAAAGTATTTAAAAAAAAAACAAAACAAAGAGATACATGTGTTCGAAACTCACCAAGCATATGAAGATTATGCCACTTCGAGTAAATGCAGCAGATAGTTAAACGTCATTGACTTTCAGTATTCATGTACACAGATACATTAACTCCTTTTATAATACAAATCTGAAACTAAAAGGAACATTTGATTACCATTTAAATGCTGGCTTGTTCTATGAAATTCAGCACATGCATATTTGCATGAGACTAGCGATGGAAGATGTAGAAGCAAGAGGTTTTAATCAAAAAAGAAGCAGAGATGAAGAAACCCAAAAAAAGAAAAAAACAAGAGTAGAAACTACGCATAAGAAAATGCCACAAATTTAATGTTGATGCAGGGAAAGTTGAAAGGCATATTGCATATAAATGCACCCGCCCTGTTGAGATATTAAATTAAAATAATTGAAAAATGAATTCTGGTAAATGACAAACTACATATCAGGAGATAAAAATCAAGCTTATATATATAAGAAGCAATACTCACGGAGTAGTAAGGGGCTGCAGATACAACACTGAGGGGTTCCACTGCATCTTGGGGGGACAGTGCATATAATGCAGCTTGATAAAGCTGTGTAGAACCTGTCCCAACAACAATGTAGCGGTCTTCAGTGACTGCGTTGCCAACTGTTTTATGCAGTCTAATAATCTCTTTGGCAAACTCTGGCTCTAAGAACCAGCAAAGGTTCCCAGCATCAGAGAAGTAGCTCATTGATTGCCAACCAGGGATAACAATGGTGGATTTGTCACCCGCTTGTTGCCAAAAGCTCTCGTACATTGTCGGATCGCCACTGCATTAAGCAAATATATAAAAGCAGCACCTTAAATGTCATGTTGGTCATTATATCAGCATCCTTACATATTATATACAGCACTCATTAGAAAATATTAAATTATTCCATGGAAGTTCCAAATCTATTTCTATATTCTCTAATCTAACCATCCAAACCCATCAACAGCAATGACCAAATGAACATCTCAAGTGGCTATAATGTTTTACCTCACATAAAGAACACATAGTATGCAGAAAAAACTCGAACACCTTAAATATTAAATTATTATATAAAGCATCCAAACCCATCAAAATAAACATCTCAAGTGGTTATAATGTTTTACCTCACATGAACACATGGTATGCAGAAAAAACTCGAACACCTTAAACATTTGTAACAGAAGGTAGGGTTTGGTCCCAATCTATGAAGAAATCAATGATTAGACAATGTATATGCATGGCTAACATCATGTTTATGTGAAGCCCCAAGTAAAGATCCAGTTATAATTAGTACATATAGACAAAGGGACCCCCGAAGTGGTAAATCCAGAAAGTCCACTTTTCGACATGGCCTGAAAGAAGACCTTAAAAGCTAGTGCGAAATACAGGCAGCCTAAGTTCTAGAGAAGACACCTCCCCCAGAGCTTCACACATGCACACACTTTATTTTTCAGATCTCCACCAAAAACCAAAAGCTAAAAGGAAGGCAGCCCGCGATCGGCACGAACACACATGGACCCCACAGACATGAATCGACTCCAAGCCCCTATGGTGCCTTGGGCTTTTCCAACTAGTAAATAGCTATAAAGGGAATAAAACCAGTATTCTTTTTATTTATTTTTTTTCGAAGTCTGAAGTCAGGTCCACAAGACCACAACCGAGGCACACAATGATGTGCTGGTAAAAAGTGATCAATATGCACCACCATCCATGGTATACAAGCGTTGTTACCATTTTTGCGCTTAGGTATTCACCCTTCAACTTGGGAACAAAAAGATGACAAGAGACAGTCATGAAGTGCGAAGAAGTCACCCCAGTTGTCTAACATGCACCAAAGATAAAATAGTTCCCTGGATTCACTTACATACCTCACCTAGGCATTGCTTATACTTGCAGTACTCCTACTACTAGGTGAAGCAAACAGATTCCGCATGTTAGGATTCCCAGTACAGAATCACCATCTAAAAGGGAAGAAAAGGAACGAAAAAAAAAACAATCTCCATACTTTCAGTTTTACCTCCAAATGAAAATACCAATAAATCTCAAAAGAACTCCGTTGACCATTGTGGAAAAAGAAGAAGTTAATGATGGTCCTGTAGGTGTTACCATGTAAATAAAAGGACACGTTCGGACTTAAAGCTTGCATAGACTAAAAGAATTAAATTATTCAGGCACACTTTACCAACCAATTTTAGCAGTGAGGTTCACTGAACTAGCCAACTTATTCGGGTCTGTTTATGCAACAAAACAGGTGTAAAAGATAACTTCTAAACCAAAAAAAGGAGACAATACTGTAACACTTACTGATCAAGATTGATTATTGTGTCCCCGCCATCGCTATCAACTGTGGAGGAAGAAGGCGGCATGGAAGGACGTGCCCTCTGAGTAGCTCGTGCCTCACTAAGCACAGTATCAGTAGTCGTTAATGCATCTTTCTGATTGTCCACAAAGCGCCCATTATTGACTTCAAAGTCTTTCTCATACAGCACTCTTAAAACCAAGCTCACATTAAGTGCTAGAGACAGCACCAGTAAGTTCTTCAATGAGAAAATATTGAAAAACATCGCCATTTCTCTACAAATTTGAGAAAACAGAGCTAGTAGTTACTAAAGAAGAGAGGTCTTTCACTTGATGTGAGCAATGGAGAACACAGAGAGGTGATTACATAGCGAAACCCAAAGAGAAAATACAAAAGACTCGATTGACAAATGGAAAATGGAAAATAAGATTTCAAAATTTGTGAAGGAATCCTGGGAGAGCTCGTTAATTAGCAATGACAACTGTGGAATATTAATGAAGGAATCCAGGGATACCTTTGGCAGGACTCTGAAACCCCTTAAGAAACTGACATCTAGTGAAAGAAGAATCAAGGGTTTCTAGAGCCTTGATTCAGCACCAACTATGGGAGCTTTAAAAGAACAGGGAGCTTTAAGATGTCAGAAAATTAGTACACATCTTCAAGCTACTTAAATACGAACTCGAAATGAGTGAGTAAAATGAATCCTAGCAAGGAAACAGATTAGTTAACGAGCAGCCACCACTTGTTTTCGAGATTTTATAAAAGAAGGAAGGCACTGTCATTTCTTGAATTTGTACAGAGGATAAAGGAAGTGGATGAACCCAGAAGTGGCTTTGTGGGGATGAGTGCTCGCATGCACTGGGAGGGTGTTGGAACCCATAGAGCTGTCCTTCCCTTTAAATGAATTCCAACAAGAAGATTTTTTTCTCAGGATTCAAGAAATTCTGCTCTAGTTTTCTTATTATGGCAGATCTCGAAAAAAACAATAATATTTACAGCGTAGATTCTCTGTTAATACTTTATGTTTTTCTTTTTCTTTGTTTATTTTCTTCTTCTTTTTTCCAAAACTATTTTTCACGACCATGGTTTTATTTTTATTTTCTACATGGTCTCTTTGCTTTTTTTATAAATTTCTAGTGCTAGCTTGTAATGTTAAGAAATTGTAGGTCATAATTGAGTTAGTAATATAAATGCTATTTGTATTCTATTTTTTTTAATAAATTTAATTATTTTATTTTTATATAAAATATTTAGTATTATTATTATTATACTACATATTATTTCATATGATCAAGCATAAGCATATTTGATGGATCATTAAAATAATTAGTATTCAATGAAAAAGATTATATTTGTTTAAGCAGTAGTGTTTATGCTTTTTAAAAATACACTAATACATGTGTTGATTATCATATATTACAAAAATTTAAAATACAGGTCCTCCCAATAAAATGAGATAGGATCGTGATTTTGAAAAACCAGTAAAATGAGGCAGGACCGTGACACGATCAAAAGATTAATATCTTCTTCTAAGTGTAGGAGTATCGAAGTAATAAATAAATAACCCAGCAAGACCAGAGTTAAACCACAAAAATATTAATTATATAAATTATAGATAATAATAACACAACAACAACAATAACAACAACAGTAGTAGTAGTAGTAGTAATAATAATAATAATAATAATAGAAAAGAAAGAAGTTGATGAAAACTTTGAGATAAAATATTAATATAAAGATTAAACAATGATAATAATAAATGTTAAGGTTAGAGGATCCACTAATAATATGTCAAACAAATATAGTATAAGTTTTTATTATTCAATTGACAACCACACACAAAGAAGATTTCAATCAAATTATAAATTGTTAATATGATTATATTAGTTATCTTATTCGATTAATGTTAATACTTGTAAATCTCGTCAGGCATTCATCATTATAACTTATGTTAATAACAAATCAAGTTTCTTTTATAGTTCAGGTATTGGTTACACTATACAGTATGGGTTATGAAAATATCAAGCATTTGATGTACCAAGTGTTATACAACATAAATCTAGGTTAGTCATTTAACAAGTAATGTATCAAAAAGTAAACAAGATAATAAATAAACATACTAGTATCAAACATTAAAGTCCATGTTAAATTTACATTATACTTATTCTTACACTATTGTATAACATTTTTATCTTAACATAATAAACTTAGCTAAATATAATGAAAGAGAGAGACACAAATAAATAAGATAAGAATATAAATAAGATAAAAGTTAACTAAAAAAAAGAAAAGAAATAAAAGGTATAAACAAGATATTAATAAAAGCAAAACTTAAACATTATAAAAAAATACAAAGAAAGAAAGTAAGAGCATGATTTTAATCTTGATCTAGAGACCCAAGATATGTAAATGCATGGTAAATGCCTTCTTTTATGGGCTAAAATTAAAAACTATTGATTTGATGACTAATTGATGAGTGGGTGGTCAACTCTTAACTTGGTGACAATCTTTATCTTCTTTTATCTGCTCAAAGCATCATTAATAAAGTTAGAATTAGAATCACTTGAATATGAAAGTGTGGAAAATTATCTCAACTTTCTAGAAAAAAAATAAAAGTCAATTGGACTTGTAGAACTCTAGATATAAGTCAAATATTAAACAGTGTTCAGGTTACAAGACATATTCGGACTTCTTTGTTGTTGCTACAATTTAGACTTGAAGATGACATTTTTAATTATTAGGCTCCATATAAAAATTATAAGCCTATGTCTTACTTTCCATTCATATAAAATAGACCTAAATCCAAGATCTACAGCTTCATATATGACTTAATTACCAAATAGTGTTCCAGTTTAGACTGCACCAATATTTCTTTTCTAAGTTTGGCTATCTTTTTGTCCTTTCAATTATAGTTCTTAAACTTATCAATCAATTATTTTATTTATGTGATAGGCCTGTATTTAAAATGAACATTTACCACAAATTAAAGGTAACTTATTTTATTATATATGTTATTATAAAACATATTTTACTTAAGAAGTTATTGATACTTCAAGTTCAAAATGATGATATAAAACTTTGATGAAAAAAATATTTTTAAGTATTAATCATACCACTAGTAAAATGAGACAGGATCGTGATTTTGAAAAAGCAGTAAAATACTACTTTTTTACAAGTTCAACTATAGGTTGAACTTTCTAGAGATAATAGAGATGGGAAATTACCGTTATTTGCTTTCATTTCTCTTCATTGCACATAACAATCCTATAGGAAACCATTACTGTTACACAACCAACAACAGAAGTGATGGCTGTGTATTTTTCTTTACATTCGGTTGTCATTCATTTTTCCTTAAAAATAGAAAGACAAAAACAACATCAACCTATTTTACTATAATCAACAACCCCAACACATGGATAATGGACATGCTTCATTCAAACTCTACAGCTAAAATTCTATTTTACTGCAATCAATAACCCCAAAACATGGATATTGAATGTGTTTCATTCAAACTCCACAACTGAAATTCCCAACGGGTTAGTTTGCCTTCACTGTTTTAATATTCTGTTAGTTAATTTATGTGTCCTACTTACACTGAACCTGGCTAGCCCCCCCTTCAATCCTTGACTAAACTTTTTAAGATTATGATGACTTTCCACAGGTCTCTCGTCGAAATGAGAAGCTAGCAAACCATCGGTTGGTGTGCAGTCAACTACATCGAACCTTACCATGTCCCTTGCATTGAAACGTAGATGTTGAAAGTTATGTTCATTATAGTGACCCATCTTTAGACAAACAAATTTGTATATTTCCTTTGATAAATCAACTATATTTACTCTTGAAAATTTTAATTACAAAAGTTTCATTCATTTTTCTTTATCAACATAAAAAGAAGAAGAAGAGCAAACAGTGTTCTTGCAATCAACAACCCTAAAAAAGATTTCAACATCCTACTTCATTCAAACACCAAAGTTGTAATTTCTAAGGGGTTAGCTTGTTTACTTCCCTTTTCTAAAAAATATTTTTTTTTAATTTTGAAAGTAATAATTAATTGTTTTTTATTCTGTTTATTTTAGATGATTTTTATCTCCATTATTATTAATGTGTTGGTTACTATGTTAAACTACCTGTAATTGTCAATGGGTAGTTGTGTATATGTCAGGATGCTATATTAAATTCGCAGGCTAAAAGCAAACTACTCTCTGCAACTTTCAAGCATTAATAGTTCCATTAATGTCTCTCCAATAAATGCCGAGTTGCATACACACATGATCGAAAATTGCAAGGTTGCAGGAAAAGGTGCAGTGGGGAGGGTGTATTGCAAGTTTCTTATCTAGATTAATACTCCTTTCTTAGGATTTAGTAATTTCTAGCTTAACAGAATGGATATTGTAAAGTGAGGTATAAAACTACATATTTGGGGTTCAAGTTTTATTTTTATAGTGGTGGCTCTACTCAGTTCAATTCTGCTTATATAAAGTAACGTATTGCATTCTTTAATCACCCAAAGCAGAAATTGATTTTTTACTGGGTAGGTTTTATGAATCTTTATGTTTATAAATGCTTTTGGTTTGATATATTTGTTGTTTTTGCTATTGAATACATCAAATTTGGCAATCTTTTCTTATTTGTATCAACTTTGTTTTGAGGGTGGGGTATTTAACATCCCCTGATAATTGATGACACAAGGTTAATGGTTTCAATTATTCATGGTTAGTTGTTAATGTTCTTTCCTCTCTCAATAAACAGTTGACTAATCTTTTATCAACTATAATTAATTATTTGTTTAATTTTTCTTGCATTGTAAACCGAACTGATATAGATAGTTGTTAATTTATTTTTTCATGCTTTTCAACATTAAATCTTTTGTTATTCTTTGGTCAACATTTTACTGGAAATGTAATTTCCTGTTCTATTAGTATCTAATTTTAGCCCTTATCAACATTCAATCTCTTATTTATATAATTTATTGTTTATTTATTTTTTTTCTTATATTGGCATCTATTAAGCAATGGATGAATTTAACATATATGATAAAGCTTATTGGACTAAGATAATGTTGCACATGTTTTATGATATTTGCATTACAACAATTGAGAGGCATAAGTCCAAACACCTATTTCAACAAAGCTGGCTGGAAATTTGTCACACAATCATTTAAAGATCATAAAGGACTTTCATTAACAAAAACTCAGCTTAAAAACAAATAGGATGAGATTAAAAAGGACTGGAGGGTATGGAAAAAAATTAATAACTGAAATTAGAGTTAGTTGGTCTACTGAACTTGGGACCATCTCAGCAGTTGATAAGTGGTGGCAATCAAAAATCCATGTTTGTTTTCATTATCAATAGCCTCGTAAAAGTATTTATCATCTTGTATTATTTGTTAATATATTATCATTGCTAATTATGTCCAGCTTTCATTACACATGAAATGAAAGGAGAAAAAAAGTTTAGGCATGTCAACATAGAGCCCTCATTGTATGCCCAACTATGATATCATGTTTACTAGCATAGTGGCTATAAGAGAATATGCTTAAACTCCCTCACAATAACTCTTATTAGATGAAGATAATAGTGATATTGCTGGAATGAGAAATATAACCAATAAGAAAATTAATATGGCAGAAGGAAGTAGCGACTCTGAAGATGAAGCAATCCTTTATTTCATATATAATGTTAGCAATATAGTTGGTAGAAACAATGTGGCAAACAATAGCAACAATCCTAGCAGTACAAAGGGAAAGGGTGCACATCACACTACACCTCAAAACCGAAAGGAAAAAAAAAGAACTGGAATAGGAGCACAATTATTTTCCTATCTGGATTAACTTGTTTATATTGTCTCTATGAAAAGAGAGAGCAGAACTACTTCTAAAGATTAAAAAAAAAAGTTATAGCATTAAAAAGGTAATGGCAGAACCACATTCTATTGATAGAGTTACCTTTGGTAGTGTAATGCATACCTTTGCAACTCAATTTTTTCGTGTGAGGAGTAAGAGGGAGATATGGGTTATAGTGGGTTGTATTGATAAAAAAATATCATAGTTGAAAATAATGTTTAACCACAAAGAAAAACTTAGATGGACAAGGTCATGTTTTTTGTACTTTTTAACATATTCATGTCATTTATTTTATGTTGAATTCTATGGCCATGTTTGTTTTCAAGAAACCATTTTTTAAACTTTCTTGTGTTTATTTATTATTAGAAAAGTTGATCAATGAAAAACACTTTCTAATCAAAGAAAAATTTGACTTAATTTCTAAAAAAGTGTTTTCCTGGAAGATTTGGACAGAAAACACTTCCTAGAAGTTGTGAAAAATTTAGAAATGTCAAATTATTTACTAATTATATCAAATTTGATCCTTAAAATTTTGATTGCTATATATATTTTATTTTGAATATTTATTATTCAATTTTATCCCTTAAAATTTAATTTTTATATTAGCTTTGTTCTTCATTTTTATAATTTTTATTTTATTTTTCCTTATTATTTTTTTATTAAAAAATTTTTATCTATGAAATTTGATCCTTATTCTTTTAATTGTTACTTATTTTATTTGAAATAATTTATGAAATGTTAATATTATTATTTTAATTTCTTTATCTTTTATTTTTTATTTATTTTTAGATTTGATCTCTATTGTTTTGATTATTATTTATTTTATTTGACATAATTTATAAAATTATATTTTTTTTTCAATTTCATTCTCATTCAACCCTTTAATTTATAAGATTTGTTCTTCATTATTTTAATAAACTTGAGAAAAATAAAACNAAAAAAATTTTTTAATTTCATTCTCATTCAACTTTTTAATTTGTAATATTTATTCCTTATTATTTTAATAAACTTGAAAAAAATAAAACATTAATAAGTTATTTTCTAACCTATTTTTATGACATAATTAAATACTAAAAAATATTTTTCAACTTGTTTTTCATTACACTACTAAACATCAGGAAATAATTCACTTTTTTAAAATTCTCTTTACAAAAAAAAAAAACTATTTTCCAGCAAACAGACAAGGCTTATAATCCAATAACATTTTCAGTAGTCCGAAATCTTTTCCACCATTTTTTTAGGCTTCTTATGTTGCCATTATTGCTAAAAATTGAACTCTCTACCCATCTTTTTATGTATTTTCATAACCAAGTACTTGGAGCACCATTACCATATATGTTTTGACATATGTATCACTGAATATTGTTGTTGGGTTAGAATTTCATGAGTTTTTAAATGTTGACTTCATGTATGGATCCTTAACTTTGAATGTTAAGTTTAGGTTGTTCAAATTAAAATTTTTAGTCTGTGCTACTTGATGTTAAATGGTTGGTTACTATATGAAAATCAAGATTGATGCTTCTTGTTATTACAATTTAAATGTATGCATTCTTAACATTGAATTTAGGTTACATGCTCTTGAATGGTAGGTTTAGGTTGGTAAAATCAAAATTTTTAGTTTGTGCATACCACATTTAAATGTTAAGTTACTTGCAACTGAATTGTAGCTCTTGAAAGTTAGGTTACTGTTTTGTAATATTACTTCCATTCTTATGTATTTCTATATAAATAATAAAAATTATGCAAAGATTTTTACTTTTATATTATCACTTTCCAAGAAGAAATTGAATGTTATAGTTGAGCAATTAGGTGTAGTTATTTGTAATTGGTGGTGTTGCTACATTGTTAGTATTATGAATAATCTATAAAACATAAGTTGCATTTTATTAATTATTAGTTACAACTGATTGTTTTCAATGTTATGCAATTCATTATAAAAAAAATTACTTCACTGGTTTGTAAATGTCTAAAAATATGCTAAATTTCCTTTGTCTTTTTCCAATTCCAAAAGATCAAATGAACTATATAATGTACTAGTGTTTTTTTTTTCCAAATAGATGCTCATTCCCTTTCCCTTTCCGGTCTTTTTTCTTGTTTACTCACATCTCCACATTCATAATCACATACACTTCTGCTTCTTCTTTTTTCCTTTCAAACTATGTGAAAAACAAGATAAGTAATATAAAGTGAGAGTAATAGAAAGTAGAGCTACAAAACAAGAAATGGAAACCCATTTTTCACCTGCCTAGTTAATATTGTGTATCTTGATATCTATATCTCTTGACTACTGTTCCATAGATTTTTGCAATAGTTATATTATTGTTTTTTTGTTTGTTTTATTAATTCTCGTGTTTCTCAGCAAATCATAAATGTTGAACCCAATTCCATCTGTTTGGTTTCACATTCATCACTCTGGCTTTTGTTTCCATCTCCTGTCAAAGGTATTTGATCTCTATCTTTCTAACTCTGCTCCTTTCAACTCCACTATAATTATTATTATTATGCTTTTAGAATCCGCAACAATATTTTTGGGTAGTGTGCTTTGATAGGTAACCCAAAGTTGAGATATTTTAAACAAAGTGTAATGGGTTTTTCTTTTTTCTTTCTTTTCTCCTTATGAGTTTTTTTGTTAAAAATTATTGTTTCATGTTTTTTCTTTTCTTTTTTTTTAAGATTCAAATGTTCTTTGTCTAGTAGGTTGTTCCAATTTTGTAACTAAATAATTGGGTCTCTAGTGATTTATTTGTTATCTAATCTTACCAATTGCATTTCATAACTTCTGCATCCATGATTGTTAGTTAATTTATCTTTGTTTCCCGCTGAGGTCCTTAAAGATGTCATCTTTTGGTGTTGATGTTGGGGTTGGATGGTAATTTTTATTAATAAAACTAATCTACATTCCCAAATAGATGTGAATGTTCCTGTTTTTCTAACTGCTCTCATTCATGAAATTGCTAGGCATTTTAATTGCCATTATAGGAC
Organism: Populus ilicifolia; assembly: GCA_015708895.1. Taxonomy (NCBI): domain Eukaryota; kingdom Viridiplantae; phylum Streptophyta; class Magnoliopsida; order Malpighiales; family Salicaceae; genus Populus; species Populus ilicifolia. The sequence continues at coordinate 208,325 of SRLM01000528.1, forward strand.
TCCAAGATGTACATTAAAAGAAATGTTATTATTGCATAAGAATTTATTAAATTATTGATAGCAATAACATCCATGTAATAATGTTTTTTAACAAGTCTTAACATTTTCAATAATTCATAAAAAATATGCATGTCATGATAAATATGGATTCACACTGGTTTTCAGCATTTTTTAAGGGGAGTTATAATGATGGAATGAATAACATAGCTAATTACATTAATTATGATAAATTTTTTTATTACCAATGGAGATTCCAGTGGTAATCAAAATTCTGATAATGACTACGATAACTACACTTCCGATGAAGAAGGCGAGTTGTTTTGGAAAAGAAAGGTTTGATCATTAGAAATTGATTCTATGCACGGCGGGTGCCCTAACATTATATATATATATATAAGGAATCCTATATGGATTCGTACAATACTGAAAAGCAATGGTTGAACAAAATATTACATAGACATTGGACCCGCTGTGCAAACATATTTAGGATGAATGCGGTGACATTTCAGAGTCTTTGCTTTTAACTTGAAAACTAGTATAAGTTAAAAACATCTAGAAGAATGTGTGTTTTTGAAAAAACTAGAATATTTCTTTATAAAATATAGATTTGAGTGCTTCCAACATAAAAGTTTAGGAGAGATTTCAACATTTAGGAGAAACTATTAGTAGGTACTTTAATAAAGTTCTTAAATCAGTTTGTTCACTCACTACAAATTTAATACAACCTGTAAATCTCGGGTTTGTAAACACACCGTGTGAAATTGTGAACAATCTAAGGCATATGTCATATTTCAAGGTAACGTTATTAATCATGTCCATTGATGGTGCATCATATTAAATTAATTTCTAAAAGTTATTTTGTTAGTTTGCTCAAATTGATGATTATTGCTGATTTTTTATATATTAGAATTGTGTAGGAGCTATTGATGGTATACATGTGCATGCATGTGTTTCTTTAAAAAACCAAATTTTATTTATTGAAAGAAAAGGTGTGTCAACCTAGAATGCTATGGTTGCATGTAGCTTTGACATGCAATTCATATTTGCTTGGGTGAGTTGGGTAGGCAGTGCATACGATATACAAATTTTTCTCGAGGCAATTGACAATCCACATATAAAATCTTTTAAGCCATCAGAAGTTAGAAACGTGTGTGTGTGTATGATAATTAATGTTTTTTTTTCAATTTACAAAAAAGTATTTGTATTTACAGGGAAATACTACTTAGTTGATTCGAGATATCCTAATGAATATGAATTTTTAAATCTATATAGAGGTTAGAGATATTATTTGCAAGAATTTATGAGGCGAGAACAACCACAAAATCATGAAGAATGTATATTTGGAGTTTGACAAAAAAAAAAAAGATGGTGAATCCTACAAAATATGTCATCATTTAACTATAAGACACAAGTTCAAATTTTTTGTTGCATCCATGACAATTTATAACTACATTAGCATAACTTCAATGCAAAATGTAGCATATATAGAGTTTGATCGTCATCCTGACTTTATGCCTGGTAATATTCTAATTAATGTGGCTTCACATGCACAAATGTAAAGACACCACAGGCCTTCGCGAATAGATTACGTATGTAATAGAATTACTGCAATTTTAATGACACAATCATAAATTATTATTCAAATATATTTAGGTCTCTTTGCAAAATTTTATTAGTTATAAAATTATTTTTATGTAATTGTTTATTAATATTATGAATAAAGTCCTTTTAGGTAATTATACTATAATATCAAATTGGATCACAATTTTTAACCAAATGTAATAAAATATTTTTTTTCAACCTTAATTTTAACCATACATATATTATTCTAAACTAACCACAACCAAAAGTATTTTTTATAAAACTATTGTTTTTCAAACAATAATTATAACAACCATCAAACATAAAAGTAATATGAATATTAACATTCTAGTGTTTAAAAATATATGTTTCGTCTAAATACAATTCTTATATTACATTTAAACTAAATACAATTTTTATATTACATTTAAACTTGATAATTAAAAAGGATGTTTAGAAGTGCTTTTACTTTTGCTTTTAGGAGATTATTAAAGTGTTTTTGGCTTTAAAAGTAATTAAACTAATTTTTTTATTTTTAAATAATTTTAATATATTGATATAAAAAAATCTAAAAATAAAATTAATGTATTTTAAAGTGATAAACTATTTTAAAAAATACAGTGCACTACAGTTTCAAACACACTAAATAAAAACAAATATATTATATAATATAACAACTAATATATATTTGATTATTTAGCAATCGTTAGTCATGTTTAAATTGTAATATATTGATCAAATGGTACTATTATTCTATATTATTATTACTATTATTATTAAAAAAGTAGTTGCGAGGCTAAAACATTGTTCTCACGTATCATTGTTGATAGAAAAAATTATTTTTTATTTTTTTATTAAATTCTCTTAATTTTTTATATTAAATTAATTTAAAATTTAGGTATCTCATTTGATCTAGTAGTCAAGGTATTGTGTCACAAAACAAATCCGGCTCTCATTGATGTTTCTATTTGGAAACATTAATACAATTTTACAAATATAAAACAATTAAATAATTTACAAATACTCAAACCCTTTTTCAGCTTTTAAGTTCCAAGGGCAAGGGAAAGATCAAGTCTCTCTTTTTTTTCTTTCCATCCCTTGATTTATTTATTTATTTATTAATTTGACTTGACCTTTCTACATTTAATTTTTTTAGGGAAAGATTAATTTTTTTTTATTGGCTATGTATGAGGATTTTATGATATCAAGAAAGCATTATGTTTTGGAAAATAAAAATAAATTCAATTAATTTAAAATAATTAAGTGTAAAAGGATGAATAGGAAAGGTAAGCTACCATATACAATGCATGTACCAGCACAGGCAAGGCTCATGTCTTGTAAGAAGAATAATTTATGGAAGAGTTGCAGTCCCATGGAAACCAATTGCCTAACGATGAAAACCCCATGAGAGGTAAAGTTCTCACTAAATTCATTATTAAATGGATATAAAGTCCTTGTTTTTCTTGACAAAGAAACCTACAAGAGAATGTTATATGAACCAGTTAGGTAGAAATTATTTATAGGACAGATCTAAGAACTTGGGAGATGAAAACTAACTAGAGAGGAATTGTGGTGCGAAGCCTGTTAATAGTGGTGCCGTGGTTGGTCTTTCTTATTTTTTGCAGTGGTCTGATAAGATTGTAAGGTGTCATATCATTTCTTTATTATTATTATATTGAAATTTAGTTTTTATTTTTTTCTTGAATTTTTGTTTTTATTAAATTTAGTTATTATTCTTTTAATTAATGTATTTTTAAATTATTTTTTAAAATTAATATTTTTTAATTTTATTCTTATTATATTAATTTGATTGATAATTGACTTTTATAATTTTTTTAGTGCATTAATCCTTGTCTCGTGATCCTGATCATGAATATAAAATATTAATTTAGATTAATATCAATTTTTTATACCAATTTTTATTTTTGTATTTATTAAAACTTAAATTTTATAATTTATTTTAATTTATATAGAATTATCTCCATCTTATGATTTAAAATATATATTTAATGGGTTTTTTCAAATTAGTTTCAATTTTTTTTATTCTTTTAATATTAAATATTTTTTTGATTCATAGTTCAACATTATATATTTTTGTTTCATTCACATTATTTGATTAATAAGATTTGGTGGTGGCTTTACTTGCACCGCATGTCTTTGATGTTTTTGGATTTGTTTTTGTTGATTAATTTCTTTTATTTTATTTTTTTATATTTGAATTTTTTTAAAATTAGACATCTTTATTTTTTTAATTTTCCAAAACATAAGTCACGTATCCAAGTATTTATCTATACACAGTTGATGAATTCTCATTAAAAATAAGATGGAAGAAAGCGTTGACTTCTCAAGCTTGGGTTGAAAGCGGACAGATGTGAAGAAGTTATTTGGTTATATTTAACAGTTATATATATCTTCTATATAATATAACTTTACACAGAGAAATATCTCATTACTATTTAGGGAAAATTTCATTGATATTAGCAATTGAAGACAAAATACCATCATCGAAAAGTTTTTTTGTTTTTTACTAGCAAAATCATCAAGGGAATATTCTTACTTGAAATCCAGATTTTACCACCTGTTTTTAGTTGGCAGATCCATCACTATTTATTGTCTCAATAAAATATTTCATTGGTGAATCAATTGAAAAGTTCCTACATATTCTTAAGTTTCACCGAAAGCTCTAAAATGAAAGTGAATAATCTAGTCAAAATGCTAACAAAATTGAATTTCCATGGGAGTTTTCAAAAAAAAAAAAAACTAATGATTTCTAAGGCAAAAATTACTCACAATAAACCCGCTACCATAATAAAAAATATCTCCAAAAAATAAAATAATAAACACAAATTAAAAAAAACATATAATAAAATTATCTAACATCAACTTTTTTGTAATATTCAAGACAAATACAAAACGAGCATTTCGTTGTAATTCATGTACAAGACTTCATTTCACCACTTGCTCCTTTTATTTTCTATCTAACCAAATTATTCATTTAAGAAAACCATACGTAATCCTTAACATTTTCTTATCAAATTTATATACATGTTCATCAAACGCTAGCTTTGAATAAATTATTTTTATTATCAATTTATCTACTCTATATAATTACTAGTTAAGTCATTCTGTCGCTATTTCAATTACTAACTTATCTCTCTCAAATATCCGTATCCACCTCGTGCATACAATTTCCATTTAATTATTTTTTACTTAATTATTTTACATTTCAAAGAAATATCAATAATAATTCAATTATCACCCTTCAATGCATCTTTCTTCATTCATTTATACAGATACATGAAGGACAATTTAAAATAGAATGTTAGTCTTGCAGCCATTTCTATTTTACTTTTTTATTATTCAATTCATCATGATAAAGTTTTTGTTAGGGTTTATAGAGTTTTTACCAAGTCATTTATATATTGAAATTATAAATTTCTAGGATTTCATGCATGCTGAGGGTTATTTTATCATTTATACACAAACTTCTAATCTCTATTATTTGACATATTCACCTCTCTCTCTCTCTCTCTCTCTCTCTCTCCCCACACACCACCAACCAAATATATATATATATACACACACACACCAACCAAACATATATATCTGGTAGATATGTTTGGTTGGTATATATATTCTGGACAATAACCAAACCCCACTTGACGAGAAGCTTTTCTCTGCTGGACAATAACCGAACTCCACTTCAGTGACAAGAAGCAGCAGCTTTGTTAAGTGTGTGTCATAGCCGTCCCAAAGTGCATAAAGTTTTTCATATCCCATGGCTGAGGCATTTTCTCTCATTATTTTCATGTTATAATACAAGTTTCATGCTGTCTTTTTGTGCCTGCCAAGGCAGTAAAACACGAAGGCAAACGATTTTTATGCCAAATGGGTTCAAAAGTGGACTCCAATAGACTTATTATAAACAAACAATCCACAAACACTTCCCTAGCTAGCATTGCAATCATTCCTCACCCCTTTTGCTGTTCTTCCCTGGAGTCAGTGTGGTCTCGTGTAGAGTCCAATAGCAAAGGGATAATTTCACTATTACTGTACTAAGTTCACAACTTTTCTCAATTAAATATATGAATCTTAGGGTTTTTTTTTTTCATTTAAGAAGATTGACTTTTTCAAGGTAATTCCTCTATTTTTGTTGTTCGATAACATGTGATTTACCTTTTTATTTTATGTCAATAGATTATATGAGCTTTAATTTTTATTTTGATACATCAATATTTTTTTTTAATTATCCCAATCAAATAATTTAGTCGGCTCTTCGTTCTCTAATGTGGGTTTTTTTAGTAGAATTACCCTTTAAAATAAGATTATTTTTAATGAATAAAAATATTTTAAATTAACATAAATGCTTTAAAAAAACTAAAAATAAATATTCTTCAGCTGCAAGCTCTTTTCAACCACGGAAAGTCATCTATACGAAAACTAAGGACTAAAATTTATTCTATAATGAATTAAATCTAACAAATAAACTATTGAAATAATTAAAATATTTATTACCTCTTAACAGGATAAATGAAATATGTGATTACAATGTAAATGAAAAACAATTAACAAATGAAATATGTGATTACAATATAAATGAAAAAAATTAACAGATTATTTTACAGAGGTATTTGGTGGGAATAAAAAAAATTGATATTTCCCGGAAAAAAAAAAAAAAACAAAGCACAGTGGTTCTGCTATCCCACCAATGCATGTGCTGTTTCTTTCTCCACCTCCGCCAGGACGAAATAAAGATGAAAGGGATCATACAACTAAATTCTTTATGCACACAAGAGGCTGCACCTCTAGTTTATTTAGGGTCCACAAAATCAAGCCCTGTGGAAATTCAAGCCTAGCTCGCAGCCATGGCTTTCTGGGACCAGCTGCAGAGAGCTCAGTCATGGCAATCTCTTGTACAGGTTTGGGAACGAATTGATGACCTAAGAAAATATATAATGGTCCTCCTTCTAGGATCAATGCAAGGATTTGCCTTGCAAGTTGCGCTCATTGATGGAGATGTTGGGTATTATTATATCTCACTTTTATTTAATAAAGATAATTTTTAATATAATATTAAAATTTTAATGATAAAATAATTATAAATTTTAATTATTATATAATGATATAAATTATATAGTGAAATTTTATATAATAATTTATAAAAATGATTTATTGATATGACATTATAATTTTGATAAATAAATAATTATGAGTTGAGATATTATTATTTTTATTTATTTTATAAAAGGTTAAATATAAGGTAGTGTATCTCTGTGCAAATTTTAAACTTAAAAAATTTTTATTTAAACAATAATATAAATAATATATTAAAATTTTATTTAATAATAATTGAGATAATTTATTGAGATGAATCTTTTTATTTTCATTTAAATTTTTTATTTTTATACAGTATATCTTAATATTTTATTTATTAATTAAAAGATTTAGATTCAACTGATTAGTTTATAGACTTTAAAGTTTACCGAATAGCAAATCATGATGTCTCATTTTGTCAGTGCAGCTCGCAAGGTCCCTGCTGCTTGGTGATAAATCCAGGAGGCCAGCTATGAGTCAGACAACAGGGTCACGTTTGAGCCGCTACCAGAGCTCCATGTGTAGGAGCATGCTTGTTTTCAGTGGAAGAACACGAGAGGCAGGCACGGACAACCAACAGAATATGTCCAATGTTGTGCAAATCAATGTCATTTAGAAGCTGTTTAGTAACACTTTGCAAACCAAGAGTTCTATCGTATGCTTACAAAACAACGTTCAAACTCCAAGTTGAATCTCAATGATTAGACCTCCGAGTCAAGAAGGAAAGGAGGCCAAATGCAATTCATCGACATCTTTGTCTTCTTTCTTTTTACTCTTTTCTGTGTTTCTGAACTGCCCTCACTGGGTAGTCCGTGCAACATCTTGTAGATGATATAATTGAGATATATACGAGGGAGCACGGAATCGATTTAGGGGGGTGGGCAAAGATCCCAATCGAAATATAAAATATTTACTATAACTTATCTTAATTTGTTGTCTTTTTATTATGTGTAAAAAATCTTAACCCAACCATTAATTATGTCTGGTTACTATTTTTAGACCATTTGTTTGGTAAAAAAATATTAAAAAAATATTTATAAAAATTAAATTCTTAAAAATTAAGTTACTCAATATTTGATAATATTATAAAAAAATAAACTAGAAAGTTTTTTTAGCATCCGCTGTACAATAAAAAATGAGTTGAGAAATAACTCAAAATAAAATATATAGCAATTAAAAAATTAAATATTAAATTTGATATAATTAATAAATATTTTAATTTTTTGTTCCATTGGAAATTTTTTTTGTTGATAATTTTTTTAATAATAAAAAATAATTTTTATAAAATGAATGGTAATCGGTAAACATCACGTTCTTTATTTCATGCCTTTTCTTTTCTCAAATAACTATCTAATTTTAATTCTTAAGAGAATTTTTTTTATTGATATTTTAGTACTTTTAAAGTATATTTGCTTTTAGTGCAAAAGTAGCGTTTGGTTAATAATTATTTAGTTTTTTAATGAAAGCAGAGGTCACACTTTAAAAAAAACTGCTTGCCTTTTCGAACAAAACAGGGGACGCCACCTTTTCACCATAATCACAATTGTTTATTGTGAGAACAAATTTCTTTTCTACTTACAATAAAATATTTTCCCATTAGTTATTGTAACAAATCTCACATACTGTTACAATTACTACTGAACCAATGCCTGTGTTTTTCTTTGATTCAGCGGGAGATTTGTTGAGCCCTGCGCTGCATAACTAGGGGCGTCCTCTTTCATTATATAATAATAAAATAAAATAAAATAAAAAATTTTAATATACTAATATTAAAAATATTTTTTTAAAAATAATATTGCAATATAATGTAAAAAAGAAGAAGCTACAATTACAATAATGCAAACCAGGTTTTAATTCTACAAACGAGACTCTATAGCCCACTATCATTAAGCCCACGAATCTTCAGCAGTTTCTAGCCTAATTGGCAAGAACTAGGCGTTAACTTTACTGATAGTATGTACATCAGATCCTTACAAGGAAACATGGTGTCCTAAGAACAGTGTTGTTATTCCGTTCCTTTCCGATTTGGCTCTTTGGCATCAAGGAAGCGTTCTAAACGTTACATTTGGCTTGGATGATTGACGAATACCATAACCACCCTAGCCGTGGCCACTACATACCCCATATGCGTCAATTCTGCGATTGCCATGGTTCAGTAAGAAGGATAAATTGTTAACCACGGGGAAACAAAAAGGAAAAAAGGATGATGTGATTTTGATTTTCAAGCACGCATATGGCTCAGGAAAACCATGATGATGATACATCCCAGAATACAGCAGCAGGCATCCACAAAAAACACGGCATATCAACATCATTTACCACAAAGCAACTGAACGCACCTTTCCATTGGCAAGAAAACAGAACCAGGTGTCAAAGCCATTGACATTATTAATTTACCTAGAAATTTATACGAAACTATGAAATGGTGTGAGAACCTATCAATCAAGGAATGTATTTACACAAAAGGCTAGTGCAATATGACATTCCAGGTAAATCAACCAATCAAATCAGCTGAAAACAACATATAACTTCAATGTATGAATTCACAACATGTAACTTCATTGTATGAATCCACCCATTCATCAGTTTGTCTAGCACAGTATTCAAATCAACTGACTGCCCATTCTCCATCAATTTTCTCACTGTTGCTCTCACCATGTCCCTACGAAATCCCATCATAGCAACCTTGTCAACAAAATCATCAACAGGTATCCTGTTTCCACTCCCACCAGAACCTGATCCTGAGCCAGCATCCACATTAGAGGCAGATGGTACAGCATTCGGCAGTAGACGGGCAGTCGGTAATTGTTTGTAAATGCTTTCACCAGTCAGGACTGGAGGAGATGGTATGGGTTGCGATGGTTTTATAGATGAAATGCCATTGTTGCATGGAGAAGCACCATAATGGTATGAGTCCATAATGTTTGTTTTCGCATGTGCTGGCAAACTTGCAAGAGTAGACTCTACATAATGCCTGTTTGGGGGTTGAGGGTAGATCTGCTGTGTAGAACCCGCATTATACTGTTGGAGAGTTGGAGACCTGCCAGGTGGCTGAGAGATGCTATGAGGTGGTGAATAAGGAACTTCAGTATGAAGGCTTGATGGATAATGGGCTTGAGGATTAACCATACCGGAATCTGGGTGCACTTGAGGCAGTTGGGGTAACTGTGAATTTAGGGGAAAATGAGGCATTGGTTGACAAGGAAGGTGATTATAGGGTATTGGTTGTGACTGTTGAGCCGGAGGAACCTGGTATTGCTGATATGTGCTATCTGGAGGAGGAACTACCAGTGGATTGTAAGGTTCTTGCTTTGGAACAGAGGGGGCGGTCGTCTGGTTCTGGAGGAGCTGGGTGGGAAGCTGTGGTGCTGTTGCAACACGTGTTGCTGGAGCTGTTGCTCGATGATGAATCTGTGGAAGCATGTTTGTAACACTAGAAGCAGGAGAAAGAAGTTGTGGACTAGCACCTGGAACAGGAAGCAGCTGATGGGATTGCTGAGAGACCAATGAAGGTGCTTCATATGCTTGACCAGTGACATTTTTCTTTTCCACTAGCTGGTTATTTTTGGACATTTGAAGCTTTGCCAGTTGTAGCTGAGCCTCCGCTATCTCTTGTTTATCTCTCAAATCTTGGACACCACCTTGAACCTACAATAATTTTCCATGTTAAGAAGCATTACAAGTGCATCCCTCAAACGAGTAGTTGGTGGTATTGCTGCATCGTTTCTGTGGACCCCTCTCTGTTATAACCATATTTCTGCAGGGAGATCTAGAGAAAAATTGTAAATAATATTGGCAACAAGGCTCCCTTCAGCAATAACTTCCCTTTCCCATGGAAGAATAATGAATAATATTTTGTGCTGGAAATGAATCAGAAAAAAATTGCCAGCTGTTCATTATTTTGTGAGATAATGAAAAATGAATGATTCAACAGTAACTGACGTATATATGCAATCTCTTCAGGAACAAGGACCACGTATGTGCCACATGAAAATATATGATAGTTATATTTTGGACCTGTGGTGCTTCTGCATGGCATCTACAACAAAATGGAAAAGTCACCCAAAAACAGAGAGCTAGACAAATTCAATTAAAATCATATCTCAAACAGAAAAAGTAATTTGGGAGTGCAAATTCTAAAGGATTGTTATGTTAAAAAAAGAGAGGTGATTGTCTATGTGAAGAAAATATGGAAAAAAAAGGGCCTTAGCCATCCAAGACTTTTTCTAAAAAGACTTGTTGCCCAACTGGAGGATCAAGAACAGAAAAAAATTGTGACAGCCTGAATATACATGAATAAACCACATCTCAAACTGAAAAGCACTCTTGTCTATGCATACAAAGCTCATGGATGTTCTTATAAATCATGTTCGCTTTCCCTCAATGTAAAGACAGAACGCGATCACCAAAAACTAATTTCCAGAGTAGCTAGGTATGAAATAAATCTTTTTTTAAGAGTAAGCTAATAGCTCACTTAACTGTAGAAGCCAATGAACAAACTGCCTAACCGGTTGTCCTAGCAGAAACATTGACTCTGCTAACACCTATAGGGGAGAAGAGGACCAAGACTGGGGTTTCTCAAACAAGGATGAACCAGGCAAAAAAAACTTCACTATTAACCAATTATGAATTCCAAACTCGATGTAGTTATCAACAATCTTGCTGTTGCATGTGAACCACCATAATATTAAGCTTACTGCCTCAAATGAAAGCATTTTAAACAACCCAAATGCAGCATCACCATAGAAAGGCACCTAACTCCATTTCTAAAACATAAAAAAACAATGGGAGCACACAACTTGCTATATTAAGAGGATACCAACTATATAAGCCAACACTTATCAATGAAAGAATCAAGTTCTACTCCCACTTATTTGACACTAGAGAGTTTCCTTGGCTTTGCATGTGCAAGGGTCATTTGAACACATGGAAGGACATCAACTTGAAACTAGAACCTAAGCTCAGGGGTATGACGTACCATAACACACCTAATCTTCCAAGAAAGATCTAAATTCTCTGGTATGAACTTAAGAGAAGGTTTAGGATTTAAGCTGACATGAAAGGCATCTCAGAGTATTAGCATCCCAATCAAATAGGTATGTCTCGAGGCATAGTATGGTGTGTTCCAAACCTTAATGAATCAAGAAAAAGGACTACAAAGAAGTCCTCATCTTAACAATATACGTGTGCTGTACTTACACAAGAAAGATGGGCATTTGGTTGTTCAGGAATTCCAACAGATCAAATAAGAATAATGGTGCATATCTAAGTAAGACAATGGTCAAGGTACATCATAACTGGCAGTAAAAACTAGGATTAACAAAATGGAAAACCAAGAAACAATATAACAAAAGAGTTGAAAGCAATGACTAATTCACCATACAACCTGGAGGAAGAAGCAGAACTAAAATTAGAAAGTAAAACACCCTATTAATAACAACCAAATTACATAAAAACTTTTTCACAAAATAAAATTACTAAATCCCCAATCTTGCAAAGACCTAACTAAACTGCAAAGAACAAGGACATGTTCAGCCAAATCTTTCCTACATCATCTACCATTGTTTTATGAACCTCACGCAAAACATATTTAAGAACAATTTATTTATTAAGTTTAGCACGTTTAAATTGCCAAAAAGCATTATTGAGGATTTGACAAGAGGTATGTTTGAGAACCTGCAACTTTAAGGAGTCTTATGTTAACTGAAGCTTGTATAAGATGATTTATTGAAGACCACCCATTTTTCCCAACTCCTAAGTTTATAGAAGTGGATCTACTTTTCATTTTCTTGCCCCTACCAAGCCTCCCAATTTCATTTAATGTTAGCCTAAAGCATCAGAATCGTGCTCTGAGATTGAACATCAAAGTTAATAAAAGCTTTTTATGAAGATAAAAGTACCTCCACAAGAATATTCTTCATCTCCCTTAGCTTCCCATCAGTTTTCCCTTGATTAAATTCCAATGATTCCTTTATATCATCAACAACATCTTCTATTTGGTGTGTTTTACTTTCCAATTGAGACACTCGAGCATCGAGACACTCCACAGAGTGTAGCAATATGTCAACATGCGCCTTCATCTTTCTATCGATCTCAGAAATCAAAGCTGCATTGCTGGAAGCCCCAACTTTCTCGGCAGAGAATTTTGCAGAATCGATGCGATCCATGGAACTCCAACCCTGTAGGTTATCACCCAAAAAAGCTATTAAGCAATCTACAATTAGCAATTCAACATGCATTGTACTAAAGGAACATATTTCGGCATGCTATCTCCGCAAAAATACGGGCAGCAGGCTTATATCATAGTCCAACAAAAACAAAGTGGTAAAAATACAAGCAGCAGGCTTAATCACAAAAGCATCACCTTTTTCTCATAAATATAAACTTGCCAGATGATAATTTGGACATATAGTTCAATACCAATACAAACTAAGCTATATTCAGTTAAACCCAAAATACCAAATTCAATTTGCTACTAAAAAACAACATAAAGTTGGGTACTTTCGTCAAATTTTCGACAAGGCATAAACAAACCAACCAAGTTTTCATCGTATACTCATCTTATATCTAATATGATCAATGAATTAGGAATCATATTTCCCAATATTTTCCCAGAAACCAGATAAAACTCGGATAATCTCAACTACTGATAAAAAGAGAGAAACGGTACCGTAAGGCTGGTTCCAGCAAGATCTTTGTTGTGGGATTGTGAAAGAGAGCAAACAGTGTTGAATTCGAAGCCATGATCCCCATCTTTTACTTCTTGTTTATCATCGTCGCCCAAGAAATTGAGGGACTGGGATTGGGAAAGTTCGGTGATTTGCTTATCCATGTACTTGGAAGTATCCATCTTTTTCTTGTTTTCTTCTAGCCTAAACAGAGAGAAAGAGACTGTGAATTATCCCGATATCCAACAGAAGAATTATGGGAATCTAGCGAAGCTTGTGTTTGCATTTTGCAGCAATCCTCTGTTTTGTGTTGCTGTTGTGTTTTTTTTTTTTTTGANTTTTTGAAAAAAAAAATATATTTAGAAGCCCAACCAAATTACAGCTTCCACAATAAAGCCTATGAAAATCGCATGTGTAGAAATATTTTTATGTTATCAATAACAATATGTTATGAAATTGGAATTTTATAGGAAAGCAAAATGACATTATTAAATTTTTTCAATTAAATTTAATTTAAAATTTTTAATGAGATTTTATATTTAAAATCTTCTTGAATATTAAGAATTGAATTTTAAATGGAATTAAATCTTTATAAATACTACAAAAATAAATTAGATGTTTACTCTTCTTATTTATAATTTCAAAGAGGAAGAATTTATTACTAAAACTATTTTTTCTAAAATGCTAATCTAGCTCTTTAAAAAAAAATCTTAAGAAATAAGATGAATATAATAAAAGTAATACAAAAATCAAAATGAATTAAATTTTATCCCTTCCAAACATTGTAAATTCAACTTATTTATCAATTAAATTCAAATCAAACACTATAATTAAATTCAATTACAATAAAAAAATTAATTCCAAACAACCCAGAAATATGTATCTTTTAGCCTAAAAATTGTGTTTTTGATAGTGTTTTTTAGTAAAGCATATCATAAACATAATAATAACTCTTGCTTCTTTAATTTTTATATAACTGAGGAGAGATATTTGAATTGTGTAGTCCAAGATTCTTTTAAATCTCTCTAGAAAAATAAATATTTAACTAATTAGACCATAAATACCAATATATATATATATATTTAATACTCTCCAGTTCTTTCTTTTTCATGGACTCTAACTTTGATTTTGGTTTCTTATTCTTCATCTCGGCTTTATCATAAAGCAATCTTGAAAATCAATTGGTCAAGCTCATACTAATTATGATATTCATAGTTAGCATAAAGAGTCTTTCTTAATTAAGGTCCTTTGCACTACATTGTACAATTAACAATCCATCTCCTCCTGACTATATGATCTTTTCATAAAAAATGTAATTATGGGGGGGGGGGGGGTTANCCATGATATATTTTAAACTTTAAAATTTAATTTTATATATGTGTGTGTGATGTTAAATCAACCAATGAGATAAATAGTTGCGGAGATCCCTCGTCACTTTTACTGGCCGCTACTTTGGATTAAATCTTGTGACAGTTGGTTTTTAATTTTTTTTATTAGCCTGCGTATTTAAATTAGTTTGTATATATTTTAATTAATTTTATAAATTTTAAAATTAATAACCATATAAATTTTAAATGATTTTTAAAAAAATCAAACCGTTAACTAAATATGGGAAACAAAAATCTAAGCCCTGACCAGACTATTTGGATAGTATGGCTTGCTTTGTCCTTCTTGCCTATATACTTAATTCTATGCGTGTAACATATGTAAATACACCCTCGTATGCAAGTGCCTTAGTTGAGTTCTTATACTAAATCTAGGCAACATGTCATGTATTGCAGGCTCTGTGTCTTTGTATTAATTTTCTTTTCCATGCTCAACTGCACACTGCGAGTTGATTTTATTTTTTTTTCCAGGGTAAAAAATTGTTAAGATATAAGTGATGTGTAATGATCAAAATACTTTTAAAATATTTAAATTGTAATATATTGAATGTTATATTATTTTTTAAAAAATATTAAAATAATGATATATTATATTAATCTAAGCTAATAATAATTAATTTGTAAAACCTGAAATCTAAGATGTAAAATCATGATAAAACCATGAAATTCAAATTAAAATAAATTGATAAACTCAATTATAATAAACTAAATATCAAAGGCCAAAAGAGAAAAATATTAAATTTTAACAAAATCACAAAAGCAAACTTATAATAGTGGTCAATGTAATGTAGCAAACCAAACCAAGTTTTTTTCTAGAAATAAGAAGTTCAAAGTTAAGGTGATGTTAGGATTTATAAAGAAGTAAAAGAAACCTGAGACTTGAGTCATTGAGTTGATTGTATTTTATAAGTTTTGTTAATTTAATAACATAATAAAATGAAACACTAATTTAATAACATTAAAAACCAAGAAAGCTCGGCGAATTTTCTAGACCCGAGTTAATCTTCTAAATCATAACCTATATAAAAACTTAAACCCAAACTCAATCAAGAAACCCAATTCCTAACAAAAAAAATAAGCAAAAAAAATATGATATCAACTTGTGTTAACCTATTAAGTTTATGACTCAAGTCATTTGATTGGAAATACCAAATTTAGAAAACCTCGATGCTTTATTTTTAATTAATCAAATATTAAATAATAAATTTTTTAAAAACAATCAATCATAGAAAAAAAAAATGTAGCAATTACAAGCCAAAAAAAATTTGAGTTCACCTAGGTCAATCCGTCAAATCCATGGGTTAGATTATAAGATTAGGTAACCTGACATAAAGAAAATGAAGAAAATTGTGAAACTTAATTTAAAAAAAAAATTGAAAACCATTGTTAACTTATAAAACTTGTGACTTGGATCATTTGATAGAAAACACTAAATATGAAAAAATCATGAAACCCGAATATCAATAAATTAAATATTGAAGGATAAAATTAAAAAAAAATTAACCATACAAAAGGATCCAAAAAAGTAAAGAGTAATTAAATGGAGGAAAAAAAAAGGTGTGAGCTCACTCGGGTTCACTCGTCAAACCCACAAGTTAAGTCATGAGATCAAAATAATTTTATATAAAGGATAACGAAGAAAATCAGGAAGCATGTTTTGAAATGTAACAGCCTAACCCAATATGTTGTATATTATTCGCTTTGGACCTTATTACCCTAACCATTTTGTTCTTGGTAATGCAAACACACTTCTAAACTTGACACCCCAAAACATTCTTAATAAGGTCAGCTACCAATTCTTCACCCGTCGATATGAGTTATGACAATCCATCCCCTTAAGGAGCTCGATAACCTTGTCAGTACAAACAAACAACTAGTGAGGTCGGCTCTTATACCAATTATAACAACCCTAAAATTTCCAGTAATATATTTTGAAAATTCATGATTTTTTTTTGCAAAACTTTCAATAGAATTTCCTCTAATATAGCCTATCCAAAGTTATCGACAAAATCAACATCAGTTCCTAATAAACCATTTCCATAATTCAATGTTCTTATTATACTCCAACATATCTCAATCAATGATATTTCACATTCTCTAACATATCAATCCAAAGAATAATCAGGTTAACTTAAAAAAAAAAATTATCTGAACCTTACTAACCTCATAGTTTTGTTATTGGTAACGTGAGCTCACTTCTAAACCTGACACCCTAAAATAGATACAACTTGTTAGCAACCAGCACTACAAATAAGGCTTAGCTTTGGATACTTGCTTCTGATATGGGATATCACAATCCCCCCACCTTAAGACAAGTCATCCTCGACTCTGATACTAAATGTAACAACTC
Organism: Populus ilicifolia; assembly: GCA_015708895.1. Classification (NCBI taxonomy): domain Eukaryota; kingdom Viridiplantae; phylum Streptophyta; class Magnoliopsida; order Malpighiales; family Salicaceae; genus Populus; species Populus ilicifolia. The sequence goes on from SRLM01000528.1 coordinate 225,403, forward strand.
AGCCTAACATGCTATATATTGTCCATTTTGGAGCATACCACCCTCACAGTTTTGTTCTTGGTAACGCAAGTCTACTTCTAAGCCTAACATCCCAAAAAATATATGACAAGTTAGCAACTAACACTATTAATAAGCCTAACTATCAATCCCCTACCTACTGATGTGGGATATGACAATCTACCTCCTTAAGGAACTGACGACCACATCAGCGCAACTGGATAACAAGTGAGATAAGTTCTGATACCAAATATAACAACCTGACCTGATATATTGTATATTATCCACTTTGAGTCTTACCGCCCTCACGGTTTTATTCTTGGAGACGCAAGCCCACTTTTAAGATTGACACCCCAAAATACGTAGAACGTGTTAGTATCCAGTACTACTAATAAGGCCTTGTCTTTAGACACTTGCCTTCGATGTGGGATATCACATAAATAGCATGGCTAAACCACTTTATAAATATTGTGTTTTACTATAAATTGAAATAATAAAATTATAGTTTTATTATTTAATAAAAAAAATCAAATGAAGCTAGCCCTAGGGTCAAATAGAGGGTTATTTATCATTTTATTTTTTTGAAGGGGAAACTTGCTCTTTTCTCAATTTTCTTACATAGAAGAATTACTTGAATACCCTTTAAAAAAATGAAAAACACTTGTCTATGGCATAGGGATATTTTTTGTTTTGTATATTTTAAGTATAGTATAATAACCCAATCACCCTTAAAAATCAAAATTCTTAAAGCATGGCTTTAGGGACTTTTGCATAATTTCATAAAAGGTTTTTTTTTTAATAATTATTTGGTTTTTAAAGCAATGTGGCAAATAAAATTAAAAAAAAAATATTGTTAACATGTATGTTGCATGCGTTAGTCACTTAGTTACCTTCGAGCAATATGTGTGACTAACTTTGGTAGTAAAAAACTTATTTTCACCATGTCATTGAATTCTCTGTTGTCTCATCTTCCTCAAGAAGAAGCATCACATGTAGTTTTTGTAGTGGATTTTTGCTAGCAATAATTTATTTTTTTTCTCTTTCTTCCTTTAAAATATATGTTTGCTATTTAAAATTTTAAGATAGTTTCCTTAATTTAGCATATTTGAGTGTTAGTTCTTATTTTTTTTATTTGTAATTTTTATCTAGGTTTTTTTTAAGTTTTTTTTTGGTTTTTTTTTTCATTTCATCATTCAATCTACATTTATCATGTTTTTTTTTCAATTTTAATCCTATTTGTTTTTATTTCTTAATTTTTCTACCTCTTTTATTAGATTTCAATTGTTTTCAATTTTATTATTTGATAAAAAAAATAATTTTTTATTTTTTTTTACTTAATCATCATTCTTTTGGTTGCTTCTTCTTTTAATTATTTTGTGAATTTGATTTTTCTTTTCAATTTAACCCTTCAATCCAAAATCATCCATGCTCTCATTTTTATTTTTATTTTGTGTAAGTTTGATCTTCATACTTTTTAATTGCTATTTTTTCTTTTGAATCTTTTTGTATAATTATTTTTTTTTAATTTTATCATTTGATATTTTATTTTTAAAAAATTAAACTTCATAATCTTTTTAGATTTGGTGTTTCTCATCAAATGGCCCAAGTTATGGGATTTATAAGCTAACACAAGTTGACATCTTTTTTCTTCACTTATTTTCTTTTTCGATCTCATTATTAGACATTGATTTTATTTTTTTTGTTTACATGTAATATCCCATATTAGAAGTAAACATCCAGAGCCAGGGTCTTATTAATAATATTGGTTACTAATATATTATACATGTTTTAAGGTGTCAGATTCAGGAGTGGACTCACGTCATCAAGAACAAAACCGTAAAGACAGTAAGGTCCAAAGCGGACAATATACAACATGTTGGGCTAGATTATCACATTTAATATCAAAGCCGAGGACAACTAGTTTTAAGGTAAGGGGATTTGTAATATTCCATATCGAAAGTGAGCGTTTAAAGTCAAGGTCTTATTAGTAGTGCTGGTTGTTAATATGTTTTATGTATTTTTAAAAAATAAATTAGACATCTCTATTTATACCAGTTCAAAATCTATATATTTATAGAAAAATAATTTTTATAGGAAGTTACATGAAAAATAGAATTCAACTATCATTAGAATTCCTAAGCTAAAAAATAAAAATAAAAATAATTGAGGAAAATAAAAAGGCCTGAATAATAGTTTTTAGACATAATTTGTCTATGAAAACGCTCTCAACTGGTTATATAGTTAGCTAATATTTTATAGAACTAGAGTTGCAGAAAGCTCTAAAATGTTTTTGTCTAATCAACATAGTTCTTAATTTTGATGATTCTCATAATTAACATGCTTGTAAATGCTATCAACCTCAAGAGAAACACAACCATGCTTCTTTGAACCTTTGACATCTTCAATGTTGGGCTTATCTGGAAAAAGAAGAAGAAGAAAAGTACGTGTGTTTTTCCTCATTAATCACAAATTATAAGAAATTAGTTATTAATTGCCCCTAAAAGGATGCAATTGAAGAAAAAATAAATTTAAGCACCAAAATAGAGTAAAAAAGGCAACGAACAATAAATAAATAGTGAAATTAATGCTTGTGCATGAATAGTGAAATGTGCCTTAATGCATAGTAAATTAACATGGATTTCCCTTTCTGTTCTAGACAGTATAAACAATATTTCCTATACTACAAGACCATGTCTATATTTTTATTAACTTATAATTTCCTATATAGTAATGGCTATGATGTTTGCCAAGTGTGTGTGTGTGTTTGTGTGCATATATAATTTTAGAACTTTTCGCTGACTAACTTCATACATTCAAGTCGATTATTTGGTGCATTGTTGAGTAAATTACAGGTTTTCTCAACTTTTTGTTTGGCAAGCTCTTCTCTGCAATCAATACTCAGCAAAAATTGCATGTACAGAATCCATTTAATTACTATTGTTATACTTCAAATAGTCATTCTAATTTATTCTCCAAAAAGAAGAAGAAGAAATTATTCCTTCATTGATCATTGACGCTTCCTCTTGGTAATTGTATAACCAATTCAGCTAACGAACTGATCTGTTTTTGTTTTCGTTTTACTGTTTTCCCAGAAGATCTTCAACTAGCATGAAGGCCGAAGAACAAAGTATGACATCAGGGCTGCCTGACGCTGTAATATTTGTATTCGTGGCTACAATATTCTTGACAGTTTGGTGGTCGATTGTTCGTTGCTTGGAGGATGAAGAAACAAGGCCTGGTACGCCCTAGCTACTACCACGGCCACACCATCCCTAGCAGAATCTACAAAGAGAAAAGAAAACAAAGACTGTGCCCTCCAAGATATCTGACATTGCTCATGGTCAATCGACCCAGAGACCGAATTGTCTTTCTAAAATATTTGAGAAGTTGTTTACGTTCTCAGCAAATTCTCCGACATCTGTTAGTACTAGACTAGTCGATTAGCATGTACTCTAGTGTATTATTTTTTTTTAAATGTTAAAAACAAAAAGGTGTAGAGATATTTTTACAATACTATTAAATAAATATAGCTAACCTAATATAAATTAGTTGATATAATGAATTCAAGAAAAATTAAATGATGTAAAAATATGGATTAACTTATAAAAAAAAATATATTAAAACGATAGTATATTAAATAACCCTAGCCACACGCAACTCTGCTTATGAATTTAACTAAATCTAATAATTTTTATTTAATTATTTTATAAAAATTAAATGCTCGTAAAATAGAGCATCAATTATAAAATATTTATAAATGTTTGTTTGAGATCATGATATCCCTTAATAAAACATAAAAAAACCATTCATAAAATCTATTTTCTAACTAATTAAATATTGATGGATGAAATCAGAAAAAAATAATTTTTTCAGTTATTATCAACATTAAATAAAAAACTAAATTGCCTCTAAGATGATGGTTAAACTCTTGAAATCAAGCTTTAAGAATGATTTTATTTTTTACAAAAAAAAAACATTAAACCCAAGTTAAGTTAAGTATGTGCATTTATAGGTACTGTAGCAACTTAACTTTGTAAAAAGAATAAAAAAGACAATATTAACTTTGATCAATTATAAAGTGGATAATCTATAATAATTGAAGGAGGGTGAGAATGAAAGCTTGCGAGAAAAAAAAAAGAGTAAAATAACTATTTAAACCCATACTAATTGATATAGATAAATATTTTAAATTTGGGTTAATATTAGAGGTGAGTAAAAACTTATAAACCAAAAAAACAAAAAAAAATAATTAAAAAAATTAAACAAAAAAAACCGAATTAACCAATTAAAAAATCATAAAAAAATTTAGTTAGGTTTGATTTTGATTTTTAAAATCTGAAACTAATTAAACCGAACTGATTGAATTATATCAGCCTTTAAAAAAACAAAGTATAAATACAAAAAACCCTAGACTTAAAGTAAAGTAACATTCAGCAGATGCAGTTGATACCTCCCCTTTTCTCTGCCTCTCGTCATCTTTTCATAGCACTTCCTGTTTTCTTTTTTTCTCTTTTTTTCTCCCTGTCTCTCATGATCTTTTTATAGGCCCCCCTCCCCCGTTTTCCTTTTTTTCCATACCTCTCATCTCCTCCCGCAGCCCCCCCTTTTTTTCTCTCTATCTCTCATCTCATCTCTTTGAGTTCACCACTGCATAAACATTTACTTTAATGAAACTACATGAATAGATAAAAAAAAAAGAGATGATTTTTTGATGATTAAAATTCTAACTCTATTTCAAGTTTATTTTTTAGCCTGCATCTTATGAGTTTTTGTTTTTATTATTATGTTATAATTTGCTTGTAGTTTGTAGATAGATCTGTATTCTTGAATAATAAAAACCAAGATTTACTCGTAATTTGTGGGTACTGGGTGCTGAGATTTGCTTTTTGATTTTATTGGTTTTTGAACAACAAAAACCGAACCGAGACTAGTCGGTTTGAACCAATTTCAATTCGATTTTGATTTTAAAATTAATAATGTTAGTTTGACTTATTTTTTATATAAAAATCAAACCGAACGAAAATGATCACCTCTAGTTAATATTCTAAATTCACAATCCATAAAATTAAAAACCCGACTTCAATTAAAAATTTTAATTGTCAGCTAGTTTAATTCTGAATAATAAAATTAGAAAACAAAATCTTAAATTAAAAAACTAACCAAAGAAAAAAAAAACAAGAATCAAATATGAAAGGAAAAAAATGAAGGGGTGAAATTGAAAAGGAAAAAAAATTAAAACATTATCTAAAACAAAAAAAAAATCAAAAGAACAAAAACAAAATATGATAGAAAACAATAAAGGAGGATGCAATTGAAAACAAAAGGAAACTTGAGAAATGAATTAAAAAATAAATATAAAAAATTAGGGCCAAAATCAAAAGAAAAAAACTTAAAGGGCTGATATGAAAATGTAGAAGGCCAGACGCAAATCTAGAAGAAAAAAAAGAAAGAAAAGAATAAAATAAAACTGACAATGCATTGAAGATCCGGTGAGTACATGCATCGTACAGAGAAGAAAAGGAAGTTGAGAGGAATCGAATGCGGTCAACATAATTAATGTTTTTACATTTATAAACAACCGCGGGTATTAAGAACTTTTTACTTATTTATTTTTTAAAAACACCACGCTACCCTTAGGATCCAAGCATTATCATAAATAAATAAATAAATAATCATTTGCAGTTACAGATTAGCCCCTCAAGTCAAGCAATTACAAATTTAATTATGTTTCATGCATGGTTGGATTTCTGGGTTTTGCTCAGCGCCTGAGTCACAAATTAATCTGACAGGTCAGACGGGTTTTACTGGGCCAAATGCAAATTACAATTCTAGGTTTAATAACTCCATTTCAGATCCAGTTAGGACTCATATAATTAATTGATTTATTTCTATACTCGTGGAAAACTCATGTCTTCCTTAGTATAGAAATCAGATCATTCTAATTATGTTAATTAGCCTGTACTAATCCTTGGAATACAGGTTAAGACAAACTTGTTCACATAATTATATAAAGGAATAATCCTAAAAAGAAAGGACAAAGAAATTAAAGGGAGATGAAGACAAGGTTAGGAAAGCTTGAGAAGAAATAATATAAGTGCAGTGAGAGATGATGATGGGTCAGAAAGTTTCTTATTAGACAAGCGGCGTATGTGACTTTATATAGGGATAGATAGATAGATTTTGATTAATATATATTATCAATTTTTCATTTTTATCTTCGTTAATTGTTAATAATTTTTCATAACACACATTATTTTTGATTGATTTGATTATATTTGTATAAACTTTTTGATTTATATTTATATTTTTTATGTATAAATAAATATACATAAAAAAAACTTGTGTATATAATTATTATTTAAATATATANCGGTTGGATGGGTTTATCTGTGGACATCAAGGTCAGAAGTGGTCTCAGCTTACTGCTCCTTTCCATTTGGGCAATAACTAAGCCCAATATACTACCAACTAATCCTTCTTTATTTATGAATTTCGAATCACATTGCCTAATGCTGCAACCCTTTCTTTATTAGAAGAAGAAGAAATGGGAATGGCAAGTAGGAGTATAGGATTGAAGGAAATAGGAGAAGCATTAAAGAAAGCAAGATCAAGATGGTACTCCCTTCACATGGCAGCTGCGTCTCATGCGATCGCTCAAAGAATCCCATTAGTTGATTTCATTCTCGAAGTCAGAGATGCCCGGGTAATGCTATAATGTTATTAACTCCGCACCACCATACCACACCAACTGTTTGATGATATGTCTGACTTAATTTTTATATGTACTTTTCTTTTCTTTTAGATTCCTTTGTCATCCCACTGTCAGCTTTTGAGCAACTTCCCGCCTTCCTCTCTTCGCCGTATTATAGTAATGAACAAGACCGACCTTGCTAATCGCTCCCAACTCAAGGATTGGACTAAGTATTTTGAACAACAAAACTGCATTTCTTATGGAGTCAATTCCCATAACAAGGAAAACGTCAAAGAGGTTTCTTTTTCTGTTCTTCACTACATGCATTTTGCTCTTCTCCCTCTCCCTCTTTTTTTTAGCCCACATTACACAGTTCCTGATGGATGCCACAATGCCACATTGTTACGTCGGATCACTTCCCGCAGTTCCTTAATTTCTTACAAGCCCAAGTTAGAGAATTGAAAAGGATTGATCATTCCGTTCATACCACTACAATGATGTTAATTGGGATACCTAATGTTGGTAAGTCCGCTCTTGCCAACTCTTTGCATCAGCTTGGGAGGATTAGTGCTGCAGGTAATTCAACAATCTAAATTCTTATTTTCATTGTCTGCAATGGGAAATTTTGAATTCATCGAAGTTTATGAGAATATTGGCTTTCGTAGAGAAAGGAAAGTTGAAACATACAATTGTGAGTCCTCATCCCGGAGAAACAAAAAACATTAGCAGTTTGAAGGTGAGTATCCTTTGCTTACAGTGTGACATTCTTTGTAGCCAGGAAACCAAGGATGGAGAATGGAATTTTGGATCAAAGAACTATTTGTGATTGAAATTGATATCTGGGATGTATTCTTTAAATCAGAAAACCCATTTGACTGACTGCTTCTGGAAACTGTTGCTTGAAAGCTTGTATCCAAAACAACTTCTTTTTTTAATTAACAGGGCATACCATTTTAAGTTTTCAAATACTACTTTGACAACACTTCTGTTTTTTAAGTTTATATAAACTATTTTGGAGCACTGTTTGACATCTGATTCTTATATGTTCACCATGAAAACAATTTTGTCATTGTTTTTTTTTCATTCTACTTTTAGAAATACGGTTTAAGAATAAAGGACAGTAACCAAATAGGGCATACAATCCCCACTTTCCCATACTTAACTATTCCTTCCAACATCAAGTTGTCATATTATTATTGAAATTTCCCTTTCATTTTCCAGATTGGTAGCCATCCCAATATTTATGTATTGGATACCCCAGGAATTTTACCTCCCCAGATTCATGACTCTGAAGTCTGCACCAAGCTAGCTTTAACAGGTACAACTATGCAAACCCTTTTATGCCGCCGTGCAAATGAGTGATATGTTTGTCCACTGGTTGTATTAAACTTAAAATTATTATGAAAGCCCCTTGATCAGCTTATCCATATGGTTTTATAAATTAGGATTGTGAGATACTTTTGAATTTTCAAATTTTTCCACAATCTCAGTTGAGGTTTTTATTTCCCTTAAAATAGGAGCAATTGAAAACTTGGTTGGGGAAAAAGAACTTGCTCGATATTTTCTTGCTATTCTCAACACAAGTGATGGATATAAGAAATGGGAAAGGTTATCCACACATGGAAATGACAAATCATTTACAGGGCAGGAAGTAGAAGGCTCAAGTGACTCAAAGTTAAACATGAAACGAAAAAGGCAATATCCCTCCGATCACACTCAGGTATTGGTATTTGGCATCTTCTCTAATTTTATTTGGTTATAAGTTGTCCTTTGATCTTTCTTATTTATTTTTGAAAAAAGAAGCTTCTTATGATGATGTTGTAGTAAATTGAATTGCAAGTGTTCTTCTAGGAAATAATTGAAAGAGAGAGAAGGACTTCGAAGAATTATAAGAAGAATTTGACTGGTGTCGTCCTGAGGACTGATGGAGAAAGGCTACTCTAGTTGTAGGAGATTAAAGAACCCAAAATAAATAATAAATAAATAAACAGAGAAAATAATTCGATACAAATAGAGATAACCATTTTCCATACCTGTACTTTATCAGGATTTCTGTTTGAGTTTCTTTATTTTTTTCTTATTCGACTTCTCATACAATAAAAAAATGATCAATCAAGTACATTCGTTTTAGAAATACATTCTCAAGGGTCTTTCTCATACAATAAAAAAATGATCAATCAAGCACATTCGTTTTAGAAATACATTCTCAAGGGTCTTTCTCATACAATAAAAAAATGATCAATCAAGTACATTCGTTTTAGAAATACATTCTCAAGGGTCTTTCATTTATCCAATGTTTATTAGAATTGGCTAATATAATTTGGTACGCAATTTTGCTGTAAATAGCTTATTTGAATAAACAGTTATGCGCCTCTATAGAAGGGGGGGGGGTCTGAAGATTTGTTGTCTTAACTTTTTCCTTGTTCCTCAAAACTTTTAAAATGTTCATTTTGTTATTATTTTCTTGAGATGATCTTCATAAAAGAACTTGTAGATGTTGAACTATTCATGTTCTGAACTTGAAATGCAAAATTGAAGTATCTTTAGACTTTGCCAAAAGATCAATAAGGAGTTGGTAGTCTGCATGGCATGAATCCATGATATCAGTACCAGCTGTAGCCTCGCTTACTGTAAATGTGTAATCTAACAGTAATCCCAGGAAAAAAAAAAGCAATTGTCCTTCTATTTATGTAAATCAAGCAATCATATGATTAGTTTATGACTTCATTTCATTTTATTTCTTCCTATTCTGAGAATGACATTTATTATTCTTATTGTAGGATTTCATGGTGAATAGGGTACGTCGGACTCTGCTTGAATCTATTTCTTGTTTGGATGGAAATGTACAAAATGAGAAGGATTTGGAGGAGCTAATTGAAGTGCAATTCACAGCGTTGAGAGAAGCTTTCCTGGTTTCTTTGGAACCAGACAACGATTCTCAAACCAAGATTTCAGCTAAGTTGCTCAATCTTTATCGTACCGGGAGGCTTGGACACTACACTTTAGATCCTCTCCCTTTGTAAAGTAAATTTCCCAAGCCTGTATACAGCAACAAGAAACTGTAAAATCAGTTTGGTTGGCTACTCTTTGTTGTGTTCAGATCCACTGTTTACGTTCATTCAATCCTCTCTCATTTGTATTTTTTAAAAATGGGGGATCTTGTATCTTGGAAAAATCATGGACATGTGGCAGAAGGTTTGAATGAACGTAAAAATTTTGGGTCGTCAGGCCAGGTCTACCGTTACTGCTACTTCTGAACTCTGCTTCTGTTTTAACAAGCTCCAGTCTGTGCAGCACCACAATCGTCTCAAACTTCTTCCTATAAACATAATCCTGAACAACTGGCTACCCTGTAATCTCGTCATGATGAAGAAAGCAAGCTACCTGGTTAACCCTGATTTTGGTTTGGATATCCAATTTTCAACAACTTACAGAGATTTCAAGTTTGTTGACATAATTTCCTGTCTAATCTGCACACAGCTTTGAGCTTGTTTAAACATCTTAAACAAGGCCTGCAAGGTAAAATATCATCTTCATATGGTGTTACAATTTAAAAACGTAAGCCCAACAGAGAACCATGCTAATGCCATGCCAGTCAGTTGTTTGTGAAAGCTGAAAGCTTTGCCACCGGACTTTTTACGCAGTCATTTGTAGAAGTCATCAGCTTTTTATTTTTATTGTTGTCTTTTTATTGGCAAACAGAACTCTATTATTTATTTGAGACTTGAGAGAATAAGGTAGCATGATTGATTAGTTCGAACAAGCTGGATCAACATGATTTTTGGAAGCCTACTAACCGTCACATCTCTCTTAATTGGTCAATAAACTAATGCTAGTTTTGACTAAACACAACTATTATTATTGTTATTATTATTATTATTATTATATGAATAAAATGAAAAGATAGATAGGCTGATCCACAATCTACATGGTTGCTCCTGGTGTCCATACCTGCTCGTCCGATCCGACTATCAGCCCACAGAGAGCTGGCAATGACTAAAATTATTGACGATACGAACATTAATTTAAAACTTGTTCGTTTTTGTGTTTTATTTTAAAAAAAAAATTAACTTGTTTAGTATTTTTAGATCTTTTATATTAAAAATAATTTTTAAAAAATAAAAAAATTATTTTAATAAAAAAATTATCATTATATTCTTAAACGATCTCCGGTGTGAATAGGCGGAAGCTTTGACTTCATGGGAGTTTGTGCGGTTCGCAAGAAAGAATTTGAGTCTAGTAATGAAGCTGCTCGGATGCCGTGCTGTCATGTTTACCACCGACATTGTATCACCAGGTGGCCGCAAGAAAGCAATACTTGCTCCTGTTGCCGCTATGAATTAGTAGGCGGTAGGTACCAATGGGCAGAGGGCTGCCACCATATCATCTTAGGGTTTTCTAAAACTATATCCTCTTCTCTTCTCTTTTTCTGCCAGGCAGTCCCGGTGGAAAATAATAGCTTCACCTTGCCACGACGTGGTTGTGTGCCCACAGGCCGCAATTTAGTTGGGGGCGACCATGGCAGCAACATGCTTATTTTTCAACTTCTTCTACTCCGTTCACTTGGCGAGGAAGTAATCTAGTGCGCCAACTTTGTGATGAATACAACCATCACGACTAATTAAATTGCGTCCAGATCTTCATAATCTTTGAATGATTTAAAGAAAGCTGTTCCTTGATCATTACCCTCATAATATAATCATCAATGGAATAACTTTATGGAACTTTTTGAGTAACTCAGTTTATTAATAATTTTATTTGTGATTCAAATTTTGTTAGTTTTTTCATTAGTATTATATTTAATATTTTTTAAAATAAAATAAACAAAACATAAAAAAATTTAAAAGAAGAAAACTAAAATCAAAAATCAAAATTTTATTATTAATTTAAAAAATATTATTAAATATAATTTATTTAATATACAGAAGCCGAAGAAGAAGAAGAAAATGGAGGTGAATCTTTACCAAGACTAGGTGGGCAACAAGGTTGACCACATGTTCTAGTGAGGGTGTAAAACAACTCCTCATATGATCACCTAAGTTTGAGTGTCTTGGAACTAAGTTGGGTTATCTCAGCATTAAATCAAGTTGTTTGAGTTTCATCTTGTTCTCGTCCAATTGCCTAGAAAGTCAAAGATTGAGAGCTGTAACCTGATTATGAGAAACCAACAATTGATATACTATGATCCATCTGTATATTCTTGATTGTAGTGTTTGAAATACTGTAAACTTGATTCTTATGAAGTTCATTAGACGATCCTACCTTCAGCCATAAATTTGGATAAAGTTTCGCATAAGTCGAATAATTATCCTCATATCTCTCCTACAATTAAATGTTATATGTTTCCTAAAAAAAATAGTTGAAAATTTTTATAAAATAATAACTTAAAAAAATTGTTGAAATCCAACTTACTATAAACTTCAAAACTCAGTTATTCACGAGCTACTACACTCTTTTCCAACAGTTCTTATTTCGTATGTAAGTTTCAACCCAAAAACTTAATCGATCTTAGATTATGTATAAGAACCATGACCTGCAAAAGAAAGTTATTGTTAGTTAAATATTTTTTTATATAAAACAATAATCTAAATAATCTAAAAAAAATATATGTAATAAAATATAATTCTATCATCCATTCCGCATGTGAAATGTACGTAATGGATATGTTGATGTTCATGGCAATTGAACCATAAATTAATCTCCTTATTCTGGTTCTCTATACTAGACTGTGACTAGTACACTACATGCTTAGACATCACGTATTGGATATATATTTCGTAGATAGCCTCCAAAACATATGGAGGTCTAAAATCTCTTTACATGATCATGTCTTTCCAACCTAAAAGATCTTTTTATATATATATTTCATTGATTTGTTTTGCACCTCGTAGCAGAAATCACACAACCTATATGGTAAAAATAAATTATCGGTTAAGATAATGAAAAATAAAATAAAATTTGAGCATTTAAAAAAATATAATATTTTGAATTTAATTTTATCTAATAAGTTGTGATTTTTACACCCTCTTCGCAACTGCATTGTCAGCTTTCTCATTGTAAAATTTTTCCTTATATATCAATTTATAAAATAATTAGTTTATTAAAATTAAAAATTAATCAAATTAAAATAATTTTTTTTGTATATATTAACTTTGAACTTTCCAAACCAAGTATTAATCATTCCATTCAAGATTCTTGAAAACTTAACTCTAATAAAATAAATGCACTTGCATCAAGGATTTCATTGTCGATGTTATGATGTGAGCAATGTTCATATTTATGAACTTGAAACCATATTCATTCTTGAAAATTAATTATTAAAAAAGTATTCATTGTTGTTTAGTTTTTAATCATGTAAGGAAAAAAATACAAACTTACATGTGGTTGAGCTTCCACTAAACAATGTATTTCATAGTATATACGCCGCTTCTTACAAGAGATACCAACTTTACGAGGTGGCATTATACTCTATAAGTCTGCGTTGAAAGAGGGTGTTTATGCCTCAAGTGTTTAGTTATAGTCATCACCTAATGATTTAAGATTATTAAAAATGTTTATAAAATAACTAGTACTGCACTTCTTTGTATTACTCAATAATAACCTTTCTTTTATAATCTAAACAAATCAAAGCATAAAATAAATAATGATATTTTTAATATATTTTATTTAAGAAAACAGTAGCACTTTTCTTATATAAAAAATTATCAAAAATTTATTAAATATAAATACATATTAATAAATAAAACCACAAACCAATTGATTTTATTTATAACTAATATTAAAAAAAAATCTCTCGTAATTTTCTCATTCCATGCTCTATACATATCCCAACAAATTAATTGCTTTATATACATCCCAACAAACTAAGTGAGATGCACTTTAAAACTAGCTATATTGTTTTAAAACCATATTCTCTAACCTAAAACAAACCAAAGTATAACACATTTAATAGTATAATACATAATTTATTCATTAAAAAAAATATTCAAATAAACACAAGCAAATAATCACCATTCAAGCACCTCATTATAATGGGGATATTTCTGTACTTTCCTATAGAAGAACACATAATTTATTCGTAAAAAAACATTATTCAAATAAACAGAAGCAAACAACAACATTCAAGTACCCAGACTCTCTCAACAAACATTAGTGAAAAAAAAGATAAAAAAGGAAGGGCAAGAGGCTTACTTGGAGTGGAGGCTTGGAGGATGAAGACTTGTCTGGCATTGGGGATGGAGTGAGAGGTGAAGAGAATGAGAGGGATGACAGAGAGAAAAAGTTGACAGAGAGAGAAGAGAGGACGAAGACGAAGAGAGAAAGATTGAAGGGGGGAAGAGAGAAGAAGTAAACAAGAAGAATAAAACACTGTTGACAAATGAAATTAGAGATTCTCATCTTTTATTTTGGGCATTTTATCAATAAAATTACCAATAAATAATTAAATATTTATTAATTTTTACAGTCCATCGGTAATTCTGTGTTGGTAATTAAACTTAATGAGTACTGAGGGACTTGTCTTGATACCCTTCTAATTAAGAGTTGAATTTGACATGGATGGTTTGTAGTGGAAGGCGACTGTTTATATCTTTAGACAGTATTTTGTGCAGGTTGGATATGGTTTTGATTGCTCGTTTTTTATGCATTATGAAATTCTAAAGGGCTTTTGGAACGCTAACAGTTCACTTCAGTTTTAGAACAGTTCATTTGCGTTCTACCAGGTAATCGCCTTGTGCATCATTTGTGCCTTATGCTTTTTTCATCTTGATATTGCAAGATTCCTTTTCTTGAGAGATGTTGGATTAGGAAGCATGGTGATGTCCCATGAGATTCGCAGACATAGATCATGGCAGTTTAAGGATTTCTTAACTTGTATAGTGATCAAGTTTTAGTTGAAAAATCCAGTTTACCTTTCTAGTGTCGATTGTTTCAACGTTGGTTGCTCTGCGGGAATTTTCTCGTTAACATCTACAGGAGCCTTGCTTTATCCTATTTTTAAATTGTTTTGGAGCTTAAAAGTAGGAATTAATGGATATGATATGGAAGTTTGTTCAATATGTTATTGAGGTTACTCAATACCATGAACATGGTATCACTGCAACAGAGCACTATTAGCTTGAGAGAAATAGTTTGTAGAAAATTGAGCCAACGCTGTGCGAAAAGAAATCATTGCTAAAACATATTTGCTTCTTTTCATTAATGATCTTCATCTCTACAATCATTCTATCTATATTACAAACCCAATGCAATCTGTACAATAGATGTACACAAGCCATGTAAACTAACAATTAGCTTTGAAGTCACTTATGGTCCCACTGAAATGGAGTCCTTCAAGGAACAACTTGTTCTGTCGATTTTGCAATGTCTGCAAACGCATATCATGAAAGGGATTTGATGAGTCTAGAATTTTGGAAACTAGGGCATTTGAAAAAGCTCCCAAAAAGGAAACTTCTTGATGTCTCCTGGGGAAATTTCGGAGACATGCTTAAATTTCCTTTCACCTGTATCACGGTTTGTCCCATTTGCTGCCGGATCAAATAGATAGTTTTAGGCTCAACAGGGTTGCCAGACACATCTGTGACAATAAAACTATGTCTTGCTTTCCCATTCTTTGTCGAGATTTTTGCCCTTTTGGGGCATAAACCGTTCTCACGAAGTATCCTTGTAATATCTGAGAGAAGTCCAAAATGATCATCTGTGAACAGCTCAAGTTGTAGTCCCTGCAAGAGGGCGAGCAGCCTGTGAAAATGTGCTTTATGAACTGCGAAAATATAAATCTCAAAAAGAAGTGCAGCCATACCTCTGATGCTCGCCTTTCAATGGCTGCCTGAATACACTCCATGACACGTTGTCGCTCAGCTTCTGAGCTCATAGGGAGTCCATCGGCATGCCTGATATAGTATTCCTGCAATCATAGCAACTGTCTTCAGCATCTTGAACAAATGAAAAACGGTGCTTCTTAGGTCATATATAATTAGGAACTCCGCTGAAAGGGATCATGTCTATAAATACCTGATAAGCTTCGTCGCTGTCAGTAATGACTGTGCCATGGAACACCAGATATTGCATGTCAGTTAGAGTGCACACGGTGTCGAACAATAGCTTTGGCCGGTCGACGGACCTCGCTGTAACAACAGTGTAGTTTCTATCGGGACAGTCAGATACTGTTACGTACGGCCTCACCCTAATGTCATCCACACTGACAGGCTTTTCAAAATCCCTGGCAGCGAACATCATCTGGTGCAACCTTCTCCCTATATGTATTTCCCCAGCAGAAGAAATGGACACTGTTGGCGTCCTATAATCGTCTAGACCCTTTAGAACATTATAAAGAAGTTCCTTTATCAGGGAAAGCTGCCTTGGGTCTTCTATTGCAATTCCAGTTGACTGGTCTGTAATGTGTATGACTGCTGCTGCTCTAGCATTGTGTGCCCAAACCTCCGCATTGACGACATTGCAACTTAGGTCAGTCAGCACTGCACATACTTCTGACAGCAAACCAGGCCGGTCGGTACCGGTCAGTTCAATTAAAGTATGCTCTTTAGAAAGAAGCACCTTCCCCATTGATTTAACCATAAATGCATCAGTCTCAAGAGCCTGCAAAATCAAGCAAAACAGTTATAGAAAAAAAAAAAGGATTTTCATATAACAGAGAGAATAATTGAGAAATTAAATACCTTCTCTATGCAGTTGAGGATGCCTTCATCTCTGATTTTGTTTCCATTATCATCAGTCACATGAAACACTGAAAATCGAACCCTACAGTCAAATTGAAGGAAGAAAGGGGGTATCATTTTTTTTTAGGAGAGTTTTCAATTAACTGTACCGTTCATGAACCACCCTCCATCAGAAGACATGTATGCTTTTGTTATTACAAGGTTTAGGTCTGTGAGAACTTGAACAACTTCAAGTAGAGTACCTTGCCTGTAGACAGTATCCACCTAAACAAAGAAACAAAATAAAAATTAAGACTATGGATAAGAAACTAGTGGATAACAAAAAACAAGAAAGAAATTCTACATGGATAACATTCTTACGGTTTTGAAAGTTCAAGGTAATTTACCTGAATGACTGTGGCATGCTCACAAGCATCATTTTCAATCACAACTCTGCAACCACACAGAAAGCTAGGGTCATGTAATAGAAAAAAACACTATATTTTCTCCGACCAGTGGACAGATGGGAAGAGATATGAAATACCTTGGAGAGTTCATTCTCCTTACAAGCTTTGCATATGCATCATCATCATCATCACGGTCATCCATTTCTGGGTTTCTTTGATCTTTAATAGAAATTGAATAAGAAACCACCAAAACTCTCACAGCGCCCAAATCCACAGTGGGAAACAGAGTGGAGTGTTGTAGCCATTTATAGACAGAAACCTGAAAGAACACTAACGACAAGCACAGTGGTGGGTTACGTGAAAAAAACAGTTAAGATTGCTATCTGTAAAACGAGGGAGAGAAGAAATTTCTTAGATTCCTGGCAGTGTCATCATGTGGGATTCAATTACCCTATCATTGATGGACTTTAGGATATGGTCGGTGGCTTGGCATTCTTGAATGCCTCCATTGAAATAATAAAAAAGTTCTTATGGTACGTACACATTTGACAATTCTAGATAAGAAAAAAAAAAAAAGACAATACATATGATCAATCTTCCATTTGTTTTGCAATAAATTCTGATCCAATATTCGGCAATGGCAAGGGTATATTAGACAGTACAGTGTTTTTAAACAGTGGATAAAGTTATCATGGATAGGATATTTAAGGGATGAAGAAGACCATCCAACAGAAGCAATGATGAAACAACGACATGTTGAATTGACTGAGCTCACATCCATCTTTGATTTGTAAAAAGATAAAGCTGCCATGTCATAAAAGAGTATGTTTTTTTTTTATTTAAAGAGTATTTTTTAAAAAATAAATTATTTTTTGTTTTGCAAGATAAATTTTAAAAAATAAAAAATATTATTTTTATTAATTTGTAAAAATAACCGATAAATATTAAAGTGATGAAGAGGCTAAGAACGTGGCAACATTCAGCGCGAGTACTTGCATGATCTAATCCTGACAAACCCAACCATTTTTATTTTTTTTGTTTTATTATTATTAGAAATCAATAGTAGTTACGTACCAAAGAAAGTTATGAGAGAGGGACTTTTGCGATAATTTTAATGATTAAAAAAATATTATTTTTTATTTTTATTTATTTAATTTTTTTATAATTAGAAATGTACTCATTTTAAAAACCAAGATAATTTTTTATATAAAAAATAAATTAAAATTACAACTTTTTTTTCGTAAAAATCAAAACCATAATTTATAATAATTAGTTTAATATTATATTTTATTTTCAATAATCTAACTATACATTCTTGATTTTACATCGTGCATATTAAAAATTAAGTTATATTGTTAACTTAAAGAAAGAACATCTTTAAATTATATTTTATAAAAAAAAATTATAACACTAAGTAAATATGAAAATTAAAAAAAAAATAGTTACATTGTTAAAAAAATACTTGTATATAAGAGAAAGAAAATGTATTTTTCATGTGTTTCTTTCATTCCAAAAACAATAAAAAATAAATAAAAAATTTGTAAAGAAAAGTGTAAAGAGGTTCTAAAATATATTTTTCAAATTCAATATAAATTCAAAAATATGAAAAATTATTTTTAAATGAAAAAATATTGTATTTAAATAAGAAATTTATTAAAAAAAAACTTCATATATCTAGAAAATCAAAGTGTTATTTTGTTTCTAAGCAACCCCTATATTTTTTCCCTCTATTTTTTAGTAAGGCTATCAATTATATTTTGTTCCATCTAAAATGATTAATACATCACGTTTCAATATAAATAACAAAACAAATTGGAAGAGATTTTTCTTGCTCAAAATCTTAGTGGTTCTGGAAATTTTGTTCAAATTCCTGCTGAAAAGTTTCAATCTAACCAAATAATACTTTTGTTTAAAAAAATATTATCTAAATTTATAAAATTAATTGTATTTTTTAATCTGACTATTAAATCAGATTGAAATTTTACAAAAAAAAAAATTTAATATATAGTTATATCTCAAGGTAAATTTTGAGTCCAATAGATGTTTTGATAGGCCTCACAAAACTAGCAAATAAAATTTTTATATTTTTTTAAAAATATTATTTTATTACTTTTTTTATATTTTATTATTTAACAAATGAAGTTATTAAAAATTAAATTTTATAATTTATTTTGATTGGCTTTATTCAAGGTTATCATGATCTCGTAATTCGAGTCATAGGTTTTTTGGTTAATAAAAAATAACCTAATCAATCTAATATATTATCGTCTTAATATTTTTTAAAAAATTATTATATTAATTTTTTTAGTCAAATTATATTTTTACCAATCATTTAGACTGGTTTTAAACACTTCAAGTTAATCGGGTTATATTTATTCAACTTTTATTTTTTTATTTATGTTTAAAATTTAAATTGTATAATTTTAAATTAATTTATTTTTAAATCTGAATTAAAATTGTCTATTAAATTAATATTTTAAGTTATATATATATATATATAAACAATACGATGACGGAAATGCTTCAACCTTATTCTATATCACGAAGTTTCGTTCGATGAACGGTATGTCTCCTTAAAAAGCCATCTACTTTGCTTCTTTTATTCAAGTGTGTCCATCTTAGAATGTTCTTGGCAGCATGTGAATCAACCTTTTCTTAGAAGAAGAGCACGTGAATCCACTTTATTAGCTCTCCCCTGATTTTTCAATCTAAGCTCTTCACAAATTTTTTAAAAGGAAACATCATGCTCACTACAACATTTTCTAACCTTTGCCCCATCAAGATAAAATTTCCTTGGTAAAGAGTTGATTTAAAATAATATTTGAGAGTTCGGTTTTGATTGTTTTTAAAAGTTTTTTTAATTTAAAAATATTTTTTTTATTTTTTAAAATTATTTATAATATGAACGCATCAAAATAATTTGAAAATATTAAAAAATATTAATTGTTTTAAATGTTTTTCAAACATAAAAATACATGCTATTGATGGCTAAATGCTTAAATCTAAAGGCCTTAACGAGTGGGGAGTTGAATATGGTTTTTTATTCCTCGTTTTGTATGCTTTTTGACAATCTTTCTCCAAGTTTTTTGTTGATAAGAAGTTAATCGCAGGGGTTCTTATGTGTTAGATTAAAAGCTTCATGTTGTGCTGGGTTCGTACTTGGGGTTATAATGGATTTGACGGCCTGATTGCCAAGCCACCCAAAAAAACAACAAGAAGAAGAAAAGGACATAGCACCACTCGTTTAGATAGGTGTGCGCGGTAAGATTTGCACGATCTTACATGGATTTTATCTATTAATAATTTAGATTGGTGGGTGGGGGGCAACATCTTCACTTTTTAAGTTGTTTCGCCATCTAGACCTGTTTTTGGCAACATAGAGAAAGAGTGATAATTATAATAATACATCTATATATATATATATATATATATGAACTGACCTTTTGTGTGTGGAATTACGCCGGATTTTCCCCGAGACCCAGTTGTACTGAGGTACTTTTCCTGCAAGGCTTTCTGGCATTCGACAAGGCGCTGTGAAAGCGAGCATGGGTTCAGTTGGATGCTAAATGCACACCCCACAGATTTTTGATCCAAAACGAAGAACCCTAGCACCATAAGGACTACAAGACAGAACCCAACTTCACTCCTTTGCCTTCCATTTGAAAACTTGTCTGAATCTCCTCTCACTCTTTGTGTACTGTACTCTTTCAGCTAGGTTACAAATTTTGTTGTGGATCAAAGAGGAGGAATTAAGCGCGGATGTGTCATCCGAACCAAATGTATCTATATTGGGTTAATCTTTTAAAATTACCGATTCAAGTGGTGGTTAAGACTTTACTGTTAGGAATGACTAGATACATTAACTAAAGTTTGCATCATATTAAAAGATGCATTTTGTCACCTTGACTTTTTAGTTCTCAGCAAGTTTTGTTTAGATTATAAAATTATATATAAATATATCTTTGTTAAAATTAAATTTAAAACGTTTAAAGCAAGCTACCTTGAGCATAAATTGATGACAATGCTATATTTAATGTATCTATTTTTATTTTTATTTTTGATATGGCCAAGTTTAATTTCTGACAATAATTAATTTGAGGGTGAGTTTTTCTCAAGAAAAATGGAATAACATGAGGGCGCTTTCTTTATTATTTTTTGCATAATTATTTTTATTGTATTATTTTCTTAATTGTTAAGATATTTTAGGTTTTGAGAAGTTTTCAAAAGTACAATATGCAGTTTAATAAAACAAATATAATTTTTAATTTAATTATTAGATTAATCTAAAATTTTATAAGGATTTATTATTATCTAGAGGTTTACAATTTCATAGTCATAGGAGATTGGTAGGAGCTTCAAATAAAGCACATAAGTTACTTTTAAAAATTTTCTTTATTTTTCTTGTTCTATGTATATTTTTTTCTATTTAGAAATACAACCTTGTAAGCTATTTTATTAGATTAAAGATTATTATTTTGACTTTTTTTATAAAATATTAGAGATTTTCTTCTTTTTTTTCTTTACAGCGTTAGGATTATAATTTTAAAGTTTAAAAACCTTAAATTTTATCCATTCTTGATATCATGTCACCCGATCAATACATTGCTATTATTTATCACGTTTACATGTTAAAGGTCACGAAACTCTTTTGATTTGATTTAATTTAAAAAATATAAAATTATATTTGCAAATAATATTACCACTCTTCTATACTATACTGGGGAAAGAAATCTATAAAAATCTATGAAAGAATTAGATTTGAACTAAAAGATATAGTTAAAAAAGGTCAACTTTGAATTTCTAGGTCAAAGACCAACTCCATTTTGATAAAAAAAAATGTGAGAGGAAAATAATAATTTTAATGATAAAAATATAAAAGTATGTTATTATTCTGAAAGTTTTTGTTGATTCTTAATTATTATTTTTACCAATATATGAAACAAAATTGTTGATAATAAATAATAAACAAATAAATAATTTAGAGGTGTTTGGTATTGTTTTCTATTTTTTCTTTGTTTTTGTTAAAAATAAAAAAACTTGTTTGACTTAATTTTTTTTAGTTTCTTCAAATATATTTAATCTCAATAAGATAGAAGTTAATAATACTAATATGCATGTTATCTAGAATTGTTAGGCATGTTCCGAATCCATTCTTGGTTTGAGCATTTGCATCTTAGGTTAGTCATAACTTGACCTTTCCATCAACTTGACTTAACTATTGAGCTTTCAAGATCAAGTCCTAGTCCAACCATCAGTACACCAAACATGGTTCAAACTCGACCCTCAAGCTTTTGGGATTCGTTCATTTCCTAACCATCTAAGATGGCTAAGATTTGATTTTGATTGTATATTTGGAGCATCTTGAACCAGGTCTCGACCTGACCTTTAAACACCCAACACCTGTCTTAATCCAACTACCAAGGTGCCTCGAACCTAGTATTGGCCTCGCCTTCAGGAACTAAAGACCTAATCCCAACCCAATCACTAGGGTGGCTTGGATCTAGTTGTAGCCCAACCTTCAAGCCCTTATGACTTGATCTTGGTTTGATCTTAAAGGATTCATAATCAATCCAAATTTTATTCTTAAGCATTTTAAATCTCATCATAATCTAATTTCTAAACACGTAAGATAGACTTAAACAAATATAGTGATTTGAACTTGAGGATAAAATTAAATAGAAAAAATCTAATAAAAATATAATTTAATGAAAAAATTATAAAATGATCTCAAATAAAATAAATAGTAATTTAAAAAAGAATTACTGAATTTTAAAGATTAAAAAAATTAAAATTAAAAAATATTTATAAAAACTAAGCAACTAGGAAAAACTTTTTAAATTTGATCAAACTTTAAAAACTCTCAATTTTTGAAATCCAAGATACGGGTTCAATAACGAAGTTTATTTTGAGCTAATGTAAAAATATCAATTTCAAAAACTTGTCGAAAGCAAAAATAAAAAAGAAATTAAAAGAGTATAGATTAAATTTGATAGGAAAAAAAACAAAAAAAAGGTAAAATAAAGAAACTTAATTTCAAAAAAGAGAAAAACAAAAATAAAATAGTAATAAAAAAACATGGATCAAATTTAAAAGATAAAAAAATAATAAGGTAAAATTTAAAAAGGCATGCTAATTTTATATATTATTCAAAATTAAAATAAAAAAAAAATTGACCAAATCTAAAGAACCAATAAGTTGAATGGTTGTTTTTTAATGTTTAAGGAGTTGTCATGAAAATCTAAATAAGAGAGAGAATAAAAAGAAAAAAAATTACTTATATCAAACCGTTATGAATTGTGAATTGTAGCACATGCGCAGTTTTATTGGGTAGAAGACATTAAAACCTTTCAAACACCACTTTAAAAATATAGTGTTTAATAGTTGGATGACTCCACAGAATAACATGGGGGTCATCAACACAATGACGTGTATAAAACACATATTATTTTTTAAATTATATTTAATAAATATAATTTATATTAATGCGTCTTAGTATTCTTCAAATTTATATTAAAAACAAAATAAAATAACAAAAAAGCCAGAGTTTAATTGGTTTTGCCTTCAAGAATATCAAAATAATTATATTATTTCATAAAAAATAAAAATGTAAAAATACCCGGGAGTATTATACATTAAATTATTTTATTTAATGATTAAGTAAGTAATTTTATATAACATTCAGATACAAAATAACCAAAGTAACACCACACAACTTTCAAAAAATATTTGTATCATAGTAAAAAATACCTCTGTTTCCCCAAAACCGAAGCTAAGTTAAGAGGTTAAATAATGGAGGGAAAATATAATAATTACAGCATTACAACAATAGAATAGTGAACTTTATCCCGAGACACCATAACTTCACGATCAACTTGGTTTTTTCCAAATAATAAAATTTGACAAGCCACCTGTGAGATGTGTTTGTTTGCCACCGTTACCATGCCAATGCAAAAGCTGAGCACACGTAATGTCGGAACACAAGACACCTGTTCGTGGTCGGTTGCTTGTGCATCTTCTTCGTCCGCTTTCTCCTATATAACAAAACCAAATAAGCAAAAGAGAGAGTGGTTTCGATGCTACGTTCTTCAATCGAGATGAGCAAACAGGCTGCGCTTAAAAAGGCCAAGGAGCTTGCTTCCTCTGCTCCTGTCGTTGTTTTCAGGTTTTATTACCATCATAATTTACAATTGCAAAACTCTTTGTTTATATCTCTTGATGGTTATGGTGTGATTTAAGATATGGCTACTTGTTATTTTTTTTTGCAGTTATATTTTATCTTTCTGTGTTTTTTTTTTCTTTTTCCTTTTCTTTTCTTTTCTTTTTTCTTTTACCTTTTTATTATGATTTGTGAGCTTTTTCTTCACGCAGCAAAACCTATTGCGGTTATTGCAATAGGGTGAAGCAGTTGCTGACACAGGTGGGAGCAACTTACAAGGTCATTGAACTGGATGAGCTAAGTAAGATTACTGTGTTTTTCTTGTCCTTTTCTTTTTCTTTTTAATTTTGCTATAGCTTCTTGTTTGATCCTTTGCTCCAGTTGTTATTTGTTTTTTTTATGAAAATATTAGTTTTCATATTTCATTTTTTATTTTACAAAAAAAAAAAAACAAGTTTCTTTTACATCGAATACGTACTAGTAAGAAATCTTCTGTTTAAAAGGTGGTGGATACGAACTTCAATCAGCACTAGGCCACTGGACTGGGCAAAGTACAGTACCTAATGTGTTCATTGAAGGGAAACACATTGGTGGTTGTGACTGTGAGTTTTTTGCCCTTGTTGTTACTTGCCTCTCTAATTTTCATGGCCTCAGTTAATATGACAAAAAATCCATTAAAGATCATATCTTTTTCAATGCACTTTCACTTTTGCTGTTGTAGCTGTCCTGGAGAAGCACAAAAACAACCAACTCTTGCCACTTCTCAATGATGCTGGTGCTGTTGCTATCAACTCTGTCCAGCTTTGATTAAACATCTGAGACTAGATGAATCTTCTGCTAAAAGATGGGAAAACGTTTCCCACATTACCAATGTACCTCAATTCCAATCGTAGACCAAATAAATAGAGTGTAGCATCAATAATGTTAGTATTTAATATGGGGTGATGCTTTTGTCTTGCTGTATTTTGATTTCTGCTGCTTCTGGATTTGTGGTTCCTCCTAGATCAAAACAGAAAATAAAATTTACTTTCTGGATGTGCTGTGGATGGTGGCATCAGACAAAAATCTATCGTGCAATGATATTTAGATGAATATTCCTGAGAACTTGTCATGTAGCCTGGCAACTTTGTCATTGAAGTTCAGAAACAACCTTGCCAAAATAGATTAACAGTCACTGTCCCAAGGATTCTTATATCTGACTAGCTCAAGTCACACACTAACCCTTGACAATTCCCTAAAAGGAAAAAAAAAAAGAAAAAAAAAAGAAGAAGCTATCATTGAAATTAATGGGGGCATAATCTGTATATGAAACTTCCCCAAGCTAAAAACAACACATTGTAACGAGCCATTTAAGTTTTGGCTGTGTAAACATTTCTGCACTAAGATGAATCGCAAGGATATTTATTTTGTTTTATTAACTGTTGAATTGCCAATGATGTACCCGTGTCAAGGTTTTTGTTCTTCCCATCTTCAACTGCTTAAGCTTCGGTAAAATTTCAGGCGACCTAAGCAACAGAATCTTCCTTCACTTTCTGCAGTTGTCAACCAGGGGGGATATGAGACAATTGGCAAAAGTCAAATTCTAAAATTCCCACCAATTCTAAACTACGTGCCACTTACATTAGACATCTCTATCCATAAATTAAGTGTATGAAGAGCTTTCCCCGATAATTGCGTCTCTCGAGCCATAACCACTCCCTCTGCTAAGCTACTAGAGCAACCACTAACAAAGAGAGCAGCTGCTGCATTTAGGATCTGAAAAATTATTCTGGCATGAGAACTTAATTCACAATGCTTGTTCCTTCTACCACAGGTGCATATGCAAAAAGATAAAGAACTGACTTGAAACAAAACACACTATCAAAGAAACTCACAATGGCATCAGCAATGGCGCCTTTCTCCCCCGACAGTACACGTCTTAAAGCATCTGCATTATAATAAGGGCCTCCACCTTGCAAGTCCAATAGCGTACAGCGCGGAATGCCAAAGTCCACTATCAAATGCACATTTTTGTATCAGCGATTTAAGCAATCAGAGACATCTTGGAAAACCTCATTAATATGGAATAACTAAAATGCAGTTGCTCTCCAATATAAAGCAAACCAACAAATTTATCGAAAAAACAGAGAGAGGCTGAACAAAACACAAGCTTGTGATGATCTCACATGGATCGAATGAAAATTTTGATATCTTCTCAGGGTTGACTTCAAGGACTACTCCAGGTCCTGCTTTCATATCATTATCAGAATATGAGATTCAAGCATGCGAATGTGGAATAACCAATGGCAGCCAAAGATAGCTTACATATCCCTTGCTGGAGTAATGATATTTATTTAAAGGAGGAAATCTTACCAATGGGACTCATTTCATCCAAGCCCTCTGAATGAACAACCAATGCTCTCTTCATGCCAAAGCGTTGCAATGCTTTGGCCATTTTCAGCACCTACGCAAGAACATAATAGGCAGTATGAATTAAAGGGAGATGTTCAGCTACTGCACAACCAAGCCCCCAATCCCCCAAGCAACATATCTCATGTGTTCATATACGGATATCAATATAACAAGAGAGAGAGCGAGAGAGAGAGAGAGAGAAAGAGAGAGGCATTTTGCAAAACAAAGCCACTAAATACTTCACCCGTGTTTCTTGATACCCCTGTAGTTTCTATGTAAACTAAGTTAGCGGTATCAAGTTACAACTATGGAAAATCAAGGACAGTGCTATCAAAACACATCTGAAACCACAGATATAACAATTGCATCAAATCAGTATCTTAGGATCTTTGAGTTTAGTAATTAAACTGAATAACCTTAGGATACCTAAGAATAAATTGTAATCTTTTCCACACAATGATGACCGATAAGCAAAATTTGTTGGATAGATGATTAAATGCCACAGTTGTTACGGTTCTTTATACAGCAACTCACCAAATCTTCATGGAATACACCAACAACAGCAAAGGGAACACTTGCAGGATTCAGCATAGGACCCAGTATGTTGAAGATAGTTTTGATTTTCAATTTCTTCCTTACAGGGCTGACAATCTTCATTGCAGGATGGTATTTTGGCGACATCATGAAGCCAATTCCTGCTTCATTCACACATCTTGATACCCCCTAATATCATAAAAATTGAGATTAAGCTAAATTACATGCATAGAACAAGTGAACGGAATTGCATATGAATTGACATATATCTGCCTAAGCTGTGGATTATGGTTTATTATTGGAACAGCAACAAAAAGAACACACTTGGCATTATGGAAGTGACATGCCATATGAGTTTTGCTTGATGAGTCACAGTTGACAAAGTAATCCAACATGATTTGTATCATAGAAAATTTCCAGAATTTAAGAATAAACAGAACATTGAAGTAAGAGTCGAAGACGCACTATTTCCATGCCTATATAAATGAATATGGGCCATAAAGCATATTCATTTATCAAGAAAGCTGATTGTTCATTCCAGAGCTACATGAGACCCCCAAAGAAAGAAATACTGTTCCAAAAGCTCAAGAGTTCACCAACAAACTGTACAATAATAGGTTTCATCGGAAGAAAGACAAGGACCATGCCCTCAAGTGAATCGTTCTAAAATTCAAATAACAAAAGGAAATGAGTCAGCCTATTTAAGGCTCTAATGTACTAAAGAATGCACGATGGATCAACTGGCAACTTATAGTTTTGGTGGCCCAACTTCCAAATTAATGCTATTCGGTTAACAACTCGAGTAATGATGGAATGAGAGGAGGAAAGTAGTAGCGTGATTATAAAAATATGGTAAACACAAGCTTAATAGAGATCGGTACTCAGTTATATTATCTTTATAGCATTGACAAATTGTTCTTTAAAGACCACTTTTATGCCCACAATCACTTCAAAAAACACACTGGTAAGAAAACAAACAAGCTATCCTAGAACCAAACAGCCATTAATGACTTGCATCAAAGGTAAACCTACCTCTGGGTCCAGGTCAATTACTACCCCAAGTTCTTCCAATACGTCAGCACTTCCACATGCTGAAGAACTTGATCTATTCCCTTGCTGCAAAGCAAGCAGTATCATTTAGCGCATCACATGAAAGAAATCATGTGACACGGTCCATGAATTTTAAGCATAATTTCGAGGAAAATAAATTCTGACCTTGGCTACTTTAGCACCACAAGCAGCTGCAAGTATTGAAGCTCCTGTAGAAATGTTAACGGTGTTTGCACCATCACCACCCGTCCCAACAATATCCACAGCATCAACCAACCCTTCCACCTTCCTGGCATGCTTGAACATTGCCCTTGCCAATCCAACAACCTAATAGCATCAACCCAGGGTAATCATTATTTTCTTCTAATTATAACAGCATATTCCCATTAACAATAGTTTACTGCTCAAGTTAAACTATCATGTCTAAACATTATATTCCTTACATCTAAAGAAGGAGCCATGTGGAATATGCTACCCTTACTTGTGAAAGGAATAAATGCACTAAACTAAAAGATTTCTAACGAGATATAAATGTTCCTTGCCTCTTCAAAAGTCTCTCCCTTGGCTCTCAGCAATACCAAGAAAGCACTGATCAAGGCCTCACTAGCATCACCAAGTAAATAATCTAATGATGCTTCA
The DNA here is from genome assembly GCA_015708895.1 of Populus ilicifolia. Classification (NCBI taxonomy): domain Eukaryota; kingdom Viridiplantae; phylum Streptophyta; class Magnoliopsida; order Malpighiales; family Salicaceae; genus Populus; species Populus ilicifolia. Next base: position 253,924 of record SRLM01000528.1, read on the forward strand.
GCCTCAGATTCTGACAAATCCACCTTATTAATCAAAGATTCAATCAACTGCAAAAAAAAAAAAGGGCAAACCCAAAAGAAAAATCACAAAAGAAATTAAAATAAATAAGCAAATTTTAAAATAACCAGAAATTAAAAAATAAATATATAAATGTGAAAGACAGACCTCATTGAATGCAGGTACAGTGGAAGCTGAATTTTCAGAAATAGTAGGCAGTGAAGCAGACACCAAACTCGCACCTTTTCTGCTTCTAGCTCCACTGACATTTCTGATTATGTTACTTTGCTTCGCGTAATAACTTGGTCGAGCCCAGAAGCAGCAGTTTTTGTCTTCAAAATCGAGAACTGGCGATTTGGACCGCTGAGATATCAAAGAAAGAGAAGCTGCAGACAAATTCGCCGCCATTGCTGCCTCTATAAACCAAAATAACAACAACCCAATTCGTCAAAAACAATAAAAACAAGAATTTACATCTTGAAATCAAGAAAAGGTAAGATCTTTTGAATTGAAATTTGGGAATTGGTTTTATATGGGGAACGGTCGTTGCTTTTTCCAAGATTAACAGTTGACTGCCATAAAGAGTATGAACCCACTCTTGCCTTGAGACCAGGAGAAATTGTCTCTTGTAAATCCTTGATTGAAAACGAACAAGAAAGACTCTTTCTTTTGCAGTAAAACAGACTTCAACTCAATGCAGCAGAGAGAGAGAGAGAGAAAAAACACAGTCCAATAAAGGTTTCAGGTTTGGACAAGAACTGGGTGTCTTTTATTGTTTAGTATGCCATAAGAAGGATAGATTTGTTTACAATATATATTAGTATAGTACTGTACTCATAGGTTGTTTTCTGGGTTTTAAGATTGAAATGTTAATGGGCACCAAACTCGACAGTTTCACCACCAGCGATCCACGGCTAATTTTACAAAGATATGAACATGCTTTTCAAGCAAGGCGATATACCTTACAGGGAAAAAAATGGTGGCTTCCAATTAGAATAGGTTAGGTGATTTCATATTACCATACCATTTTGGATACATGAAGGTTCACCCGTAAAAAGTGGGAATTCACGTCCATAAAAGGTAAGAAAGTGGCGGAAAGTTGAAGGAAAAGACACCAAGGGCTAACTACAAATCAGTCTCCAATATTAGTTCTCAATCTTCAAGATCCTGCTAATTTCTCCCCATACTTATTTAGGTCTAACAACTCATCCTTATAAGTTTTCTTACCATAAAATTGAGTTTGCTAAGCTCTCTTTTATAAATGAACTAAACAACTAAATCAACTGTTTTTCTTTGTCAGCATCACTATTCATATAAATAGTAATGTTTCTCGTGCTCCTAAATAAACTTTTTTATTTTCATTAATTTTTAAAAGAAATTTTCCATGTAATTTTTTTAATCCTTTTTTGATATAATTTCATGAGATAAAGTTTTAAATTATAGTAAAAATATAAATATAAGGGACTACAATGTACAACATAGAGATTAATCTCAAAGTTTTAAAAGTTTTTATTTTAATTGAAAATTTTATTTTATTTATTTTTTTAATCTTTCAATTTGAGAAAGAGGAAAAAAGACTCATTAAAAATAATAATAATAATAATAAAATCAGATTACCATATCGGATAATCATATTCCTATCACTAAAAAAAAAAGACACTTGTGTCAATAAGTTTCTCTTCTTAATAAGAATTCAATTAAGATGGTTTCTCTCTCTAAACTTGACTAAAAAAGTAGATCAGGTTCTGTTTGATTTATTTTTATTTAGCTAGTTTTTATTTTTTTTAAATGATTTTATAATGTTTTGGGGTTATTAAATATTTCTCAAGAATTATATAGTATTTCCAAGTGAAAACTAGTTGAAATGGATTTTAAGGATCCAAAGACATATCACCCGCTTTAAAAAATAATACATGGGCAGACATATTGCTGCCCTTAAGAGAAACAAACCCAGGGGTGAGCATAGGCTTTATCATCAAGGTCGGATGCATGAGGCAGAGACATCATTACCAAGCCTTTCTGTTTTTAATTTTACCCTTTTTTATTAATTGTTTCTATTTAAATATTGCTTCATGTCATCTCTTTTATTTTTTAAACAAATTGAATTAATTTTTCTTAAATAGTGGTTGATCTTTTTATAAATTTTTTAGTCTCATGAAATTTAAAAAAATTATTATTAGTTACAATATTTATCCACTAAAATAAAATAACTGAAATTTTTTAAAATAAAAAGGACATTCCATATAAAAAATTTGCATATGCATTTATTTTTTTCTTTATTGTGAAGATTAGTTTTATTTTTTAATATTTAATTAGCATTGACAACTTTTTTATTCATTTTTATATTTCTTAATTTATTTTATAAAGAATAAAAAAAATTAAATACATACACTTTTATGAATTATAAAAACAAATGACCAATCTATAATTTATTTTAAATGATCAATTTTTAATTTCTCGGGTACCACGTGGAATCATTGGAATTTAAAATGCTATTATATTTTTATTTTTATTTTTTCCATTCTGAGTGAGGTGATGTTCAAACCAGGTATTTTAATAAATAATTTGTATACATTCCATCTAATCACTATTTGTTCAAATATAATTGGTTTTTTTATTCCTTAAAAATAAAAAAATTAATTATTTTCATTGTAGGTAATGCTAGGCATCAGTTTACCCTGTACTACACTACAGATCTATACTCTCTCTTTTTTTTTATGAACAAATGATATTAAGTTATGCAAACAATCTATATTTTATTTGAGAAAAATGATGTTTTCATGATGTAAATATATTTTAAAGAAATAAAAGAAATTGATGATTTGATTTATAACATAAATTAAGATTAATGAGATGTTTTTATTTTAATTAGATAGTAAAAGAAGAGGCAATAATATTAATTGGATTTTGTTTTTCAAAAAAAAAATATTATAATACCTTGAAAAAAAATAGAGGAAGCATGAAATTGGATAAAAAAAATGAGAAATTTGAACTAGGTCAACAAATATAGAAGAACATAATGGGAAAAAAAATAAAAAATTCTAAAATTCTAAAATATTTATAAGAAAAAATGACATAGTTTTGGTGGGAGAGTTAAATTGAAAAAATAATTATTAATATATAGAACACATTATTAGAAGATCATTTTGATTATTATTATCATCATTATCATAATTATTACTACCATCACCATAATTATTGCTATTAATATTTTTATTGTTGTTGTTACTATTGTTACCACTACCACTACTACTACTACTATTACTATTATTATCTCAATTATTAATATTATTATCATTATTAATAGTGTTATTAGTTTCATTATCATTATTACTATTATTGTTAATATTAATATCATCATCATCATTATCATTATTCTTATTATCATCATTATTATTGCTTTGATTACTACTATAATTATCATTACTACTATTATTACTATAATCCTCACTAACAATATTACTATTATCATTATTATTATCATTATTGTTGTTATTGTTGTTATTATAATTATTATTGCTCCAACCACTACTATAATTATTATCATTACTACTATTGCTATTATTATTATCATTATTGTTATTATTATTGTTGTTGTTGTTATGATTATTATTTTGATTATGATCACAATTATTAATATTATATTCACAATCATTATTATCATTAACACTATCACAATCATAATAAACTGTTATTGTTATTGTTATTATTGTTAATGATAGTAGTAGTAGTTGTAATATACACAACTTTTCATTCACACCCTAAAAATCCTTCATATGAATAAGTAAGAGTGATATTAATGAGTTGACATATGAGATTGTTCTTTTGAACTTAGATCTTGGAATCTCAAGTCAACTAGGTTAGGTTTTTATCATAATAATTCTTTGTATATAGGTTTTAATCTTGTTTTTCTTGATGATTTATTAACTTGATCTCTTCTTAAAGCCTTTGCATGTGAATCCACAATATTATTTTTTAATTTTACATAATCAATACAGATTATCATATGTGAGAGAAAATACCTAACAATATTAGGTATTTGATATATATATATTGAGATTTACTATTATATATACTCTTTTGTTACCCTACCAATTGCAAATTGGCTATCACAATAAACATATATAGTTGGCATAGGTTTTGGCTAACTTGGAATATCCTTTTAAAAGTTTTGAAGCCATTTTGTTTCTTCACCAGTTTTGTTTGAAGCTATAAACTCAAGATTCTATAGTGGATTTAGCCATGCAAGTTTATTTAGAGGATTTTTAAGAGATTGCAACTTCTCTAATAGTAAAGATAAACCTATTTATGGATTTTAAATCTTTAGTATTAAATATTCAATTAGCATCACTATATCTTTTAAGTAAAATTGAATTTCTTATGTAATGCAATCCATATGATAACATGTATCTCAGATATACAAGAACCTTTATAATGGCTTTCTAATGATTCTTACATGGGTTATTTATATATCTACTTAGTTTGTTAATTGCATATATTATGTCTGGTCTAATGTCGTCCATAAAAATCCTAGATTACTTTCTAATGGTTCTTAAATTTGAGATATTACATCACTAATATTATTGAATAAATATAGGCTTACATCATCAACTAGTGTCTTGGCTATATTGTTCTCAAATTTATCAAGGACCTTCTTAATGTAATGACATCAAGATAATATTAAGCCACCATATGTTTAATAAATTCTTATTCCTAAAATCACATCTATATTTTTCATGTCAAATTTATCAGTCAATATTTTTTTAGTGATCTTAATGATATTAGTATTACTGTTAAAAATCAGCATATTGATGTTAAAATCGTTTGATAGCATTATGTTGTCAAATTCTTCATGCCATAATTTCAGTGTTTATTTCAAATCATATAATGATGTAACAAATTTATACACCATTATTTCCTGTTCTAGAAACTTAAATCTTTTATGTTGCTTTATATATATTTCTTCATCTAAGTTTACATTTAGAAAAATAATTTTAACATCTATTTATAAGGGCAACTATAATAATTAACATATGAATGAATGTTATTCTTGTAATTGGTGAGCATGTATCAAAGTAGTCCAAGCTTTCCTTTTGCTTGTAACCTTTTATTAGGAGTCTGGCATTATATTTATTATTAGATCCATCAACCTTCATATTTATTTAGAATATTCTTTTGCACCTTAATGGCTTATTTCAAGAGGAAGATCTACCAGTTTCCATGTATGATTTTGTATTATAAATTATATCTCATTTTTTATACTTTTTTGTTCTAAAATGATGCCTCTTGACTAGAAATTGTTTCTTTAAAACTTTGATATTTATTTTCTAACAAACAAGTTAAAAATTCAAGATAATTTTTTTAAGATATTTTAACCATCTCACTTCTTCTAGGTTCCTCTTTCTCTATAACTTCTAGAGGGTCATTATTAATAAATTCATTAGTTTTCTTGGTAGTCTTTTCTTTTTATCTGTTTTCTAACAAGTTATAAGATTTCATAATTGACCAATTTGCTACTAAAAAGATCCTTACAACTTGGATTTTTTTTCTTCAGAAAAAAAGGTGCGGCCTCTGGCGTAACACCATCCATCTATCAAATTATGTAATATATCCAAAAGAGTTATGGTGCTAACTTATCTTTTTTTACTATTTATATGAACAATTAAGGAAGTGGCTTTATTTTATTTTTTTGCATTTTCTCCATCTTTTTTTCTTTCATTTTATTCCATTATTTTCTAAATTTTATCACTCAATATTTTATTGATTTTGAATTTATCATTATAAATTACTTTAGTTTTTGTTTATGAGATTATTGTAACAAACATTCTAATATTTTGTTTGTGCTTAATTAGGAGTGACTATTTTTATTATCGTATAATTAAATAAAAATAGTTTAGAAAAACAAAGTTTTTAAACCTAATAGAGTACACAACCTAGATCGTGATTTTGATGAGTTAAGCCACAAAACCTAGGTTAATCCAATATGTTAACATCTCAATATTTAAAAAAAAATCATCTTTAATTTTTTTAAAATTAGACTATTTTTTTACCAATCATTCAAGTTGCCTTTAAACCTACTAAGTCAATTAAGTCATGTCATGAGTACTTTCTAATAGTTTAGTTTTAAAACTAAATTAGGTAATGAGTTGACCATTAAAAGGTTTCAAAATTGAATTGTTGGGTTAATTTAATAACAATGCCAAATTATTCCTTACAACCTCAATATTTTTTATGTTTAATCTTTATTATATGAACTATAATGTAGTAGACTCTATAAAATAATTGAATACTACAAGAAGACATAAAAAACTATGTCTTTACTTGAATCACAATTTGATATATAATCTCATTGCCAAACATATACAACTTTTTTATCCCATTAGAGACATATTCACATATGCCACCATTTACCTTACATGCTCTACAAAACTCCTCATTTTTTTATACAAAGTATTTCTCTTGAATTTCATAAAACCATTTATTAAGACCATCTACCTTCAATGGATGAAGATTACAAGCACTATTATAACATTCTCAATTAAACTTACTAAGATTTATAGCCTTAATAGCCTCAAATGCCATTACAAAACACTTTAACATATTTGACTCGAAAATTAAGCTTATTTATCCATAGTTTGCTAGAATCCACTCCAAGCACTTATTGTCCTCTTCAAAACTCATACCTAATTTTTTTTCTTTAAGATAAGTGGTTCTCAGGGATCCCTAAAATAGTGGTGATTGAGCCGAACAAACTATTAACATGGACATATTATTGACGATTATATTAAAATATAAAGATCACCTACTCAACTATAAAACCATTACCCTTGTCCCATATTATAAGGGTGTCACAAGTTGATAAGTGAGGTTTATGAAGTGTAATTAATTGATATGCATATTATATTCCTGATACAAGGTATAATTTAAAGCTAATATGAAATATTAGTATATTTTTCATGTAAAATAAAAGGTTTAAAATCTGGATTACCATAGCCAAATGGAGTGCAAAAGGTTAATTAATAGTTATATTACATAACGTGACCAATATATATTATTTATATGGGTACTGTTGGAAAAACTTAAAGTACTGATGCTAAAAATATCGAGAGGTGATCAAGAAGAGTGTGCTTATATTTATGTTAATGAGATTTCAAGAAACAAAAAGATGAGGAAATGTGAAAAAAAAAGGTTAGTTCCTTATAGGAGGAGAAAACGAGAAGGAAATGTGAAATAAAAAAAGAAGGTTAGTTTCTGATAGGAAGAGGAACAATATAGTGTTGTAAAAAATAATAATAACAATTTGCTTGGATAATTAAGGAAATTTTTGATGGTGTGAGGATGGTTTTGGGGGTACTTTATTCACATTTAATGTTAAAGAATCTTATATATATTGCTTAAGGGTTTTGGTTATCTTTTTATATAAATTTATTCTAAAGTTTTAAAAGGTTTGATTGTTTTTTTCATGGTCTTCTATCTTTAGTTTGCTTTCTAGATTGTATAGTAATTAGCATTTGGACCAAATGATTTTGCTAGGTTTGCTTTATAATCAAGTAAACATTAATTTTTTATTTTTCCATAACTATAACAGTGGAGACCAAAAATGATACATTTTATAAAACATAGAAATGCAATTTAACATTTATATTATAGAGAAAGTCTATTAATTATATGAAAAACTTCCGATCAATCTTTGATTTTGTGTAATATGCCTATAAAATTATAAGAGTAATAATAATAAAATTAACAGCCTAAGAAAACTAGAATGCTAGTTTTCATATCTTATTTTTAGATTTTCCCACAAATTTACCTTTTCCTTTTAAAAATAATAAAATAAAATAATAATCATAACATAGAGAATTACAACTTGGCAAAAGTAGGTTGAGAAGGATTTTAAATTTATAAAGGAATAAAGTTGCAATTTTGAACAAAATTAAAAGCCTCATCATATCTCATTGTATCCAAGTTTGAAAAACAATGCAAATCCATAGTCAAATTAAATAATTATTAAAGAATCTGTATAAAAATTAAGTCTAAAAATATAATTTGATTATTTTTAATATGTCAATTTGATTTATTTATGAGTCAAATTAAATATTTAATTATGTGTAAAGACTTCACTATACTTTTAATGGGTCAAATTAGCTTTATTTTGACTTAATTGGTGAAAACTTAAGTTTGAAAATCCAATTTGAGCTTAATTAAGAATATTAGAATTTTAAAGGATCAAATTTAATTTTTACAAAATCAATTGGTTGAAATCAGGAATCAAATTATAAGAAAATTAAATTTTAGGGTCAATTAAGGGTTAAATTAAAAAAATTCACAACCATGAACCTTTTTGAAAGAGGCACTAAACTTTGAAACTCAATTTGGTTGAAAACAAGGTTGAATTTGAAAAAACTAGAAGTTTGAACATCAATTGAGAGCAAAATCAAAGAATTTCAAAACCAAGGATCAAGTTGGAAAAGACATATTCAAAGGATTAAATCGACTGAAATCAGGGTTAAAATTAAGAAATGAAAAAATATAAAGGATAATTGAGGATGAAATTGAGATATTTAAGACCAAGGATCAAATTAAAAAAAAAAGACACTAAACTCATATGGTCATTTTAAGATTTGGCAAGGGTGAGATTGGATTGAATTCTTAGAATCAAAACTTAATTGAGAAATTAATTGAATAAATTAAAAGATTAAAGGTTGAAACTGAAATAAGAGGTTTTCAACCTAAATAAAACCTAAACAAACTCTAAACACTAAAACTATGCTTTTCCATTTAAATGAAACAGTGTATCTTAGTGTTGTTTTGACTAAAATTATATCTTTTTGGTCATAAATGTAAACAAAATAATATCAGATTACATGTCATCTAACATTGTTCATCATTTTTAACCTCTGTACTTGAAAACCTATTTGAATGTTGCTTTTTAAAAGCATTTAATGTTTCATCTCTTTTAAATATTTTGCTTTAATAAGCTTACAAAACATGAAATAATTCTTGTCATGCAAAAGCCAATAATTTGATCACTAGGCTGGACTCATGAATAAGTTATGAATAAGTTATGTGAACTAGGCTGGACTCATGAATAAGTTATGTGAACTGGAGCTAGGCTTAGATCGTATGAATAAATAAGGTCCAACTCACTTCATAAAAAAAATCTAATATATTATTTGTTAGTTTAAAAATTCAAGTTAGGTTGGGCTTGCCTTGTTTTTCTTTGTTTTTTTTTTTAAAAAATAAGATCTTTTTGGCTTATATAAACATGTCTTTCAAAGATATCTTTAAAGATATTTTTAACGCCTCTAATTTTAGACTAAGTGTGTATTTAACAAACATGTTCTAAGTTTTTTTTATTTAAATTTAATTTGGTTATATTTGTTATCTAACCAAATATACCCTTAAATCCATAGGCCATTTAAAAAATATTTATGAGTCCTTTACATGATTTTTTAAGATACGAACCTAGTATTAAATATACTTGATTTGTTTTTTAAAAAAAATTTAAAAATTCAAAAATAAATTCTTTCAATTCATAAAATATGAAAAAAAGTGTTTTTATTCAAGAATTTCATTAACATTAGGTTGTAGAGTTATACTATAACATGCAGATCTGATATTAAATATACCTGATATTTTCTCCAAAAAATTTCAAAAAAAATTCCTATTTTAGAAACATTAAAAAAATATTTTTCTTCAAGAATTTCATTTTATATTAAGATATAAACTTCCACTATAAAATATGAATTTAGTATTAAAAATACTTGGTTCTCTCCAAAATTTTAAAAAATCTAAGATTTTTTCAAAAATATTCCTCATTTTAAAAATACAAAAAATATTTTTTTTTCATATCTATGGTCAAATCTTAATGGTTTTTCATGCATATTTTCTAAAAAAAATAAAATTGTATTTTAAAAAATACAAAATAAATATCTTAACCAGTTTATAATTATCCATTAAAGTTTGACCAAAATACCAAAAATTTTACAACAATTAATTAATTTAATTAATATTTAAAGTATTAGAATTTAATTGCAAATTTTAATATTTAGAGAGTATAAAATTACACTATAAAATATATACCTAGGTTAAAGATTTAAAAATACAAAATAAATGCGTCATTAAAATTTGAACCTCAAAATTACTATGATATAACTCAATAAAATAGAAATTTTTTAACAAAGAGGGATTTACCTTGAATCTTAAATGAGACCAACAAATAGAAACATGTCCTAAATTAACAACCAATCAATGATACAGTTTACTATAGGTAAGGTACACTATAGGTGATATATTTTTTTTTTATACAACTAATCCCTTTACCTAGACTCTTATATATCATTAAGTTTTTGTATTTATCATAATATTAAATAGCAACTCATGAACCTTACAATCATAATTTTATGATTAGATCCAAAATCCTTTCAATTCTAGGAGGCAGCTTTGTTATTCAACATTAACATTATGCAAATCTTATACCACATACTCATACAAACTCATATTAAAAAATTACAAACTTGGGAGATCAATGATGCTGGATGTCTCTATTTTAACAAAAGAAAGAAAAAAAATCATGGCATAAAAGCCGGATGAAAATCAGAAGGTAAGTGTACATTAATAAGAATTGAAAGCATCTTACATTAATAAAATATTTTTAACAACTTTGGATTTGGCATGTTATGTCACTTGGTTGTCCAAGAACACAATATAAAAATGGCACAGACCCTTCTCTTTACAAAAAAAAAAAAAACCATAAATAGAGATTATGGGTTTTATAACTCATGATCTAAGCATTTCATCATCGATAAAAGTAGTACACATGTATTTCGAAAATGCTGGATAAGCGTATTTAGCAATTACTCCGTTACAATCATATATACAACAACAATAAATATAATCACTAACGTAATTAAGATAGTCAGCAGGTTCTTAAGTCCCTTGTCTAGTTAGTAGCTAGTACCTTTAGCCTTCAGGAGCTGGGTTGGAACTTGGAATGGTTAATGGCCAAATGCCTTCCTCTAACATTTGAAATAAAGTCATACAGTGATGTCTTAACAAGGCAGCTAGGTACGTAAGAAAATTCATTGAAATTTGAAGTTTACCTCAATGATCCTATTCTTAATCATATCTTCCAGTGTTGCAGTAACCTCCTCAGTGATTACAGGGGCAGGCCTCATATTGTGTTCAAAGTCTACATCAACTTCTAGTGCACTATTCTTGGGTCTGCTTGCAGCAGTTACCTGTTGCCAAGTCCATTGTATGTGACATCAAAACCAAAACCTAACATTGATTGGATTGGATAGGATTATATCCAAAAACGAATAAAAATAATAAAGCACCAAGCATAAAAGCAATTTTCTTAATTAGACATTAAAGGAAGGCCAGAGTTACCTCTCCTTGCATGGTCCAAGTTTTTGGCTCCAAATTTGCTTTCTCCATCTGCTCTATCTCAGATTGAAGCTTCTGAAGTTGTTTTTCATGGGTTGAAAGTCTACCTTTTCTCTGCACAAAGGAAATAACAACACCATTACATTTACACATCCATTCACTTCTTAAAATTTAAATTATAACACTGCAGGAAAGACAGCAGAAACTTTGTTGAATGCATGCAGACATAAAAACACATCATAATACCTCATCAACTGCTTCATCATCAAGTTCATCGTCTGAGCTTGAGTCTTCTTTTGACTTCCTTCTTAAGATTTTTCTCCTTTTACTGCCAAAGAAGTCTTCATATCTGAATCTCAGTGATGCACAAGAAAAACCAAGAATCAGTAATTCAAGGTAAAATAGAAAAAACTTTTAAGGTAGTAAGGTCTGGTGCTGGTGGCACCATTAGAAGCACTATGAACATGACGAATTAGCGATAGAGGTGAACTAAGAAGAGAAAAAGAAAATGAAATACAAATCACTATGACCATTGAAGCAACAGTTTCATAGGAAGTGCAGCCAGCAACAGGGCAAATGGAAGCCTTGCTAGGTTTCCGTGAGATTCCTCTGGAACAAATTAAAAAAAATGAAAGAAGTGCTTTAACTATCACCATGTAACTTCAGTTATGACCATAACCAATAACTCATCCCGGAAAAACAAAAGCCCCATAAAATAAACACAACAAAATTAGGACCTGGCATGCTTGCTTGCATTTTCATCTTCCTCATCACCATCGCCAAAAACCCCAAGCTGAATGATTAGATGTCCAGTGAGTATAAAAGCATGAACCATAAAAAAAGGGAAAGATTTGAAAATGTATAACGGAAAAATCTATGCATAATCCCAGTTTGATCTTCAATATAGACTAATTAAAAGCTATATTTGATTATGACTTTGCCAACACTACCTCCACTACTGCAAACTGAATAAGCAACAATAATCCGCGCTATCCTAGATCAAAATCATATCTAAGAATTCCCAAACCAAACAAATTATTATAATCACAAAAAAAATGTTCATGCATACACAAATCTAATTTAATTAACTATACAAGTATGCATCACCTCATCATCTTCGCCATCCTCTCCTCCCTCACCTTCATTATCATCCTCGTCTTCGTCATCCTCCTCACTTAAATTGTCTTTCTTGTTATTCTTCTTTGTATCTAATCCATATTCCTTGGCATCCTCGTCCTCCAAAAAATCCTCCAAATCCTTTATCTTCAAAAACTTATCCTCTACCACTCCCTTTTCTCCCTCCTCTTCTCCACTCTCTTCCTCTTCACTTACCTCCTCTTCACCACCACCCAACTCCTCCTCCTCTTCATCATCAATTTCATACATATCCATGTCGTCGTCGTCACCATTACCGACCCGGTCAATTTTTTTCACCTCCTCTTCTACACCGTTGTTTTTCTTGGAAAACCTTGTCGCCAGTTACTCCAATTTTCCCTGGATTCTTCTCAAAGTGCAAAATTTGACGGCGTAAAGTGGACAGCAACGGCCGTGATTGTAAGTCATTTTGCTGCCAAATCTGCTCAACATCAAACCCGTCAATTAGAAGTTGATCAAAGAGCGATTTAGGGACATGAGGATTTATTGAAGAGAAGATATGTTTACAGGCCGTGCGTGCTGTTTGAGACAGAGAAGGCGATGGTGCTAGCCATAGTGGTGGGTTAGTCGATTTTAGGCGATTTAAGGCTTCTAAGGCTGCTGCTGCTTCGCTAGGTATTGCCATGGCCGGCAGATTGTGAACGGTTCCCGTGCCTCTGGGCTCTGGGAGTGTTCTGTTGAAGTTAGTTAGGGTTTTGGGGCTTTGGAGGTCGGGCTGTGAGCGCCAATAAGGGGTTATGTTTTCTATTTGCTTAAAGAAAAAATAAAATAAAATTAGGGATGGGAATTTCAACTGAACCGATCGATAATGATCGGAACCGATTCGAATGGTTTAGACCTGAATCAATAAGAAATTTTTAGAGTCAGGGGTTTAAATTCGGGTTCTAAATTGAGTATAAATACTAGAATGTTCATCTTGAAAACTGACCCCAACCTAACCGAGATCTTCAAGTTTACTGGCTAGATTTGACAGCTGGACAAACGAACACCACTAGTATATTGGCATCAAACTGAAAATTAGATACATACAAATAAATAAATAAAATAAAATAAATGTGAAATTCCCTATAATTGTTTTTCATCATAAAATGTTTTTTTATATATATATATAGGTTTTTTTAATATATTTGAAAATAAATATAGAAGCTATTTTTTTCCACTAGATATTTTTAATATTTTTTAATTATTTTGATATACTATTAAAAAATAGAATTTTTAAAATAAAATATTTTAATATATTTTTAAATAAAAAATATTTTTAAAAAATAACTATTAACTGTAAAAAAATAAATTTTTTTATTTTGAAGTGCGTCTTATAATTATTTGCTAGGATAATTGCATTATTAATATATTATTTTTATATATTTTCTGAATTTTATTTTTTATTTAAATAGATTTAAAGTAAATAAACTTTAGTGTGTATATATATATATATATATATATATTTTCATTTTAATATATTTGTATTTTTTACTGTTCTATTGAAGCAGCAAATGAACAGTGTAAAAAAAAAGATTAAATGACAAATCATGAAAAAATATAGTAGTAATCAACAGTAGCTTAATTTAATTTGTCTGACTCAAAATAAAAAGAGGCTAAAAATTGAATCTTTCACGCTAAACAGTTTGGAAAAATCATCTTCTCCGGTCTCTCTGTCAAAACTCCAAATTCGCTCTCCTTTCTCATCTTCCTTCCATTTCCTTTCATCAAGTTTTCAACATCAATCAATCCACCACAACGGTAACAATCAGTTTATTTATTATGGATGGAGAGGGGACCCACGGCACCATCTCCAGGGGGCCTGATCCGTTCCGCTCTATCAATTCGGACGGTGGGGACGCCTCTCCGTCACAGTATTCCTCATGCGGAGAATCGGAGTTCGAGCGATACTGCAGCGCCAATTCAGTTATGGGCACACCTAGTTTCTGTAGTAGCTCATTTGGAGCCTCTTTTAATGATTGTTTAGAGTCTGATCTTGGGTCTTTGAAAAGTTTGGATGATTTTGGGTTTGATGTTAATAGGGATTTGGAGGATAGAAAGCTTTTGAATTCGGTTATTGATCGTTTAGATGGCAGTTTTGAAGAGAATGAGACTGGTAGGTTGCAAATTTGTGGAGCAAGTTGTAATGAATTGGACAGTAGGATTTGGGAGATTGAGAAAGGGGATTTGGGTCGAGTTGGTTGTGGAGAGAATGAAGATTGTCAAAGTGGGTTGGATGTAGAGGTAGATTTGGGATTTGATGGAGGGGAAGATGGGGGTTCGTCTAGATGTGGATATTCGGAAGATGATGATTCCATTTGTGGGTGTGGTTCGGATGATGAGAAAAGGAAGAATTTGTATTTTAGGAGGAATGTGTTGCTTGGTGAGGAAGGGAAAGTATGTGGTGAGAACCCGTTGATTATGGGTTCGTCTGTGGCCTTTGGGTCGGAAGATTGGGATGATTTTGAGCTAGAAACTGGGGGAGGCATTGGAGCTTCTTTGACCTTGGGTAAATTTCAGCAGCAGGAGCAGGGTCTGGCGACTGATGAAAACTTTTTCAGTTCTATTCCTGTGGTTTCAACTGTAGCACCTGTTATTGGTGAAGCAGGAATAGGGGAAGATGTGACTGAGGAACATGCTGGCATTGGAGACAGTGAAGGTGATGATTTGGGAGAGAAGCTCAATTCCGGTACTGAGGTCCCTTATGGTGTACGGAATTCTATTGTGGATCAAGTGGAAGACATGAGAGACATTTCTGTAGTCAGTTGTCAGGTACAAGGTGCTCATGAATTGGCCAAAGATGATAAAAGTACTTCGATCATGCCATTTGGTTTTCCAGGCTATTGCGAACCACAGCAAGAAGATGCTAGAGACATTTCTTTTAACTGCAATCAAGCCCAACGTAGTCACGACACAACAGAGCTTTACAAAAGTTGTCCTGTCAGTGACTTCTTTAAGGTGGAACAGGAACCTCTTGTAGAAATAACCCCTGTAGGGTTAGGATTGAATTTTACAGATCCTTACACGGAAGGTCTGAATCCATGTGTGAAATCCGAGGACGTTGTTTGTACCGATGATAAAAAAGCTTTGGAAAATCAAGAGGCTGGGAATTTTGAAGTAGAGGCAGATCCCCTTTCTGATACAACTAATCAACCCCATTTCTGCGCTGTTAAATATTCAGAAAATGCAATTGCAGAATCCCTTGTCACCCAAAAATTAAATTCAACTCTGCCAATGCTTGAAAATAACATGAAAAAAACATCAGAAAATGCTCCTGGTTCTGTGATTCTTTATGAAGACCATTCTGCAGTGGTTAAGGTTAGTCTCCACGGTAACTTAATGATTAGTTTCTTCTCCGTAAGCACCAGATTAGTAACATTAATTCTACAACCCTCCCAAGTTTATAAATTATAGAACCAATTTGTAGATGTCCTTTAGATGTCTTGTTACTATTTATGCTTGGTTATCACGTATAGCACACAGAAAAGAATCTTTCAGGGATGGAAATGGGATTTGACACTTTCACTTGCATTATCTGCTTGGCAATGTCTTAAGGAACATGCGTTACATGTTTGTTCTTGTATAAAAACTCAGTTCAAGAATCTGGCTTGTACGTATTTAGGAGTATGGCTATGTTTTTTAAGCATCTACATGTTTGAAATCTGATACTATCAAACTTTTTAACCAGATTGCTTGCATGTAAGTATATGTGCTGAGCTCCAATGGAAAAACAACTTACTGCCAAACCTGTGAAGTCTTTTGGATGACCCATATTCTGATATAGCATCATCTTATGCTTATAATTTGTGTTTCTTTTAAATTGGAAGTAAATTGCTTTGTGTTGGCGATTTGGAATTATTATAGTTTTCGTCATGGTGTAATTGTTTGGAAGAGTTTGAAGCAATACAGTGACCAATCTGTTGCAAAAGTGTGTTTTCACGAAGTGTATTTTTCTAGTGGCTAGCTGCCTTTTTATTTGACTGCAGGGAATCTATTTCCAGCGTTGCTCTCAAGTTGCTTTTTAACCTGCATCTATTCTAATCCGTTTCCTAAATTCTCTTGCCAGGCAGAGAATTTTGAGCTTATTGAATTTTATGATGAGATTGTCAACGAAATGGAAGAAATTTTACTTGACTCCGGTGAGTCTCCAGGGGCTAGATTTCCTCAGGGTAATCATTTGTTTCAGTCACAGCTATTACTGCCGCTAAGAGATGGTGGGTCAACTGCTTCTACTTCTGGTACTAATGAGGCTTACCCGCTAATTACACATCCAAAGAGAATTGATAGGGTTGAAGTGGTAGGAGCAAAGCAGAAGAAAGGAGATGTCTCCCTTAGTGAAAGATTGGTTGGAGTGAAGGAATACACCATGTATATAATAAGAGTATGGAGTGGCAAAGACCAGTGGGAGGTTGAACGCAGGTATCGTGATTTCCATACGCTCTATCGCAGGCTGAAATCATTATTTGCTGACCAGGGCTGGACTCTTCCTTCTCCTTGGTCCTCTGTGGAAAAGGAATCTAGAAAAATATTTGGGAATGCATCTCCAGATGTTGTTTCTGAGAGAAGTGTTCTTATTAAGGAGTGTTTACATTCAACTATCCATTCTGGGTTCTTTTCCAATCCCCCAAGTGCACTGGTTTGGTTCTTGTGTCCTCAAGGTTCATTTCCTAGTTCCCCTGCAGCAAGAATGCCAGTTGCTCGGTCTATAGTTTCTAACAAAGGGGCAGATGCAGGAAATATTTCCACTCTAGGGAAGACAATATCGCTTATTGTTGAAATCCAGCCACACAAATCTACTAAACAGATGCTGGAAGTGCAACATTATACTTGTGCTGGATGCTACAAGCATTTTGATGATGGTATGACATTAATGCAGGACTTTGTACAGACACTTGGGTGGGGAAAACCTCGGCTTTGCAAGTATACTGGTCAGTTATTTTGTTCTTCATGCCACACAAACGAGACTGCAGTTTTGCCAGCAAGAGTTCTACATTATTGGGATTTTAATCAATACCCAGTTTCTCATCTGGCCAAGTCATACTTGGATTCGATCCATGAGCAGGTATTTTGAGAAGTGGTTCTTCTGTTGTCATTTGTAGAATCTCTGCATAACTGGATGCTTCTAGATTGGATGATATTGTCAAAATCAAGGGATAGATAAAGAACTGACACAAAATCATGAAAGGAATAAGTTTGTCAAGCGCATTGTTGTGCTTGCTTACATGCTATAATGGGCCAAAAGTCGATTTTTAACTCTTGACCCAACTGTCTAGCATTTTCCTGACTATATTTGGTAAGATTTGACATGCTTGTAATAATGATGATTGTAGATGCCTACGCCATTCCAGGTTATCTGTCACATGTCTATATGCTTGGAAATTTTGATTTAATTATTGGTTTTTGTATGCTTGGGGTATCAATCTAATTTGTAGTTCCCTAAATTCTTCATTTAGATAGTAACACATGCACGTGTCATTGATGTTTCACCACTTCAAGTATTATAGATCCATATTGAGCTTCCATTTCAATGCACAGAGTTTGTATCTAAGTTTTTGCCAGATACCCTTAATGAATTTTCTTTTGCAGCCCATGCTTTGTGTTAGCGCAGTCAATCCTCTCTTATTCTCTAAGGTCCCAGCCTTGCACCATATTATGGGTGTCAGGAAAAAAATTGGAACTATGCTTCAATATGTTCGATGTCCATTCCGCAGGACCATCAACAAAGTACTCGGTTCTCGAAGATATCTTCTTGAAAGCAATGATTTTTTTCCCCTTAGAGACCTCATAGATCTCTCAAAAGGGGCATTTGCAGGTTAACATCTAATCAAAAGTTCATTGCTATTTTAGTATTTTGTTTCGAAGATATCTCATTGAAACTTGTGCCTTGTTGTTAAGTTCATCTGTGTCTATGCCCTTGTTTACATTTGCAGAAGTCTCAATTCCAATATCTAAAGCAAGTCTACTTGATTTATTTGCAAGAAGTTAGGCTGGATCTAAACATCTCTTTGTAATTGGCTGATCTAACTTTGTTTTTTCGTTTCATAGCTTTTGACATGCCCTTCCATTGCATTTTCCTTTCTGTTTGTGTGTGTGAAGTAACTAATTTTTTCCAGTCTGGCATCATTAGTTTCTTTGATGTTATGTGGCAGTCTTTATTGGCCTCGGTCTGATGCATTAACTGACTCTTAACCATACAGGAATCTCTCACTCTTGTCTCTCAAACAGGCCTCAACTATTGTTTTTCATGTCAGATAAAATAGTAATTACGTGCCATTGATTATGCTCATATGGCTTTGAGTCTTTTGCTAAGCCAGCAACTGTAATGTGCATAGTAGAACTTTTTCTTAGAAGACTTAATCTGCATAGCAATTATCTGCTTCTTTATTGAACCCTTTGTCAGTGCATGTGATGTCCTGGGACTTTTATATAGGTATCTGAGTTCTGTGTAATTGTGCGACCCTGTTTTTTTCTTTAACACATCTATACTTCTTTTGCAGCACTACCGGTGATGGCGGAAACCGTTTCAAGGAAAATTCTGGAGCATATAACAGAGCAATGTCTCATATGCTGCGATGTGGGAGTCCCCTGCAGTGCCCGACAAGCTTGTAATGATCCATCTGCCCTCATATTCCCTTTTCAGGTGGGCATTCATTCAATTGCATAGAGTAGAGCTTTGTTTAACAGTAGCATGATGAATGTTTTTTATTGAAAAAAATTGAAGATTTCTCTGTAGTGGTGTATCTCATGCTCTAGTGAATAGCCCTTCAACTAGCAAGAAACATAAGAAGACTCCTATATCATCCTTCTAGTTGATAACTGAAAAGTTGGCATAGATACGTTCTGACAGTTGAAAACAACTTAAACAGGAAGGTGAAATTGAAAGGTGTGCTTCGTGCGAATCAGTATTCCACAAGCCCTGCTTCAGAAAGCTTACAAATTGCTCTTGTGGGACACGCCTTGGTGCAGATCAGGTCATGGAGTCAACCAATATGTTGAGCCGTAAGGCCAGTGGTTTCTTGCTGGGAAGGAGATCGGGCTCTAGTTTGCATCTGGGATTGCTCTCTGGTCTATTTTCGAAGGCACGTCAAGAAAAAATGAAGGACGAAGATACTATTATCTTAATGGGTTCTTTGCCAACCACCTCTCTTTAATCACCTGTGATTGTAATGTGCCTTTTGTATATTGTCTTGATTGTAAAGCGGGAGTTCACTGTACCACTTGGCACCTTGAGTTTTGGCTGAACAAGCGACGTAGCCTATATCATTGCATTGTATGAAGAGTTTCGAGGTTGGGTGAGTGTATATATTACATGATTCATATGACTGTCTTCCTTTTGTAATAACAAAATAATTTCAAGTATTAACTGATCTTCTGTAAACATGTTTTCCTTTTTCTTGAACCTCAAAATTTTTCTTACACTTACAAACCTACCAGAATCTGGAGTTTGACCAAGTCACCAGGGGGGTTCGGGAGTTTAGTTGGTAGTCTTGCTATTTTGGAGAGGGAGATGAAGCTTGTTGGGGTTGATCTTTGGTGCTGTTTTTCTGTCGAGCCTGGAGGATCTGATGCTTGATGTTGGCTATCATCTGAGTCAGAACGCAGAAGGTGGCGATGGCATTCATAGTTGCTTGGGACCCAAAGGAGGAGAAAACTGTATATTAGGTGCCCAATCTTTGATTTTATTTACGTTTGAGTGCTTCACCTTTAACTTTATCTGTTTGAAATGCCGAGATTTACATGTGTATTTTATGTCAATCAGTTTTTTTCAATATTCTATTATTTTTCCGTATTCATATTTATATATATATATTAAAATAAAAATAAATCTATATTTCGGCTTCATTTTGTATTTCTTCAATTAGCTGGTTTTCTTTATAATTTGTGAAGTTATTGCGCAAATTTGGAATTTGAACAAGAAATACAAAAATAAAATACTGACCTGCGTGGTACATGCACTGAAAATCAGTAAAAGAATTGCTCGTGGATGGGTTGGCTTAGTCATGAGCTCCTGTATTAATGATTTTTTTTTTTTAAAAAAAAAAGTTGGATGGAAAATTCTTATTTTTTTTCTATATTTGGATTACCACCCCTTTTATCATGTTAAATTATTAATAGACCCCTTATTCTTCTTCCTTTTTTTTTTTTGGACTGACGCTACCTATATTTTTTGTCAATGTCACCGTTGAAACTTCATCCTTATGACCTTTCAAACATCATTTTGATGTCAAAAACTGTTTTTAAGCTCAAATGAAACTTGAAATTATGAGTTAATTTTTCCAATTTGAAATTTCTAAGTATTACAACAGTCAAATTCAATAATTTTTAGGTTTAAAATTAATACAAATGAAGCTTTAATCCATAAAACCTTTCACACGATGGTAGTATCGTTTGTAATATGACTAAAACATAATAAAGGGTCCTTAATCATGTTTAATGTATTAAAAATAAAAGAAAAGAGAATACAGGGAGTGTCAATCCAAAAAAAAAAAAACAATAAAGGTTTTTTATAGCTTAACATGGTAAAACGGGTATCAATCTAAAAAAACAAAAAGGGATTTTCATCAAGATGATGAACTAACTATTTTACTCTATGAGTTAGATATTTTTTTCAATAAAAAAAATTAAATATGCATATTTTTCCTATGCATTTCTTACATAAAAAATCATAAGTGTAAATTAAAGAGTTTGTCTATTCATATAATTAAATAAATTAAAAATTATTTGTATTATTAAATAAAAAATATTAACAATAACTAAAGACTAAAAAATTCAAGAAACATATATAGATCAAGATATTTAAACTATACTATAGGTCATTTACCATGTTGTATTTAATGACTTTCTTAATCAAAATTATTTTTTTAATTAAATAATAATAAAAATAGACAAACATATAAAATTGGTTGAATAAATCAAAGGGAAAAAATTTATTCAAGATAACAAATATTAAAAATATTATCAAAAAATAAACTTGGTGAAAAGAAAGGGTTTTCCTTACTTCATTACTTCTTACTTGGTTCATGCAAAAATAAATAATTTTTATTTTTTACAAATAAACTTTATTTACATAAAACATAAAAAATATTTATAGATGAATTATAATAATACTTTTAAAAATTAAAAACATATAAACAATTAAAAACCATTATTTAAAATGAAAAATTAGAGAAAAGGGGTGTTAATTTAAATATAAATATAAATTAATTTTAAAAAATAAATATTAAAAAAAATTAAATAAAAAGTTCAGCGTGCTTCTTCCATTTGGAAAGGGAATAGGAGCAGGCCTATAAAGGTAAACTTGTGCATATGGACCTTTTTTTTATGGGTTGGACGACAAAATTAGATAACTCATCATCTATTTTTTTTCACAAATTATAACCACTATGTTAGTAAAAAAAAAATTAGAGTTGACGGTTTTTCTACCTAGAAACTTATTTTTTACTCCAAACACCTAAAACACACCTTAGATACCCTTAAAAACCATTAACGACCTAAAAAACAACATAAAAACGGAAACACAAAATCTTTTCAAACTTAAATTTGAATTTTTTAGGCAATTTTAAGGTGAAAAAAACACTTAATTAGAACTCTCATTACCAAATAGAACCACTTGACACCAAGATTAGCTATTTTGATGGCTTGAATTGGTGTGAATATCAATTTTCTTTCTCTACCATCAAAATTTAACGTATCTCTCTCTCTCATCTCTCAAACTATGGACTTAAAAATTAAAAAAATAAAGTTTTGGACTAAAATTATTTTTTTCATAAATTTTAGAAACTAGAGGGACACAATATTTATAATTTGAAAAGTATACGAACTAAAATGAATATTTTTCTAAAGTTCAAAAAGCTATCCATTTCATTTGTTTTTTCAATTTGATCTTATATCTTTCAATCTTAAATTTTTCTAATAAATTAACCTAAATTGACCTATAATTTGGTTCTGAAAAGGTTATAATTTGGTTCTATAAAGATGAAATTAAAAAAAAAAGAAGAAAGTAAAGACTATGAACATTAAGCCCATAATGAGTTCAAAGTGTTTTGTAAAGGTTCTATAATGTAATTTGCAAAGTGAATCACCTTATCTTTTAGTGTGCTACTAGTATATTTATTTGCTTATTTTTTTAAATTTTAAAAAATATTGAGAATGAAGATTTTTTTGATAGTATTATTAAATTCAATCAAGCAGTGTGATCTTAAAACCTACCAACTTGATTTCTTGTCTAACTCAAGTTTCAAATTAAATCATATGAAAGTTGATTCAAAATTAATTATTCAATTTATTTGGATAATTGTTAAAAACATTACATAGTTTTTTTTAAAAAATTTAATAGGATAATTTTTTTTTATATTGAGACGATACTAGATTGAATTGACTTTAGTCACCATTCAACTTGGATTATGGACTTCAATGGATTTAATAACTTTTTTAATTTTGTAAATTATTTTTATTTAATTTTATGATAATATTAGATACTTTCAAAATCGAGCATCAACATTAAAAAAAATATTCATTTTATATCATGATAATCCTATATAAAGTATAAAAAAATCATAAATTCTATTTTTTAAAAAAATCCAATATTGAATAAAAGTGAAATAAAACAAATTACAAAAATTAAAAGATTAGAAACTAAAAACCAAATATGAAGTTTGATGGCTAAACCCAAGAAATGGGTAACCTAAATCAATAAGTCAAACATGCAAACTTCGTAATGTATTACATTGGGATTAATAATTGTTTTTTTTATCTAAATTATTGTTTATTTAATCATATTATAAAAAAAATAAAGGATAAAAAATCGAGCATCAAACTAATACTAAGATTTTTTTAAGACTATGATAACCTTATAGAAAATAATAATAAAAATTATGAAACTAAAAAGACAAAATTATATATATATATATATATAAGTTAAACTCACCATACATGTTAATAAGTTCTTGAACTTTCTAAAATTTTATAGCATATTTTTTTCTAAAATAATTTTTTTAACTATATGATAAAAAGAAAAATAAATAATCATATAATTGAGTTCATATATATATATATATATATATATAAAAAACATACATCACTAAACCCATAAACAGGAGCTAACAGAGGTACGTGCCAACGAAGATGTAGGAAAACAATGTCTTACCCACATCTTTTATCTTTATACTTAATATAAAGATATGTTAAAATAAATTTTTTACTCTAAATTTCTATAAACACATCATATAAAAATTAAATAAAAATAATAATAAGCAAAAAACATAAAAGAGGTTAAAAAAAATCAACATTATAGATTATTACTATAATGCATTGTGAATTATATGGTTTTCCCTAAACCTTCTAACTTTATACTTAATAATAATTCAAAGATGGTTATACAGATTAAAAAAAGTTGATGAGCCTAATGTTAATGAGAGTTAGAAGAAAATGAAAAGGAAAATCATTGTTTTCATATTATAAATGTTGTAAACTCCAACAAATAGTTTTTGGTTCATACATTTTTTTTTCCGTGGATGAATTTTTTTTAATAATAAAAAAGCTATTTAAATGGTGATAATTTAACTAAACCTGAGTTAATTTAATTAACACATGCTCTTGGATAACAAAAAAAAAGAAAAAAAAAACATAAAGCTCAATAGTATAAAATCAAAGGATGGAATAAAAAAAATACTAAAGTTAAATCGAACTAATATCCAAAATTAATAATTTTATTCATGAGACCGAGATAATCATACAAAAGACAAAAAGAAAATCTTAAATAAAATTCTTAACTATAAAAAAAAATAAAAAACATAGATAGGAATCAAACAATAAGGACAAAAACTAATGAAAAAAATAACAAGGGACTTAATAAATAAATAAATAAATAAAGGATTAAAAAAGATCAATTAAAAGAATAATACCTAAAATTGGATAATAAAATAAAATAAAATATTAAGGGATAAAAATGAAAGAAAAAATTAAAGGAAAAATAAGAAATTAAAATAATAATAACTAAATCTAGAAAATAAAAGGAAATTATATAAAATGTTAAGAGACAATTAAAACAAAAAAATCCAAGAAAATCATAAAAAAATCAAGAGAATAAGTGTCATGTTTAATATAAAAAAACAAAATAAAAAGAAAAATGATGAAAATCTAAAAAAATCAAAATAAAATAAGACCGATCAAAAGAAATATTATTATAATTGGATTTTTTTCTCTATTATTTTTTTTCAAAATAATATCATTTTTATTTTATAACTGAATAAAAAATCAAGTGACTAACTAGGGAAGAACATCAACACCTATTTTTGTTTTTATTAAAATAATGTTATTTTCACTTCTTGCACAATAAAAAATTCAATTAACCCTAGTACTCCGAATTATTTAACCTAACACGTGACCCGGGACATGACAAAGGTAATCTTTTAGGCCTAGTTTTAAAAATATGATAAAAAAATAAACATCAAATATGTTTTTAAAAGTCGATGAAATTAAACAATGAGAGATGAAATTGCCACATAACAATTAATTAAGAAAAAAACTCAAAATAAAAGGAATTGCAATTATAAGAATGAGGATCGAATTAAGAAAAA
This sequence comes from Populus ilicifolia, assembly GCA_015708895.1. NCBI lineage: Eukaryota > Viridiplantae > Streptophyta > Magnoliopsida > Malpighiales > Salicaceae > Populus > Populus ilicifolia. Next base: position 279,018 of record SRLM01000528.1, read on the forward strand.
CAAAAATTAAATGGTTAAGGATTAAATCAAAAAATAAAATCCAATTAGAAAAAAGATTAAAAGTAAAATAAATAGGAATCAATAAAATAAATGGGGATCAAATTCAATTAAAAAAATATAAAAAATAAAATATTAGGGAATGAAATTGAAAAATAAATAAATCAAATTCGATACAATTAAAAGATTAAAGACTACTTTGCAATTTTATAAGGTTATCACACCTTTTGACGTGAAGGAGAAAGAAAAGAAGGGGGATGGCAAAAATTATCTTCGGAGCTCATTTATACCTAGGATGCCAACATGAATTGTCCTATCGTGTAGAGGGTGGCATACTGTTTCAAATACTGCTCTAGAAAGCTATCAATACCCATCATGAGGTGTCATAAGCACGAGTTTAAGAGCATAGACACCTTTTAGAGCACGTACCAACCATCTTTTTAATTATAAAAAAACCATAACACCCTTGCCCCATGAGGTAATTACAAGAAAGCTGAGTTTAAAAAACCAAAATTACCTCTTGATCTTAGGTAAAAAAAAAGTTGACCCTAAAGGCTATAGGATAATTACATTGTACAAAAAATATGCAAACCTAAAAATGCCCATTAGACATTAATTTTGTTGTTGTTTTTTAAGGGCAGGAGAGTAATTATGTTGTGCAATACATGTATGAAAATACAATTCTACCCCTAAATGTGTATTCATTTTTTTGGTAACTGCAAGGCTTATTAGTTGTTTTACTATGGATTACATTGTGCACAATCCATAGTAAGACAATGATGAGTTTTAGTTTTATTTGTAAATTTCAAAAGCATTCCATTACGATGAATTTAAAAAAAAAAACTAAACTAAAAAAGATAGAGGTGAAGAAAATATTGCAGCAAGAATTACTATAATTCTACATTCACATGCATTGTGATTATAGTAGTGAATCCACATAGTATTTTTTTTGTTTGGTTAAGTGCTTTTTTTTAATTTTATTATTTTTGTATTTGTATAATTTAGGATTGGACCATATAGTTTGTTTTGGTTAGGTTCATATGTAATTCTTATATTGTTGAAAAAAAATATGGAGTTCAATTTAGGAAAAAAATTTTGATTTTATTAGTTGATAATAATTAAAGTTTCAAGAACAAAATCAACATTTGCAAATTTAAGGACCAATTTGCATGGAAAAAAAAATAAATTTAGAAAAAGTGGTTAGCGCGTGTGGCAGACGCGCCAACAAGTGGGGGAGGCCACTGCACTTAGGTGATATATGCAATAACTTTCAACATTCTATTCTACCCTTTCCTAGTGTCATTTAAGCCCTCTCGCAATGTTTTAGTGCCATATGAAGCGCAGGTCAATAATGGGTTTTTGATTTGACTTTAGCAACCCATTCCTTTTTTCTTTTATTCTCTCTCTCTCATTTATTTCTTCTCAACTTGATTTTCAATTTCATATTCTAAAAAATACTGGAAAGGGTTCTGAACTTTTTTAAGTATCATATTTGACTTTTACTCTTTTGATTGTTATTTTTAATTACAATTTTTTTTAATTCCATCATTCAATATTAGATATATTGATAATTGAGATTTGTAATATTTTTTTTCAATTTATCTTCTAAGTGGTAATCTCAATCTCATTACTGAAATTATGTGTTTAAAGGGTTTTCTTAGGTTGACTTTATTTTCTTTAGTATTTTATTTTAAATATATATATATTAATTTTATCCTTTAACAATATGTTTAGTTTTATTTTTCAACAACAATTGGGTTTTTTTTTTAAGTTTTTTTACTATGAAGTTATTATAATCTTATAACCTAAAGTTACAAGTTTATTAAGTTGGCCTAGGTTGACACATGTTTTTGGTCGTTGTTTTTTTTTTAATACAATTGTTTTATATAGTTTAATCATCCAACAATGAGTTGGTTGAGATTTGGGCTCCATATTTATCTTTAATTTATTTTATATAAGGTTATCTCATTCTTATAACTCTCACTGTAAATTCAACAGGTTAACTTGGGTTGATTTAGATCTTTTTCTTATAATACTTTTTAAAATGATTTTTTTTTCAATTTTATTTTTCAGTATCAAGTTGATTGAGAATTAAGATCCAATATTTTTTTTCAATTTGTTTTCTATATAATTATTATGATCTTATAACTTGAATTAACTTTATTTTTTTAATTTTATTTTCTGATATAAGGTTAATTAGAAATTCAGATTTATAGTTTTTTTAATTTTCTTTTTATAAGACTATCACAATCTTATTACCCGTGAGCACGTTTTGCAGGTTAATTCTATTTGACTTATGTCTTCTTCTTTTTTATAATTTCATTCTCCTACATTAGTTTGGCTACGAATTGGGATTCATATTTTTTATTTTATTTTTATGGGGTTATAAGAATCTTATTACTAGTGTTGTAAATTTTTTTAGGTTAACTCTGTTTGACTCGACTTGATTAATAGAATTTTTTTTACAATTCCATCCACCAAGATTGGATTGGTTGGGAATTAATCTTTTTCTTCTTCTTCTTATTCTTCTTCTTTCAATTTGCTTCCTATAATGTTATCTCATTCTCATGACTTGTGTCATGAATTCAGTGGGTTAACATGGTTGACTCGGTTTTTTTTTATCATTTTTCTAATTGAATGTTTTTTAAATTCATCTTCTACAATTAAGTTAGTTTGAAATTAAGTTTTATATATTTTTTATTTTTTTATAGGATTTATTATGTTCTCATGACTCGTGTTTCAAGTTTAACAGGTTTAGTCGGCTTGATTCAAGTTGCCTTTTATTTATTTATTTATTTTCATAAATTTTATCTTTCAATTTATGGTTGTTTAAGTTTCATAATTTGTCTCAGTTTGCTTTATATAAAGGATATTATGATTTTATAATCTAATATATGAATTTTATAAGTTAATCATAATTTGCTCGGATCAATCTAGTTCATCACCATATATTGTTTAGTGTATCTTAATCTCATTATTTAAAAAATATGTCTTTCAATATGCATAAGATCTTGAGTTCATTAAGTAATTTTTTTTTGCTAGAAAATATGTTAGTGCATTGCTTTATTACTATTATTTTTACAAGTTGTCATTTAAAAGATGATTGACCAATGCAAAACAATGATAAGCTAATTAAAGTTATATGTTGCACTCAATTTTAATTGTCATTAATAAAATGTAAGTAATAGGGAAATATAAGATGAGAATTTATAAATCTAAAGATTGTTTTAATTGATCACCAATGGTTATTAAAAAAAAATCAAAAAGCATCAATGTTTATCAAAAAAACCAAAAAGCTTCAATGTTTTACTTTAGAGCAACATTCATTATATTGTGAATTTTTAGTGTGAATTTTTAGTGTAATGACATTCTAAATAAAGAAAAAAAAGGTAAAATGATCTTTTCATGGTGTTTAATTAATATTTTCAAATTAAATGAAGTATATTAGTCTTTTCATATTTTTATTGTATAATAAAATTAGTAATTTATTCTTAAAATAAAAAATCAATTACTTGTCTAACAAGGGCTTCATATCTTTTTGCTTTTTTGAAAACAATTAAAAGATTATAATACCCTTGAAAAAGAAAAACACTAAACAAAATTAGGGGGTTTTTCAACTTTTTATCATGATTTATTTTTATTATTCTCAACTTGAATTAGAAATAAATCAATCTTTTAACAAATATTAAATATTATAAAATAAAATTTATAGTGCATACTACACACATGCCAATGAATGACATTATCCATGCTTTTATGATAGCACATACACCAATGTTTGATGATCAAAAATTGATAATCACCATGTCTCTTGAAAGGTCGTGTGGCAATAAAAATAATAGAATGGAGCTTTAATTCATGGTGGTTGTTTTTTTTTTCCTTCCTTATCTGTTCTCTTTTCTGCTATGGATTTAAGCTTGACCTTTTAAAATTCAGTTATTTCATCTAGTTTGTATTTATTATAATTTGATCTTCGTTATTTTAATTGTTATTTATGTTGATTTTTATACTTTTTTTAATTCAATTTTGTCTCTTAGTATTTTATTTTATTGTTGTTTTTAATCGGGCCTTATTCTTTTTATTTTTTAATCCTTTTCTCGATTTGTTTTTTATTTTATCCATAAAATTTTATTTCACTTAATTTTTTTTATCTAATTTAGTTCTTATTCTTTTCATTACTATTTTTTATCATCTTCTTGATTCCTTTTTGTTTTTACTTTAGTTCCTAATTATTTTCATTCAATTAGCTTTTGTAACAAATTTGTTTCTTATAGTTTTTATTGTTATTTGTTTGGATTTTTTAATTTTTATGATTGAAGAGTTTGCCTTTTTTATTTTTCATATATGCATTTTGTAGGTTAATCCTACTTATGACCCAAGTCATTGGTTTTGAATATTAGCATAGTTTAAGTTTGATTATAAATTGATTTTTTTTTCAATCTCATCATTCAATATTGAGTTATTAGGCCTTAAGTTTTATGACTTGTTTCAATTTATTTTATAGAGTTATTCTAATCTCATATCTTGATAGTAGGTTGGTCGGGTTAACCTGTGTTGATTTAAGTTATTTTTTCACTTGATGTTTTTTTCAAATAGATTTTTTTTTCACTTTCATTGTCTTTTATATAGGGTTGTCCTAGGTTTGAGTTAATTAAGGTAGACTTGAGTTTTTTTTTAGTGTTTTTTTATTGATTTAATTTTTTATTCCAATCTCATTTCGCATGTAATGGGTTAATTACTCAAAAAAATTTAATTGATTCTATTTTATATTATTTTATTATAGCTTAAGCTTTATAACTTTTTTCTTTTAATGGAGTTATCCTAGTATTCTATCCCGGATTTAATCAAACTATCCCAAGTTAATAAACTGTTAACAAACTATTCCAAGTTAATTTTTGAATTATCATCGCATGGATATCCTCATTTTTATTTTTTTTACCGACTCGCAACATAATACAATAACACGGGTAATCTATAGAGCATATCACTGCGTTTTTAGTATATATTGATACTTCAAAACTCGAGGTTGAAACTACCTCCATTAAACTTCTTAAATTTCTTGCTACCCACGCATTCAAGCCCGGTCAATCCTATAGTTAGCCATCTAAAAATCAAATCAAACTCTAAAATCTGTTTACAGCCTCTAAAGTCAGATACAGAACCTCCTCTAAGCTGTCCTGCATCCAACCAATGTTTATAAATCACTATGTACAAATCCAGATCAGGATCACGAGATCAGGCTACCCCATCTGCAAGATCTTGGTTGATACAATGGGTGCGCCGCATTTTGCAAGCCATCGTGCGAAATAAAGGATTAGATATGCTCCAAAATAATGTTTTGGTCAGTGTTGGAATCATATCCTGAGAATTAAAATGATGGGGCATAGCAACTTGGGTTGGTGGTATCACACCAAAATATTGGCGACAACAAAATTCGAGAGGACAACAACAACTATGAAAAAAAGTTAAGAATAGAATTGGAAAGTAGAGATGAGAGAATAAGAATTTCTCTTTAATCCCTTCCAGTATTAGCATGTGGTTACAACTATGCCACTCTTCTAACAATGGCTATACATATTAAGAATATTGCTTTCTTGTTTGACCATTTTATAATCTTCCAAAAATTATTAACGGAATGGTTTGTCAGGGCAAGGATGCCATCACTCTCCTAGGCTAACGCCCGGTCTTTTGTTCACTTCTATTCTGCTACCACAACTTGCTACAAAGAAATTCACATTTTCTTTGAAACTGTGTTGGCTCTCTAAGTTATCAACTCCAGCTACCTCAAGCATTGATAGAACTCGCGGTGCCATCTTGAAAACACTCTGTTTTGAGCTTTAGAATGAAAGCGAAAGCACCATAGCAGGGGATGTGCATCACTGCTACAGATAAGTACCTTCAAATAATTCCATTTCAGACGAGAAAATGAATCGCCGTATATTTCTTTAGAGTGAAGACACTTTATATAATGGGTTCATTGGCATGATTCTTGACAGAACACTAAGATTGTGCAGGTTAAATTACAAAACTTAAGCAATGAGTTGATATCTTTTATGTTAATTTTTCTCAAGTTTGAAAGTAACCTGGAACAAAATAAGGCAATCAGTTGGTTTTGTTCTGTGCTATTTCTACTTTCAGTTGAAGATAATTTGAGAGCATAAGTTGTTCTAGTTTATAAGGGGATGGAGTGATGTTTAAGAGTCAATACCATAAAGGAGAATACGGAGATGACAAGTCAAGGAATGGATATGGCCACCTGTTTAGACAATAACAGAACAGTACAGTGGGAAAACAATAATAAAACTTGATTTCATCAAAAGGAGAAGAGGAAAGGGTTCTACCAAAGTCTGAAAGTGGCGTGCACAATCCACTGGAATAGGACATATACTATTGTCCAGATGAAGAAATACGCGATCCGGAACAAAGGAAACCTCTGAAAGTGTTAACAAGTTCAAATTTTAATTTCATTGAAGAAGCTGGAAAATGATTTGTGGAACGAGCCTAGGAATCTCACCAAGCAATTTAAAGCAGTATCACCAAGTAGGAAAATGGCATTGAGTGAGTGCATACTGATGATCAACTGCAATGAAAAAAGAACGATACATTGTTTAGAAAACCAAGAAAAGAAGCAAATTAGCCATTAAGCTGCTTATCTTCATCTACTGAGATGCCGATATGAGTGTGTGAGACCTTCATGGATAAGTTCTGGATATGGTTTTATTCTAAAATTAACACTAGTTGGAGAAGTAATGATAACTTACAGCATTTAGTTGGTAATCTTTGCTTGCAAGAAACGGGACAAGGACGAACCAAAAGACAGAGTCTGTGAGCATAACAGCCCCTGCATTCATCTGTTTCCATGAATGAGAAGTGTCAGCAGCTTACCATATTCAAATTGTTGAATCCATATAATCCATGATGTATACAAACTAAAAGGAAAACGGAATTAAAGCATTGGCGAGCAGGACTTGTGTCCACCTGATTTACTGCCTTCCCTTGTTCTTCTGGTTCCTGACCTAACTTTCCGATTTCAAATATGAACGTTAAGAAAGAGGAGTCCCTTAGTGAAATGACCCTGCTTTTCAGCTCTTATGCCTTCGTATGGACGTCTTAATTTTTCGTAAACAGACGAAAGGTTGAGCCACAAACCCTAACAAGGAACTACTCATAATGGGATTGAGAATTGAGCTTTCATGTCACATTAAACTGAAGTAAAAGCATATTAGAACTTTCATGTTCCTGTGTCAGCATTCGCAGACAGAATATGTTCTAATTCTTGATGTATAAAAATGTTCTTTACAGGTTCTGAGTGAAAACGACCTCATTACATTAAGAATATCATTTCAATAAAATATAAAAGTACAATATATTTGCCCAAATTTACCTAGTGATTTACAGACGAGTTACCTGAAAAATGATTTGAAAGATGAAAGCCCATTTCCCTGCAGGTTGGCGAACGTAAAGTATTTCACGGGAGTTTGAGCTTTCCATAGCCATGGAAGTCTTAGAACCTTTTCCAAGTGCTGAAGTTACACAACATCCTTGCTCTGCATCTGCCTCTAAACTATCAACCTTATCACCACCAACTCTTTTGTAATATTGGTAACATCCACGCATGGAGAGCAAGGAACCAAGCTGCAAATAAACTTGAGATTACTATTAAGCAGAGAACACATGTAAGAAAAAATCAGGCTAATAGGCTCTTTGATGACATAAGACTCACCCCAAAATAAATTGTGACTGAAGTAAACGTCCACCTGTTCAGGACCAAGAAACATCACCAATCAATAACATCGGATATAATTGGTGAAATCAATAATTGAAACATCATAAAAAGTATGAGATTTATACTAAGCAAGAGATAAACTCTTGAAAAAGGACATCTTACTGGGTATAGTAGTAAAATATGCTGCCTCCATCCATCAAGACTGCAATTGCAAGCAACACCGACAGCACAATGAAAGCAAAAAGTCTGAAAACTAGCAACCAGGCAGGGTGGATTCCTTTCAGGCATGGCATCCAAGTTTCATCATCATACAAAGAAACTTCTGCTTCTTGCTTGTTCTCTCCATTATCACGTTCCACTTTGTGACGACGTTCATTTTTCCATATAAGAATAGATGCGGTAATCATCAAGATTAAGACCCAAGTGGCACAGAGGAAGAACCTCCAGTTAAGCCAGTAACTGGAAAGGGTTGTGTTGGCAGTCATGACTGGTTGCCACGTATCTTTGGGAGATCCTGTTATAAAACTCATTCTGTCACTTCTACTTTTCTGATTGTTGACTGTCTATGTATGATTAATGGTTTGATGTTGAAGAAGAAATGTTTTCACAGTTTCTTATGGAAGAAGGAATGAAGATGAATTTGGAACTTTGAAAGTTGAATGAAATGAGATAGACAATCAAGTGATAACCCAAAAAATTCGTTAGAATGCTGGAAAAAAAAGGAATTTGACTAGAAATAAAGCGTATTGGTATCGTTTCCTGAGGGGAAAAATGAAGAAATTGTTATGAGAATCAATTCAAAGGGAAAACGAAGAGAATGATTGAATTAAAGGGAATAACAGAACAGTTCTGAGAAACTAAAGCTTTGAGAAATGATGTGTGACACACATATTACAGTTACAGTTCTATGAACCAAGTGAGAAGAATAGATTGGTGGAAGAGTTAGCTCAAATGCTCAAATCCACATTCGAAACACACAAATATTCTTGAATCCACGCTAAAACAATATGAAAGCCAAGCAGATTTTGTAGGTGCCATAAACAGACCACAATTAAGAGAAGAGCTCCTATTAGTTATAGGTGTTTATAGTTATATATAACTCAACTTCACAACAACCAGAGAAGATGTGGCCCAACGGGGAAGTTCAAAATATCAAAACCCCATTTTGATTTTGATCTCATCAACGCCTTAAACTAATCAGAGATTCCAAACTTTTGGTGGGTTCTTGCACAGAATGATAAAATGCAAGCTTATTGTATTAAAAATTTGAACACACAAAAGAAGCAACCAAATTCTAATTGAAGGGAAGGTTGATACTTACAAGGGAAAGCAAGAACATTGTTGTGGTGTTCAAGAGCCTACAAGAAGATGCTTTGCTTCTTTACTTTGGAGAGAAACTAAATAAAGGAGAAAAATATAAAAAATAAAAACAATAAAAGAGAGAGGAAGATACAGAGATAAGATAAAAGGATGGTCTGCTTTGAGCAGACGCTTCTCACCTTTTCACTTCTTATTATTCCAAGAAAACAAAAACAAATCGTGAAAATAGACCTGACACTTTGAACAGTTACATCCTCTTTACATGCATGCAAATATAAAATTGTTAAAAAAATTCGGGTTTTTGTCACCTTTTCCCAGATAAGTTTTTCCTTAATATCTCTTATCACTACAAATTTCAAAGAGAGACAGGGACAAGATACCAAATTATTTGGATACTGTGTTGGGAATACTACTAGCTTTAATTTCCAAGTACAAGGAAGGCCGATCGCCAACCAAGTAGTAAAGCAGCTCAGAATATGGAAATGACAGTGGTCCCTGTAGCTCCAGATCTGGAGATAGGAATTGAGTTTTGACTGTGATTTTGTAAACATTTATTGAGTTATAATTGAGCATGATTTATCTATCAATAAAGATGAAGATTATCAACCTAAACCAAAACAACCTCTCCATTTTGGGAACTTTTGTGAGGGTAAATGTAGGAATGATGGGTCTTATTAATCATGTAGTATGCAGACAGTAATCATGATGTTAGCTTTTTAGCCATGATCAGTACAAAGCTGAATTGTGAAGATCTATTTTGGTATTTGCATGTTCTGATGGGACACTTGCTAGCGATGCATCGATGGTCAAGGAAGTACTACATGGCTTGTTTAAATGAACGAGGCACAGGGGACCCTGTTGGGCATCTTGATCGGCTTGTAAATGAAGCTGCAAGGGAAAAGAATAAAACGTGAAGCACAGGATTGTTCACGGGCCATAAAAGGGGTGATTTGATTTGCATTACCGCGAGGTGACCTACATTATCTGCTCATCTTTTAGCTTTTATAAGCCCCAACATCACCGGCTTTTCCATGCCTTCCTCTTTTAACTTTCACTGTTTAAGTAGCCATTGAATAGGATTAAAAGCGGGGGAAAAAGCAAGGAGTCGGTAGGGAATTGTATATAATTTTTATTTTTCTTGTTTGTTTTGGGACTCATCCATAATTCAAGCACAAAGTTTAAGTAACAATCAGGCAATCAAAAGGGGTGGTGAGAGTAGCAAGGGGGGAAGATTCTTGGAAGAAATAAAGCATGACAACAACTGTCAAACAGCAGAAGATTTTGTAACGTGTTTAAGATGGGGACAAACTTGGTTCCCAAGCAAGAACGCATTACACTAACATTAACCACACGCTACAATTTACTTTGTGATGGGGCAACCTTAAATTGCACTGAGGTTTTTTGAGGAAAAAAAAATATAAATCCTAGGTTTATGGTCATGGAATCAGTCTATCAATCAATCAATAGATCCAATGACCACCTAACAAGGTTAAGTCCTATAATTTAATATATAAACTCGGCTTCTTGCATGCCATTTCAATAGATTGTTCCTTGCTGTGAGTTGTCTTTATAGTATAAATTAAACAAATTGTAAGAGAAGCAAGCCATGCGGATAACATGGAGAATTTATGTCAAATAGCAAAAAGAAAACAACGCAAAAATGAATCAAAATCTCATAGCAGAACCACACCTAGACGAGCGCAGCTGGTAGGTAGTTCAATATGCTATCATCCAAAAAAAAAAATTATTGACATTGGGTGGGTTACAAATTCCAAGCACATGAATTCGAACCAGCAGGCAGCAAGAGTGCGAGACTGACAATGAAACTTTATATGAAATGATACCATAAATTTATGTTTTGTGCGAGCGTTGGTTAAGATTGCTCATGAGCCATGACCCTAAATTAATTAGAAGAGTGAGGATCCAAGCTTGCAGCAAGAAGAGTAATTTTTACTAATAATAAAAATGGACTTGGCAGTTGCTATTAATTACACAGCTCGATGTTTAACAATGCGACGGGGTTAAAACTTGCGATTGAATTATTTGCCAGATATAATTTGCCAGGTATCAGAGAGACTGAGCAGAGGAACTGAAGTCTTGATTCTCGTATTCATGCATGTAGAGCAAATTTCAGAATTAAGCCATCGTTTGGTTGCCAAGAAAAATCAGAGGGGGGTAATTATTGAAGTGAAAAATCTGACAAAACATTCGACAAGAGTATACAATGGAGCCCCGTGTATATAATACACACACACACACACACTTAAGGAAGTAAGTGTCTCCTAACTTATATCATGTCTCTATTGCAGCCAGCCAGCCATAAGGAAGTAAGCATAGCTTGTCGGTGATTTTCATCATAGCAATAGGTAATGAGAAAATTCCCGGGGGGGGGGGTACATGTATTTTTGTGCTTATGCAAGAAAAGACAAGATCTGTAAGGATTACGGACACCACATATCTCCACATTGATATGATATTGTCCACTTTGGGCCTAGGCCCTCATGGATTTGCTCTTGGGCTATACCCAAAAGGCCTCATACCAATGGAGATATTTGTCCATCCTTATATACCCTTGATCTTCCCCATTTCTAACCAATGTGGGACTTTGGTCGTATACCCAACAATCCTTCCCTCGAAAAAGGCCCCCCCGAGCCTCTCCTCAAACGATCATTTATCCATCCACTCTCTGCCAACCAGAATTTTTCATTCTCTACTTCTCTCTACTTCATCGTGTTGGGGTTTCCTTCATTCTCTACTTCTCTCTACTTCATCGTGTTGGGGTTAGGACACGTCCATGAAGTACCGGAGAGTACTACCTGACTTTAAGAGTTTTTTGCTCTTTGTAGGTCAACTCCTCTTCACCGTGTTGAGATCAGGACACGTTCATGAAGCATCCGGAGCACACCGCCTATCCAATAGAGCTGATCCATGGATTACATCGTGATTTAATTAGGGCCCACCACCTTTTGTTCGGGATTCCGAGAATTCATCCATCATGGCTAACTCCGGGGTATGGCTCTGATACCACTTGTAAGGATTACGAACACCATATATCTCCACATTGGTATGATATTGTCCACTTTGGGCCTAAACCCTCATGGATTTGCTCTTGGGCTATACCCAAAAGGCCTCATACCAATGAAGATATTTGTCCATCCTTATATACCCTTGATCTTCCCTATTTCTAACCAATGTGGGACTTTGGTCGTATACCCAACAAGATCAAGATTAAAAACAGCTCAAACATTGACATCAAAATCTTTAAATAATTGTATTCAAACATTACTACTGAATTTATACTAGCTAGTTGACACAGAGAAATTACGATAGAGATATACCTGCCATGTTCTGGTGATGAGGGAATTCCTAATCTTGCTCTTGAACTGTTAACTTTTAGACATTATTATTGCAAGAAACAGAAACGAACAAGACATGTGATCAAGAAGCGTCTCTTGAGGAAGTGAGCGTAAGGAAAACACTTATACTTCATGCATTTCCAGTGACGTCCGGTGGAAAAGAAATGCGTGCATGCATGTATTTGCCCCGAGAATTGTGGACACAAAATGTTATCTGTGTTCATGAAATTGTAGAGATTAAATTCTTGCTCTTCATCATGATTATAACTAACTCGTTCATGTTTGAGAACCTGTAACGTATTACAATTCATGTTGGTTTTTTCTCAATTCCAAATGCATCATTCGACACCTTACGAGAAAATAATCAAATATAAATAAAAATATATATAGAAATAACACCATAAAAAAATTATAGTATTAGTTACCAATAAAATAGTATCTTGTTATTTTCCTTAGTATTCACCGATAAAAAAATTTTATTAATAAATTAAAAAAAAAAAGAAAAAAGTCATGTCATTATCACCAAAAAAAATTACCAATAAAATATGTTTGTCACTAGTATCCATAGGTAATATTCAAGTTATAACATGATAGCCAAACACCCTTTCCTACTCTCTCATTTCTTCTTCTTCTTCTTCTTCTTTTTTATTCTATAGAAAACAGCACAGAACACTCTCTTATTTTATCGAAAGTCATGCTCAAATTATCACAAATTCAGCCACCCAACATTTAATTATGTTGGCATCTTATTTTGATTTAATTTTTTTGAATATTCAACACATCAAGTAAGCAAAACTATCTTCTTCTTTTTTATCGTAACCCATTTTTAAAATGTTAGTTTTTTAGAATTTTTATATATTTAGTAAATGTAGTTTGTTTACATCTTTACTTGTTTTAAACCTTTTTTGTATAGAAATTTATTGTATAAATATATAATTTGTATATGTTAGGGTTCGTTTGAGATTTTGAAAAAATATATTTGTTTGTTATTTGGTGAAATTGAGTTTGATTTTGTAACTTAAGTGATTTATAATAAAATAAATAATAATTTATTTAACGGGTACGTTTCATATTTTGATAATTTTATTATTAAGTTGAAAATTTTGGTAAATTTAAAGGAATTTGAATTCTCAGGGGAAATTAATAATGATTTAAAGGTACTATTAAAATAAATTGAATAAGTTTGAGTTAAACTAATGATATTTAATTAGTTCACATTATTAATTAATACATGTTGTTATAAATATTCTATATAGGTTTCATATAAGTAGTGGATAGTTATTCGTGGATATATCGAGTTTCACCCGAAGAGTTGAGGATTTTATTAATTATGCATTATCTAATTCAAAAAATATTATTGGAGAAGATATTAGATATTTATGTAAGAGATGTAAAAATAAAGTTTCTTGATCCAAATATTGTTATAATACATCTTCTATGAAAAATATTCATGAAAAAATACTTGTGTTGATTTGTACACAAAGAAACATATGTTCTTTACAAGATCATAGTAGAAATAATGGTTTGTCAACTTTTAGTTATAGTAACGTGCATAAGTTATAAATGATAATAATAATCATTATATAGATATGGTTATTGATGCAATAAAAATAAATTATGGTGATATAGATTAATGTTTAATCATAAATGAAGAACTAAATATGGATGCAATCATGCTTCTTCTTTTTTTTTTCTTTTGAAAGCTTTTGACAAACCATTGAAAGGATGAGTATACAAATCATATTAAATTATTAGTTATTGCACATGTATTCACTATCAAGTGACATCATGGGCTGAGTGATGCTAGTTGCGACAAAATTATCAAATGAGCAATAAGCATTTTAATTGAAAGGAATATGTTGAAAGAGAACTTTTATAATTCTAAATCCATGATAAAACCATTTAGTCTAAGATACTAGAAAATTAACATGTGTCTAAACTTTTACATATTGTACTACCTAGAAAATATAGATTTAACCAAGTGCAAAATCTATAGGCATGCTTTGTATAAACCTAGAACTAGTAGAAGTAGGCCTTTTATCACACATAAAAAACTAAGATATTTTTCAATCACTCTTAGACTGCAAAGGTTATTCATGCCTTTAAAGATCATTGAGCACATAACATGACATCATTCATATGATGTAGTTGATATAATTATGGTGCACCATTTTGATGGTTAAGTTAGAAATAATTTGATATAGTGCATCCTTAGTTTAATTTCAATTCATTCAGGTTATTTTTTTATCAACTAATAATACTCATGGTTTACAATTTGCTACTTAGGATGTGTAAGAGACTAAAGTTTATAATTTTATTTATAGTCATATCATTTTCTAATAGCCCAAATAGGAATATAGATATTTGTCTTTAACAATTGATTGATGAGTTGAAACAAATATGGTCATTTAGGGCTTTGATATATAATATCTTAAGGAAATAAATTTTTCAAATGAATGCAATTTTGATGTAAATTATCAATTATTTTCTTGGATATAAAATAGTTTTTGGTATGAGAACTCATGAAAAATTAGCATATGTGCTTTGTATAGAAAATAATAAGAGTTTCACCTTAACAAATAGTGATGAAGTGTTTTTTTTATTATCATTTGAGATTTTTGTCAATCGATTACAAGTACAGAAATAATAAAAAAAAACTTCTTTATAAGTAGAGTTGAAAAGGATGTTGCTCTATCAGTATAGTCGGGTGAATAATTATATGACATGGTCTTATATTACAATGGCATTATTTTTTATTTTCAATTTGGCAAGCAAATTTTTTTTTTTAGTTTTGGTGTGATCTAAAATTAAATGAAGTGAAGTATTTTTTTGGAGTTTTGTTATTAAAATACTAATTTCTTTCATTGTAATCTAGATGTCATATATATCAAAAGGAACATGTTTGAAAATGCTTTTAAAACGGTGATGGACATGAAAGTAAAGATAAATAACAACATGAATGCTAGAATAAATATATCTTTGTTTTGTTATAGTGGTTGATAATGGGTCATGGGTTGCAAAGTCTAAAATCAGCTTTGTCTTAAACAATAATATAAAGTTATTTGTCTACTAATAACTTATGAGTCTGTGTTTTTCTAATAAATATGCTTCAAATATATTTAAATTGGTTAATTTAGAGGATGAAAAATTATATGAATAAATAGTCATGATTGTCATGTATTTATACAAACACTCATTTCACTTACTTATTAGAATTTATTATTAAAATGGATATGACATGCACTAATAAAGATTAGTTATTTTTTCAGAGATATATACTCTAATAAGTTGGCATACCCAACACATAGAGAAAGCTTGAAATGAATATCATTTAAATAATATGCAAACTTAAGATGATATTGTCTTCTTCCTTATTTAACTCAATGAAATATATACTCATACATTTATTATTTAAAGTAAAAGTTAGACATGTACATTACAAACGAGTATACTCATTCAAGAGGTTAAGAGGTTAAGGATTACACATACATTCTAATTAAATTTCTAATGTTTTTTTTTTAATTTAAAACATTCATTTAATTTCATGCAAATATTTGTTCAGCCTTAAAAAAAATTAAAAATAAAACATATGTTAAGAATTTAATATGCAAGGCTTATATTAATGAAAAGATCTCAATATTTATCTTGTATTATTTTAAGTTTTATTTGAGAATAATAATCAATCACATTTCAAAAAATAATAATGATGGTAAAGTAGTGTCTTTGAGTGAAAAATTATTGATATTTTTCTATCTTGAACGACCTTTACCGAAAAATATAGTGAGAGAAAGATACTTAAGTTGTTGTTTTTTAAAATCATTTTTTTAATTGATTTTTTTTTATTTCACCTATCAATATTAATTTAATTAGAAATTAAACTTTACAAATTATTTCAAATTATTTTTTATAAAATTATCATAATCTCATAATCTAAGTTATACAAATTCACTTAGAGTTTATCTAAATTAACTAATATATTGTCATTTTAATATTTAAAAAAATACCATCTTAAATTTTTTTTAAATCAAACTATATTTTAGCAGTTCATCTACATTATCTTTAAAACTATTAACCAAGTCTTATTGAATCAACACTGAACAGTTTAAATCTTGTTTTAACTAGAAAATATGTTTACAATGTTTTAATAACATTTTCAACCCTCGACTTACAGCGGGGCAAAGATCTGCTGAAGAACTAAGTTGCAATCGCTTTAAAGAAACCCAAGAACCAAAGAATATGCCACTCAACTATGGATTACTTGGAAAAACAGCAAGGGGCTGGGCCTGCAAGCTGGTATTGGAGCTGTACCACCTGGTTCACTTTCCTAATAAGAAGCACCTTTACCGATGGATTCTTTCGACTTCAACAGTGCAGACCCTGTAGAGGTACACTTGACGATATGATTCTACGCCCTTTAACATGCATCGGAATCATTTCCAAAAGATTATTTCAATCAACCAGAATTCTTCAATAGGAATGCTAAGGTAACCCTGCGTCTCACAAGTAAGCCTGGACAGTGGTGACAAGACAATCATAGATTGAAGCTGCCTATATTATTTCATCTCCCACCACAAGTGGTAATAGCATTGCGTTGGTGATACTCAATCCCCTCTCTTCTTATTATTTCTTCCATAGGTTTGTTACATGTAAACTTGACAATTTTCATTCATCTAGACTAATAATGGATCACAGCATAAATTCTACCAAAAAGGAGAAGAATTTTACACTGACAAGCTAAGAAATATTTTACAGTCTTTCAAACCTGAATGGATGCGGATACTCCGCTCTCTTTGAGTGAGCCATGAAGCCTAAATCAAAAGGCATCACTTCCATCTCCTAGTATTGAGAGAGAAAACGGGGCAATTGCAACATTGAACGTGGGTGAGCCTGCTTTGTCGATGTGTTTCATCTCAAAGTCACCTTCCTGCAATTGTACGAAAGAAATAAATTTTACCAGCATCCCTATGAAAGGGAAATATCCAAAACTTTCAAAATCATTCGCGCCTAAAATAAACTAAAAAAAATTAATTCATTTAGCTTTAAGAACACTTCTACGGACCATGACTTCCAAGAACAAAAGGCATACAACCATAAAATAGAATGATGCCAGCAAGGTAAACATCCATTACTGCGCTGGAATTTGTTGTGTGGTGAAATATAAACTAGATTACATATCTCTAATACAGATATAATCAATACAATATTTCATTACATGATAAAAACAGCCTTATCATGCTCTAACTTCAATACTCCATGGGATTTATCAATCTTGATATATAAGCACAAACCTTGTCCCCATCCGCTCCAAATTAAGAAAAGAAAAGGTGAAAAACCAGCAATACTCTCCAGGTAGAGAGAATATAACTGCAACTTACCATTCTACCATTGGGAGTGCATAGCGGGCATGCAGATGAGTATTCAAATGCTGTCCTAGGAAGTATAACTGGCTGTTCACCTATAACTCCAACTCCCCTGCAGCATGACAAATGATACAAAATTCATAGGAAGCCAATGCTGATGGAACCAAAAAGTAAAAGAAATTGATGGACGATGCACATGACACAATCCATAGGATTTGTCTCATCGAAGAAGAAGTCACCAAAACCAAGATACATAAACCAGAGTACTTTTGAAGAATCTTGACCAGAATAAGATAATTTAACTCACCAAACATTTTCAGTTTTTCCTTTGGCATCTGTGATAATCCAGTGTCTTCTGAGAAGTTGAACGGGGCGATCTGAGTTATTAGTGATTCTTATTCTATATGCAAAGAAGTACCGCCCCTTTGAAGGCTGACTTCGGCCCTCGATGTACAAGCTCCTAACTTGAATCCTAATCCCCTGAAATACACAAGACTTGGCTTATGACTGCTCAAATCAATTTAAACTATTTCCAACATGCCTTTTATTTGGCCTCTTTTTTTTTTAATCAACTTTATTTTATCTATTGCTAACTCAGTTTATGCAAATTAAAGCAACAAGATGATTACCTGATCAAGAGCACAAAACTCAAATCCAGACCAGATTGTGGGTATTTACTTTGACATGCTGAAAAGATCATGCATAATAAAGCAATTTTGTATTGTTTATTGCCAACTCACACATATTGCAACTGTCTCATCCATACACAACCCATTTATTCTCTCAATTTCAAAGATGCCTGTACTATCATCAAAAAGATCATGCATGGTAAAGCACCTTTGTGTTATGTATCACCAGCTCACAAGTATTATGAAGCCCCATCTAGAATTATCCCATTTATTACCCAATTTGAACATATCTCCCATGCTGATAGTATTTTATTAGATATCATATACCAGGAGGTCAAAACTGGTTATTCCAGAACATCAGGTGGGTCTCTAATTCAAATATGCTGAAATAAGTTTTGCACTGGCCAGATTTAAATACACAAATCAAATTGCAAGATAACAGAGTCAAGGAAAAATGGAGAGGATAGACATATGGGATTTTTTAAGTTTAAATCAATTTATATGCCAGATGGTCAAAGAAGCTACATGAACTAAATGAAATCAGTTTATATCAAACACGGGATTTCTAAAACAGCAATAACTGCCATGCTGATCAGATTGTTAGCATACCAAGGTAGTTGCATCACTTGAACATTTCAAGAGAGAGTGGGGCGCAATTTCCTTTAACTCATCTCGATACCTAGCTGCATCCTGCCAAAAATTTACCAGAGATAAAAAGTTTATCAGAAACGTCCATGGTAAACAGAATAGCTTAGGAATAATGTGAAATTATTTTTTATGGCATGATTCTGGCAAAATAGTTTCTATATCAAAAAACTGAAATCGTATCTGTAAAGCGCAACCTCATTTTAAGTCCAAGAAATATATAGGCCCCATTCCAAGACACCAGGATGAAGAAAAGACTGTTACTTGTACTGTTGTAATATATAGATTGATGCATCTCATTGCAAACTACCATTGGATATCCAGGCTTCCATGAAGTTATATCACTTCCATGCCCTTTACTAGAATATTGAATTGCTTAGTGGTACTTTTATGGTCATATTTGTGCTGATAAATGATTCATGAAACAAGCATGCAGTCACCGGATAAGGTAAATGCCAAAGAGAAAAGATGGGATATCTTATGCTAAACTGACAACATCCTAAGAACCTACACTGTCAAAGCTTGCAGAAGGGTGGTTGGTGCAAGAGGTCTTCAACTCAAGTGCTCCATGTGGGTTGAGGCCAACTGCGGCCAACGATATCTTAACCTTAGATATATATCGTGCGTTTGACCCATGATTGGGAACACTCATAGTTTTCGGACACTATTCTCTTATGAACTCTTCATGAAGGGGCAAACAAAATCTAAAAGCCTATAAAACTTAAAGAACAAAGGAAGCACAGGGTAATTTATCCCGGTCATTTATATTGCTGGTAAATGATTATTCTCAATAACATTTTTTTCTATTACAGCATAACGAGAAACTTAACAGGTAAAATGGGCAGCAACTGGCAAGCCGGAACATTACAAAAGAGGCAGAATTGAAGAACCAGGGAGACTGAAAAAATAAACAAAAAAACAACACGATAACCATTTTGACCAAACCCAAACATGAAATGTTTCCATCTAAAATGAATTACTTCTCCAGTGGTCTAAAAAGAATAGCAGCACAAATAAACCCACTATATAATATAAAGTAACATCACATTCGAATTGGAAAATGAGATGCCGCAAACAGTTACCTCAAACCGCTCATCAGCAACTGCCTCATTCAGCAACCTATGCAGCCGCAAAACTGGTTCCTCTTCCTCAAATGATTTCAACGAATCACGAATTCTCGCAGCTTCTTCATAATCCTAATGTCAAAACAAACAAAGTTATAGAGTTACAATAGACATTGGTCAACTTTTGATACTCAATAACCCATTTTATTGCCATAACAAAAAACCAATCAAGCTTCTTGACCTTCGATGTCACACATATTTTGCTTATATTGGCCACATCCTCAACCAAAAAAAAAGGGTAACCTTGAACCCGCAAATTGCTACATTTTCCGAGAAACCAAACAGTGATTAAGCATACAATTTCACAATTAAAATGTAATGAAAAATCATAAAAAAAATTTAAAAAAAGAAAGAAATTGATTTTATTTAAAATGAAATTGTTCCAAAGAAATAGACACAAAGAATTAACTGTGCGAAAACATAACAACAATAATAGTAAAAGGTTACCTCAGATTGCGCAGCAACCTCCATTTGTTGTTTTAGCATAGCATACGTTTGACTCCGAGACAAAAACGAACTCGGACTATGATCCGAACCCGAACTAGAACTTGTTCCTTCACCGTTTCCATCTCTCTCAACAGAACATGCAACAATCCGACAATTTCTGTAGGAAACTCTGAAACTCAAACACTGTCTCCTCTCCTCTCCAAAGCTCCGACCTGGAACAAACCTCCTCGTACCTGTACTAAAATCCGTCGACAGTCTCAGATTGAGGGACTGCATTTTTTTTAGAATTAAAAAAAAAAAAAAGGTAAAGAGCGCCAGTATTTTTTATTTTTATATATGTCTGGCGACGGTGAGACTTTTTTACTACGAAGTGACTAAATTGACCCTATGAAAATGTGCGGTTTATGGTAGAATAGAGAGACGAAGGAGAAGGGTAATTTGTGGAGGTCGTCGTTATCGAGGAGGGCGGGCTATTCACAGGGGCTAGCAGATTTTGCTGATTACAGAAGAGAAATTTACACGTGTTGGATTGGGAGCGAGGAAAAGAAAATCAAGGAATCCTCGTTTAATTGGTCAAACGAAACGAACCACAGGGAAAGAGACTGCTCGTTGAATCCCCGAACGACTTGCTGACTACCTCGTTCAATTAGTATGATCACTCTTCCTGGTATGATTATGCTTCGCTGTGTCTCTGCTGCAACGTCTGCTATTCTAGTTGTCTCGCCGGTGCCTTTAGTACGTTGAAATTAAAAAATAAAAATAAAACTAGAGTATACATGCTATTTTAATATATTTAAAAAAAAATTAATTATAAATCAAATAATTTATTTAAATATTTAATAATTATTTATGTAAATAAATAAAATTTATTAATAATAACTGAAAAAACTAAAAAAAATTAAGAGAAAGGTATTGAAATCGATAAAGATTACAAGAATCAAATACAAAACAAAAAAAATAAAAATAAAAATCTTTTATTGTAAAACTCATGATCCAAATAATGAAATCATAATACATTGATATAAAAAAAATTAAAAGTAACCATAAAATCATTTTAAAAAAATAATGTAGAATAATAAAATCATAAAAAAGGAAAAAAATTATTCATAACCATATTAATTCTTACAACTTGTGACTCGCAAAAGTATAAAAAATAGAAAAATCATGAAACTCAATCCTAAAAATATCAAATGATGTAACTGGAAAAAAAATCAATCACATAGAAAATTGTAATTAAAAGAATGATGGTAAAAATCAAAATAAAAATTAAATTTAAGGGTATCAAAAAAATTAAATTGAAGGGTTAAATTGAAAAAAAAATTAATAAAATAAAAAAGAAATCAACAGAATGAGAGCTAAATTAAAAAAAACAATAGCATAAGCTTTAATTCAATGATGAGATTTAAAACTAATAAAATTTTAATAAAAGAGCTTAGGGTAAAAATGAGAAATCAAAAGAATAAGGAAAGAAATTGAAAAACAATATATGAAAAATTATAATTTAAGGACTAAATTAAAAACATAAAAAAAATTCTAAAAGGGTCAAGGTTAAAAATATATAATAAAAAAAAAGCATAAGGACTGAAATTTAAAAAAGAAAAGAAATAAGGACATAAATGCACTTTTTCTTGAAGAAAGAGGAAACAAAAAAGAAAAAAATGATTATAGGCAATAAACTACTTATCATTTTCCATCATGTGTCATACAAGAAGAAAGAGGATGTAATAACTCTTCTAAGGACACAATAAAAGGTCATGTTTGACTATCGAGTGGCATCACACATATTGTTTAAAGAGTGTAATCATCACTCACACACTAGCAACTTTTGCGAATTAAAAAAAAAATCAATGTTAAATTATCAAAAACACCCCTCATTGCCATTAAAATAACAAATAAATCAATGTGTAAAACACCTCTAATTGCATTAATTTTTTTTCTAAAGGCAAAAACATGTTTTAATTGTAGCCTAATAAGAAAAAAAACAAAAATAAAAAGCCCTTGGCCAACCACTCCAATATTTTTTTATCTTCATGGTAAGGAGGTATTTTTACTATTTTAAACTTTGCAAAAAAACAAAAAAAAACTTTTGGTCAATAATTATAAATTTTGTTAACCTTAGAGGTAGAAAAGTAATTTTACTATGCAAAAAATTAGAATAGATTAATATTCCTCCTATCAATCTTTTAATGAACAATAAGCCTATATAAAAGACTAAAATACCCTCATAACCAAGGCTTTTATTTTTTTCAACCCAAGAGTGAAATGGTAATTTTACTATAACAATTCATAATAAATTGTGTATATTAAAAACTCATGTCGTGTAATTTCCTACTTAATATATCTAATATTTTTTTATCATTTTCTTTTGAATTTATTCAATAGTTAATAGCTATAAAATAAAAAAATTATATATTAACAATAAAAACTAAGTTGTTAGGCGTTTTACTAGACACGTGTGTATTGTAGCCCCTCTCACATTTCACTATGAACTACATAGTTAAGAAAATTTTTATTTTGATCATTAAACTTTGTTTTTGGATGATTTGATCCATTTATAGCTAAATTGAAGGCCAATTATTTTTCATTTGTTCAGATATGGCAAAGTTGAAAAACAAAAGCTAAGAAAATAAGTAGTCTTTCCAAAACTAATGAGAAAAAATGATTTTAGCCTTTTATCTTTCTAATTTATACATTTCCAATATCTTTAGCTTTCAAAAAGTCAATTTTATCAAAAATTTTATTTTATTTTTTATTTCTAAATCCTTTATTTTGAGATGGGAGAAAGAGAAAGTCACTATATTACAATGGTAAGGAGAAAAAATCATTAGTTGATACTATTTTCGATTACAAAAATGATTAATTATGATGTAATCAGGTTCCATTCAATATGAGAAGTTTCATTATAGTGTTCTTTGCTTGCCATTCCATTGTTTGAGGGAGTAAATCTAACCTAAACAAGTTCTTTTAATTCAAGTTTCTTTACAAGTTTTTGGCTTATTTAAGGCCATAAATGAGTTAATTAAGATCTTTATGGTGTTTTTTATTTTTATTTTTTAGGTTATAATGGGTTGAAAATAGAGATGGGAATAGATACCCATAGGTCAAGTTATTCAATATCTATACCCAAACTTGAGCTTAAATTTTTTACCCAAAATCAATCGAGTATAAACCAAACCTAACTTAATTAGGTTTTATGTATTCTTGAAAACTCCAGTAATCTTTTATAGAAAATATTTGAATAATCATTAAATAAAATCAAGTTAAAATTCATAGATTACTATATGACTTCAAATTTGAAAAGAAATTGAATGCAAAATATGCAAAATCAAAGCAATTAGGCAAAGAATCGGAAATGCACAAGGAATTGACTTGGCCAGAATGAATCAAACCACAATTACTTGAAAATATATTTAAAAATTTCAAAAGTTTTAAAGATTTTGTTAAATAGATTTAGAGTTGTTTAGGGTTTATGTAAAAATTACTTGAAAATCAAAAGTTAATTTTTGTTTTTGCTTTTGAATATTTTCTTCAAGGTTAGGTTCTCATAAACCATAATCCATCCAATTATCCTGTAACATTCTCATTTTTGAAATCAAATAAAGTAATTATATTACCAAAATTTATAGGTAAGTTTTTTTTCAACTTATTTAAGATTTATTGAAATTTTTACTAAACTTTCAACAAAGTAATCTCCCCTATACTAGAAAGATCCTAAGTTATCGACGATTTATTTTGTGTATATTTTATGCTCATTCTACATCATAACATATTTATATTGCATTGCAACCATAATCATTACTAGTCACAAGCATCATAGCTCACTGGCACGACAAAGAGATTGATGTCTTCTCCCAAGTGCAGGAGTGTCGAAGTAATAAATAACCCGACAAGACCGGGGTCGAACCACAGGGAGGTTATTGTACAAATTATAAATAACAAAAATACAACAACAACAACAACAATAATAATAATAATAATAGTACTAGTAGTAGTAGTAATAGTAGTAACAACAATGATAAAGAAAAAGAAGAAGATGAGAACTTTGAGATGAAATATTAAAGCAAGGATTAACAATGATAATAACAAATGTCAAGGTTAGAGGTTCCACTAATGGTATGTCAAACAAGTATAGTATAAACTNAGTGGCTATTATAATTTTCAAATAATGTGTGTGGAGTTGTCTAGTGATCAAATTCCATATTCTTCAATGATGTTTGATTCATCTCAGAATCCCCTATATGATGAGGCAGTATATATAACAAATTTTTATTTAGTTTGGTGTCATCGACCTTCACTTTTCTCTTTTATTTTTCTCTCTCTTCCTCACTTTCTATGCATGCCCCTTCAAAAGCTCATAACAGCCCTTATGCAACAACCCTAACTTTCTATTTAGATGATACTAACTGAAACAACCCTAACTTTTTTAGACTAATTGAGATAATAGCAAAATTTATTATTTAAATTCATCAAATGATCAATAAGTTAAATTTGCAAATCTAATTGGTTGACCAGTTTGAATTTTAAATTAAATTTGCAAATCTAATTGGTTGACCAGTTTGAATAGAATCAATTATCTTTAGCATTCATCCTTGAAACTTTGCCATATCATCAATAACTTTTATTATAAAATATTTTTAAATTATAATCATAGTCCAATTCTTCTGAATACTTCTCATGCCATTATATTCCATGATTCAAATTCACAAGCAATAAATAATGTAAGGCATTACACATTTTTCTAAGAAAACATTATAAATTCAAATTATACATTTAAAATCTAGAATTACAAAACAAGGAACATAATATTGTAAGATTTAATAGGAAAAGCTTATCAGAAGTGGCACAATATTATAGTGTCAACATAGATTTCTTATCTAATTTTACATTATAAAAGGATTAATTTTCTCAAAATCACAATTTCAATGATTATAAAAAAAAACCCCTTAATCATTTTAATAATTCCACACAAGAACATGAAGTACATGGAATTACATTAATAATAAGTATAAGTTAAACTAGGTTATTAGCATATAAACAATTAAAAATCCTTATGATGAGATATATGTTTAATTTATTTCTTGAATCATTCTAAATCATATTTTTCAAATCATTATTGAATTATTACAATCAACCACTTTCTATCATAAATTCCACTGTAAATAATTACTCATTTTCACTAACGTTTTTTTTTTAATTTAAGCATTCATTTTCATTATTTAATAACTCAATTATTAAATCTAAAAATTAAATTTAAATTTATAACTCTTTAGATAGCTAGTTTTGTTGCCCATAACTAGGTATCAATCTTATCATAAAACGATTAGTTCCTCAACTCATTATCAAACACTAGCTCTATCATAAGATAACTACTTCATCAACCTATTATAGGGCATGAGCTCCATTATAAGATAACTAGTTCTTTAATCCATTATCGAGCACTAGTTCCATCATCAAATAAATAGTTCCTCAGCCTATTATCATGTATTAATTTTATTATAAGATAACTAGTTTCTCATCCCATTATCGAGCACTAGTTTCATTACCAGGAAGCTAACTCCAATAATAGTACTAAATTAAAGAAAAAATAAAGTATAATTAATGAAATTGAAAACTTCTTATATTAATATTAGAGTATCGAGAACGTATCCGCTTACTTGTTATTAGTGTTCTAAATGCACTTTCTTATTACTAAACAGCTCCTACAACCTCTCCTATATCAATAAGCATATTATATCATTTTTCATTTAATGCTTATTTCACATAATGTAATCTAAGTTAATTCTCATCATTTCCAAGAGCTAATTAACAAGACAACTTCTTATTTTATTATTAAAAAATCTAAAAAAAATAATCTAATTCACCTTTCATTTAAGATAGCCAAAACTCTTTCAAAGAAAAACTTACTTATTTTACTAATTCATATATAAGTTTATTTCTTACCTGTCCAAATACTCGTGTATAATTAATTAATTAAAAACTCATTATTTTTTAATTTCTTCAATAACGATCGATTCTAGTAATAGTCAAATCATTTAGATCTTCTTTTCTTTTATTCACTATTTTGAGTTATTCTATCATTATTCTAACCCCAATTACATCAAAAGCACAACAATATCCTCAGATCTATCAAGAACTCTAATTCTTTGAATTAAAAATTTTCAATCAAAATCAATTAATCCCACAATAACTTGTTTAAATAGCCCCAAAACACTTTACACGATAATAATTTAAGCTTCAAATATCAACCATATAGAATTTTCCAAGCCTTTCTTTTTTCCTCACCAAGCTTATAACCCTCACCTCTCTTAATTCTTGTTTAAGGTATTTAGATCCTCATTCCTCTCACTATCTTGTTTATTTTTATAGTTCTTCTTAAGGAATTTCTCATATTTTTCTTTGCTTCTCTTTTCTCTTCTTAATTTTAATAATCTTTTGAGTGCTATTTGTTTTGTTTAAGATAGTTTTTTAGATTGATTTTTTTTTACAATTTCATCCTTTTTATATTTTATTTCTCCTTTTAAATTTGATATCCATTATTTTGATTGCTATTTTTGCTTCACTTTGGCAATGTTTTTAATTTAATTTTTTCTCTAATTTTATCATTTAACATTAAATTGATTATGAATTAAGTTTTTTTTATTGAGACCCGATCTAAGATTTTACGAGTGCGAGTTTTAAAAATTAATCCAAGTTTAAGGGATTCACCTGAATTTGATTAGTTTTCTTAAGCTCATTTTCAATGGGAGACCGAGTTCTATTAATTTTTTTTATTTATTGCATGTAGGACTTTTTAATGATTTGAAAAATGATTTTGGTTGTCTTTGGTCTTTTTATTGGTTAAACTTAGCCTTTGTTTTGAAAGATTTATGTTTTAATTAATTGATTAAATATAAATATGACATGCTTACTTCATAATATTTTTTTTAGTTTATATTTTATTTATTTTAATTTTTTAATATTTATTTAATTAAAAATTGAATTCCTTTAATTTTTTTATTTGTTTTTAAAAGAAGTTTTTATCGGATCTTAAAAATGATTTGGGTTGTGAAGTATGTGTGTACGATAGATGACTAAAACGATTTCGTTCAGTAGAAGCCAAGTATCACGCGTGAGCTTTTCTCCGTAATCCACACCCATTGCAAAGCCGTGTGTGTCCAAAGTCAAAAAGAAAAAAGAAAAAGAAAAAAGAAAAGGTTTTGTAATACGTTAGCTTTCTGGCTGCCCCCTTTGAATTGATCTCGGCTGGAATGTGGGCTTCAATTTGCGATGTGATGGCTTCAAGGCCAGAGTTTGATCCCTTCTTTCAGCATCTAAAATTCGATAGTCCAAAGAGCAAACAGCCAGGCGTTGCCAAAAAACCAAAAAAAAAAAAATAAAAATGAAGAAAGAAAAAAAGAAGAATGAAAGCTGACGCGGTAAAAGGCAATGTAGATCACCAAGAAAATGTCAACACCACCACCAACAACACGAACAAGTACCTGTACACATGGCGTCCTCAGTTTTTTTCTGAACAACAACAATTACAGCCTCTCTACCCTCCTCCCTTCTCATCATCACCACTTCTAACAATAACAAGTAACAAAATTGCTTCCTTTTCTCTTCCCCATCTTTTCTCTTTCACATTTTCACTTCCTTGATCGGTCTCTCTCTCAGTATCCAGCCGCTTTCAGCTCAGGTAGACAATCGGCTCCCAACTTTTAACTAGTTTTATGAATGGATTGATGATTGTGTTTTGCTCAAACTCTTTGAGTCAACTTTGTGTTTATTTTTCTGATCCATTTATATAGACATTGATCTTCTTGTGTTGAGAAGAGGCTCAAAATGGGTTTTTTCTTTGTCCCCCGGTCTGATCTCTAGTTTGTTCCTACTCTGTATTTGCATACTGTATCAATCTTATTCTGTTTAGATAAAATTATAATTCTTTTTATAGGGAATTTATTCCTCTTTTTAAAATGTTTAATGTAATTTATTTGATTGTTCTCTTTCCCCAAAAGCATTACATTTTAAAGGGCTTTGTCTATTATTGATAGCTTGAAAGTGCTTGAGATTAGATTCCATTTGTGATCGCATATTTATTATGGTTAATGCTCATGGTGATAATTTCAGGTTTTTAGCTCGGATCAATTCAGGAACATGTTTGGAGGCAATAACAGCAATCCTTTGGTTCCAATTTCCTTTGGCGAAAACCACATCTTGGATGATGTTAATGCATTGCCTCAGCTGCAGCTACTTGGGGATTGTGAGTTTTTCTGCAGACTAATGGCGTCTTATTTTTTTATTGTGCTGCTTTGCATTAAAGGTCACAAAACTTTGACATTGTTATGCTAGGTTGTCATTACATTTCATGGCGTTGTTATTCGAGAAGAGCTTACTTACATTTTCCCTCTTTATTCTTTTGTCCCACTGTGCGGTCATGGAAGATTGTTTTGTGCTTAATGGATTCCTGATTTTTGATCTTCCGAAAATAAATCTGCGTGTTTTGATTTGATGCATGCTTCTCAGATGAAGTTAGTCAATAAGTTCAAGTCTCCGATGCTTATTTAATGGGGGTACTTATCTAAGAAATTGGAATAGAGAGAGGTCTTTGATTTCTTTCCTTTTTCCCACAACAATATTGTTCTATTGTTCTATCAAAAACTGCAATTAAACTCCTTGTGTTTTGCCTTCTTAATGTGCACTTTGCTAATTACTAATTACAAATTTACTGTCTTTACTCCTCTCTTTTGAGAGTTACATGTCTGGTCTGATCACCTAGTGAAGTTTCAATCTGTCACAGATCCGGTTGGGTGCTTCGGGGTCTCGACAAATCACACCAGCAATCAGCAGACAGCAATCTTTGGCCAGCCTGCTAAAAGAGTCAAGGAGACAGAATCCATTTCCGGACAGAAAAAGCATCAATTATCATCAAGTAATAACTTCAGCCAATATGATGCCTGTAAATCGGGAATCATTCTGAATCCTAATCATGTATCCATTGGATTGAAACTATCTTGTGAGGAAGATGAACACAACTCTTCTGTTACTTGTACAAGTGAAAGTAATACGGCCACCCTCCCTGTGACGTTGTCTCTCGGCGATGATCTTAAAGCAGAGATTAATTTGCAGAAAGGGGATTTAGATCAGTATATTAGACTGCAGGTAATAAATTCATGTCAAAATATTAATGCCTGCTAACATACACATATGTCTAGCATACTTCCACTTGGTCCATACACTTATGTATAATAGTGTGCCAGTTACTCAGCTATTCAACTCCATACTCTTTCTCTGTTTGTGTACTACTGAAATTTTGTTTTCGGTTAGCCAAATTTACCTGAAACTTCTGCATTCCTTCTGATGCCCTTTGTAATACACCCAATTCATGCATCATTTTCCATGAAGGTAAAAGTTGTTCCCCTTTCTTAATTCTTACTGAGGGAAATGACATAATAATAAAGACCCCCCCCTTTTTTTTTGTATATATATATATATATTTTAAATCCCATCTTTTATACAAAACATCTTCCCTCTTGGACTTTTTCTGCACACGTCCAACTGTCCTGTTAATGTCTACAATCTTGCATCAGTAGTGGCCTAACTGATGAGTTAGTATAGGAAAAATTCAAAGAATAGTCATAATGTTTCCGATATGAGACCTTGAGACCTTTTGCATTCTACATTTACAAGAATACGAGTAGTAATAATTAGCTTGTGACATGCTTTAATGCTACTGCTGGCTTTCACCCTTTGTGCTTACCTCGTTTGTTTTTAACAGGAAGAAAATTTCATAAAAGGTGTGAGAGAACTGGGGCAAAGACATACACTTTCATTGCTGAGTTCCATAGAACAAGGGATTAGCAGCAAGCTACATGAGAAGGAGCTTCAAATACAAAACATAAACCGCAAGAACAAGGATCTAGTAGAGAGAATAAAGCAAGTTAGCATGGAAGTCCATTCCTGGCACTGCAGAACAAAATATAATGAGTCTGTAGTTAATGTTCTGAAAAGCAATCTGGAGCAGGTAATGGCACAAGGTGCGATGCATGGCAAGGAAGGTTATGGGGACAGTGAGGTCGACACTGCAACCTCTAATGCTAACCAAAGCCATATGCGCCTTGTGGATGGTTCTGTGAATTCAATCTCCTTGAAAAAGCAGATGGCTTGCAGAGCTTGCAAGATCAATGAAGCTTCCGTCTTGTTATTTCCATGTAGACACTTGTGCCTCTGCAAAGTTTGTGCAGGGCTCATAGATGTTTGCCCTGTGTGCCGTATAGCGAAGTCTTCAAGTGTTGAAGTTTTTCTGTCCTAAGCAACTGCGATCTTTAATAACCCTACATGAAAGGTATGGGTTAAAATGACAATGTTTTGATGTTTAGTGGATTTGTATTTTGCTACAAAGATATTGATGTGCTAAATACGATGAAGTTCCCAAGCATTTTAACATGGAAGTTTTGGGGAACCAGATGGATACTTTTTATCCATTGATTATTCTTTGTTGGTAGGATTTGTCTTTACAACTTCCACGTACATAATCGGAAGATGACAAGTCCAAGCATTGTTGTTCATCTTCTTTCACTTCATTGAATTTGCAACAGAAGCAAGTTGCGTTGTTAACAATTACACACAAGGACATGGAGCTTTGGTGCTTTGTTTCTTGAGGCTGTATCTGCTACAAAACTGGAAAGCAGCCAGCTGTTTGATGAATAAATACCCAGTAATTTAGATATGGTCTTTGCTCGATATCGACACCACATACCATATGGTTTTTATGTAAATGGCTGTTGCCTTGTTCGGTCGTAATTTTAAAAGATATCCATGAGAGCACCTGCTGAGGTTTCTGCTGCCCGTTACTCGTTCTTAGATGAACTTAGTATGAATCTTCAAGCATACAGGGACATGTATCACTTCCCAGAATTCTGGACACAGGAAGGTTAATCCTTTCAGAGAGAGTCAGGTCAACATTATAGCAGCCCTTTTTACCTCATCCAAAAGGGCGGTTGGTGGAATTTATCTTCCATTTTGGCAACAAAGAAAGTCCCCCACATAGCCAATTATTATTTTATATTTTGTCCATACTCTCCACCCCGCTTGGAGGGTGAAGATTGTGGGAGAAGAAAGCTCCTTGCTTCCAACAACCTATCCACGTTGTCGACCAATTCGAAAATTTACTCCAAAAAGGTTAATTTTACTATCTTTTATTCAATTAACGTTGTTTTTTTTTTTTTTTTAATATCTGTTGGCATTAACTGTACCATGTTTGAGTTCGGCTTGTCAAATCAATCAAATTAAATAAATTGAAAGATTACAAACTTGAGTCGATGCCATCAGTTTTAAACCTGTTAAGTTTCAAGTTTTGTGATTCCGCCGGTGATAAGGATAATAGTTAAAAATATTATTTTGTTTAAAAATATATTAAAATATTTTTTTTTTATTTTTTAAAATTTATTTTTACCATTAATACATCAAAATAATTTAAAAATATAAAAAATTTTATTTTAAGTAAAAATATTAAATATTTCAAAAACTTTAAAAAACATAATTTACACTACATTCCCAGACACAAACTTAATATATATTTAAGTATTTTTTGTTTATAAATATATTAAAATAATATATATTTTTATTTTTTAAAAATAATTTTTAATATTAGTACATCAGAACAATTCAAAAATATAAATAATATAAATAATTTTTTTACACCACTTTCCAAACATATTTTTTTAGATAAATATCATTTTCGGTTTAATTTAAAACCTCAATTGGGTCATGCTTCAAGTTACAAATATTCCAAGTTAATTTGTTTGTGTTCGGTAATGAAATAGAATTAGGTATTTGTTGATACGTTAGGTAGCTTTCATGTATATAAAAATAAAAGAGTTGAGTGTTTTGACCAAAGAAAAAATAAAAAAAAAACCATACTATCCTCCCAAATTGAACTTACTTCAGAATCTACCACACCAAATCTGAGGAATAAGAGATGAACAATAAAATTAAATATATTCATTAAAGGAAAAAAAAACTATTGCTTAAGACGATTATATATTATTTTAAATAAAAAATCATTTGAGGATTACGTAATTGAATTCTTTATACAGTTCAACGGAGAATTAACATGTAATTTCCTAATAACCTTTATTGTGTGCCGGATGTTTTGGTGTTTTTCAAATGATTTTTTTTTTAATTTTTGATATTAATATATACAAATTAAGAAAAATATTGATTTTTTATTTTTTAATGATAAATATATTTCTGAAAAAAAATCTTTTCGAACAAACTCCTAAATATTTTTTTAGATAATATTTGTTTTTGTGGTTAGGATGTATTTTGAAAATTTTGAATTTTTTTAAATTAATAGTTTATGTTTTTAAATTATTTTTATGTGCAGATATTAATTTTTTAAAATATTATTTTAATATATTTATAAAACAATTATTTAAAAAAAAGAAGCAAAAATTACAAACACGCTTTTAATGAGAAAATAAAATTCAGAATCTCTACCGTCTAAAGCGGAGAACTCCCAGAGTATCCCTGATTCCCAATTTATTTTTATTTAATTTTAAAAAAACACAACACTCGTGCTCTTCTCCTATTCGCTACGCAGCCCACCTAACGTTTGCAACCTTTCCAACCTATAAAAAACCAAACACAAAACACAGAACTCCCTCTCCCTCCCTGTCTCCCTCCCCTTCCGTCTCTCTGCTGGCTCCTTTCGGATCTTGAAAATGCAGAGCACAGCCTTCACTCCTTCTTCTTCCTCTTCTCTCTCTCCCCTCAAACCACGACGCCTAGTTGGTAGCCCTATTTATTCACTCCCTTCCAGATTCGATCCGATTCGCGCTTTCTCTTCTTCTTCTTCGCAGCGACACGACCCCGAATCCAACAATGTCGTTTTCCCTCGCCGATCCTGGTCCTTGTCTTCTGCTTCCAATTCCTCTCTTTCGAGGCCGTGGAATCCCTTGGTCTCCGAGCGTAAAATGGAGCGTTTTGAGGTGAAAGCAACGGCGGTTCCAGAGAGTGCTGATGAGGGAAAAGAGAAGAGTAGTTTGACCAAGACTTTAGAGCTTGGTTTATTGTTTGGCCTTTGGTATCTTTTTAATATCTACTTCAATATTTATAACAAGCAGGTTTGCCTTTTCGTTTTCTTTCCTCTTTTTAATTATTTTACTTTTTATTTTAGCCTGTTAATTCTGTGATAAAATTGGAAGAACTTATGAAATGGAGATGCTTGGATCATTTGTCAAATTTAGCAACATATGACATTTTTTCTTTAATTTTAATTCAAATTAGAAATCACACTATATCGATTATTCAGATGCTCTTCTTCTTCTTTCTTAAAATAACTGTTTGTGATTTTAGTTTTGCTTAGATTAATGTAGATTGATGTTCAGTATTGGTAGCCATGATAAAGGAGGATGAGTGACCGTGAATGGTAATGCTAATTGTCACAGGTTTTGAGGGTATTCCCGAACCCAGTAACTATCACTGCTGCTCAGTTTACTGTTGGGACGGTATTGGTTGCTTTTATGTGGACTTTCAATCTGTATAAAAAGCCGAAAGTTAGTGGCGCGCAGGTATTTGACTTGTATTGCAGCTGCTGTGTTCAATATGTGGGTGATTGATTCCTTTTGTTGTGGAGATGGAAACTTATTTTTGTTTTGTGTTTGGGTAGCTTGCTGCAATTCTGCCATTGGCGGTGGTTCACACGCTAGGGAACCTTTTCACTAATATGAGTCTTGGGAAGGTTGCTGTTTCATTCACGCACACTATCAAGGCTATGGAGCCATTCTTCTCGGTTGTCCTCTCTGCTATGTTTCTTGGGGAGGTGATACTTTTTGCTTTTTTCTCATTGTTTGTTTATTCTGGGTACCCTGGATAGAGTTAGCTTGAATTTGCCGACATGCCCATTCTAGTAGCTAATGTTGCTGTTACAGTTTGAATGCTTGCTGATTCTGTCAGATGCTAGTTAAGTTGCTTTAGCTCTAATTCTTATCACTCTGCACCAGATGCCTACACTTTGGGTGGTTGGTTCCATTATACCAATTGTTGGTGGAGTGGCACTTGCCTCAGTCACTGAGGCCTCTTTCAATTGGTAAGTGATGCTGTCTAGTCATTATATAACTTCAGTCCTTGCCACCCCAAAAGCTTATGGATGCACTTTATTTGGAGCTGTTACTGATGCACTTTATTATGAACTTGTCATTTTGTTTTTAAAAGGGCTGGTTTTTGGAGTGCAATGGCTTCTAATTTGACAAACCAATCTCGTAATGTCCTAAGTAAAAAGGTCATGGTTAAGAAAGAGGTAATTCCAACTTCTCAGATTTACAACAACATCATGGTTTTGGTACATGCTGGACTGAATATTTTGATTTTGCTCCCCAATTGAGCTAAACATTTTCCATGATTCGTTGCATATTGCATATTCTGCTACTTCATTTTGCTCTAATTTGATTTAGATTGCTACATGATTGATGGTTTGTTCATGAACAGGAATCTATGGACAACATTACTCTTTTCTCCATCATAACAATCATGTCATTTATATTATTAGCCCCTGTGACTATCTTCATGGAAGGTGTCAAGTTTACTCCAGCTTACCTCCAATCTGCTGTGAGTTCTCTCTATAGAAAAAACGTGTCTAAAAAAATTCATGGTTGCTCAAACTGCATGCTTGATATGAGTTCTTTTCTGATTTGCTTGTCTGTTATTTGTGACAGGGATTGAATGTTAAAGAGGTATACACTAGGGCTTTTCTTGCTGCGCTTTGCTTCCATGCCTATCAACAGGTAAGGCTGCTTTTGTGTTTTTTATGTTCTTTTTTCTTTTTCTCCAAACGCATGGGTCATCTATTCCTAGAGAATATTTTGTTTTTACCTTTCTAGCATCTTGTTGAGTGTGTGTTTTAGTCTCTGTAGTACTGTCATTTTTGTATTTTTGAATGTAATCATTTTTATATTTTATTTTCAGTCTTCACCAGTAGAAATTTGCCTTCTTTTGAGCACTTAATTCCTTGGGTTGTTTTTAATGGACTAACTTTTTGTGGAAAATTAATATAACAGCATTTCTTATGTGCTGGAAAATGTCTACATATCACTGTTAGACAAATTTGAGTAGTCTGCACTATGCAATTAAAAAATACAACCTGAATTTCATAGTGTATTTAGTGGCTGTTAACAGACAGATATGCAAATCTCCCCTTTCGGTTTTGAAAAATGATCAATTCTATATTGTTCAAGTTTTTCTAGGTTCCTTAATGTTTATTTTCTAACCTATATCCTTCATTTTGGCAAGAGAGGTTGAGAATGAGTTGTTGTACTACCTTTCAAAATAGCAGAGTTGTCACGCGAAAAATGGTTCTCAAACATTCTTCTATCATGTTTGTTGTTGCCATCTTTGTTCTGGTATTGGCTGAACTCTTCAAGCTTCTGATTGCTATTGGTGCTTTGGCACCCTGATATAAAAGACTGTACATGTCTGGAATTTGTTGTTCTTTTATTATTTTTGCTTACTTATTATGTTAACTAATTCTTTGAGGAGTAGAAGGAACTCTTGTTTTGTGCTCAGTGCAATTGATCCCTGCTGGGGTGGTAAAACAGCTTGAAACTAGAATAGGAAGTGTGCACAAGTGCTTGTGTATGATTTCAGGCCTGTATCTCTAGAAAATAGAGCATGTAACAGATTACAGTTTGTCCATGTCATGTGTCGAACAGAATTTGCACTTTGTAAATAGCTTTCTTGTTCCAAAATTGCCAAGTCTGATCTATTTGGGATTATACCTCGCAGGTTTCCTATATGATTTTGCAAAGGGTATCCCCTGTTACACACTCTGTTGGTAATTGCGTGAAGCGGGTGGTTGTCATTGTGAGCTCTGTCCTCTTCTTCAAGACACCTGTGTCGCCTATCAACTCATTTGGTAAAATTCATATTTTGATGTTACAGTAATTTTTTCACGAGTCTGCATGCTTGTTATATTCTATCACGCGATTTCGTCATGATTTCTTGGTATGAACTCATTTCAGGTACTGGGATTGCCCTTGCTGGAGTTTTTCTGTATTCAAGAGTGAAGCGCATTAAACCAAAGCCAAAGACAGCTTGAAGTTCTGGGGAGATTTTGCTGTTAAACATGGGTCACTAGATGATAATATCATACTATTGCATTCAAGAACATGTTTTAGTAGATCAGGCCAGGAACTTGTTTAGGTTTTTTTCTGTGTTTTTTTATCAGGTTGATTTATTCTCTTGCAGACACCCAGTCCAAATTTTGCCTGGTGCAAGCAAGTTTGTTGATCAGAAATTCTAGTGTCTTGCTCATTATTTTGCTGTCTTTCAAATAACAAGAGTTTTCGCCATCTTTTTCTTGACCCAGTCTCCAAAACTCTCTCTTAAAGAAAGATGGATAAGAATGGTGGGAGTAGGGGGTCAGGTCACTGGTAAACTCCACATGCGGTGACGAATTGTTGATATGAATCTCAATGGCCTTTTGATAAGCTTTATAGTTGAGTCGAATCCAAAATGCAGGCTACTGTCTTTTGTCGTGGCAGGAGATTCTTCAGCTGGGTTGCTACCTAAAAATTTACCATAGAGCTGAACATGCGCGTACACCACCACCCCCTGCATGTGCACGCGCATGGAAGGCACTTCAGAATTTTCTGTATTTTTTGGAGTGTAATACCTTCTTCTATCTTTAGATAAAATTACATTATATTTTAAAAGCTATTGAATTAATTTCGTTTTTCTGCAATGCATGTATATTATTATTACAAATAAAAAAAAAGTATCCTGTTTTTGTATAAAAATAAAGTCAGTTGGATTATATGATAAAAATAAAATAATCAAATATAAAAGTAAATATATGGTAAACCCTAAAATAATATTATTTTGATTACTTATATTTAATAATGTCTATCATTGAAAACTCCTAAAAGAGCTCCAAATATAACAAAACTTGATGAATTATTGGATCCTAGATATTAATATTAATATTTTAAATATTATAAAATTAAAAATAATATTAGTAGTATATTTTTTTTTACAAATCCCTTTATTTTAAAAATTTTGTTATTTTTATATGTGAGGAAAATATAAAAAGTATAGGCATGGATAAGATTTTATTTTATTTTGTGATTAAAATATACTTTTTAATATTAGTAGAGTTTATCAAACGATGTGCATTATTTTTTATGAAGGAGTCAGATATAACATAACAATAACTAAGGATCCTCTGTAAAGATCGAATTTAATAATTATCGATTTTTATGTTCTTTTATTATGTTTATACTTTAGTTAAATAGAAAGTAAGAATATAGACATGAATTAAATTTTTATAATTGCTTTTTTTTAAGTAAAAATATGATAATTTATAATCTATTTTTTAAGAAAAATGTATTACATATATTTAGTAATATTTATAATTAAAATTATTGAAAAGAACCTTAAATGTTTTTTATTAAAAATTAAATGTCATATACCACTATTTATATTTTAATCTTATAAAACTAAAACTTATTCTTTTATAAAAAAATTATTAATATACTGTAATATTTGTGAATTATTCTATTTATAGGACCTGGCTCAAATATATATTTATACTGTATTCATATGTGAATAATTCTAGTTCTTGCTCAATTTCCTATATTTTCTTTAGAGCTCCTATGTTTTTCCTTCCCCTTATTGGTAAGCTATTTGAGTCTTCTTCCACTTATTGTTTATATTCTTTTTCTTTGCTTCCAGAGCATTCTAAAGCCAAGTTTGGTTCGTAGTTGAACCTACTTTTCATCAAGTTTTGAGTTTTGTTTTCCTTATTTTTAGATAATTTTTTTATTTTTAGATATTTTTGATATGCTAATATTAAAAATAATTTTTGTAAAATAAAAAATTATTTTAATGTATTTTCAAACAAAAATCATTTTAAAAAATAACTTCTACCATGATTTTAAATAGATTTAAAATGTTATGCTAACTCCTTTCAATAAGAGTAATGTAAAAGATAAAATAAAATAAAATTTTTATGTTTAGGCTTTAATAGCATAGCAATGGATTGTCAATCATCTTAATTATTTCTTCTCGATCAAGAAAAAATAAATTGAATTCTAAAAAATTAAAAGTTGTCTAGGTATATGTTATTAAAGTTTCAACTATCATATCCTAAATTGGTAAGAAAGGGACATCATCTATTTCTTCTCTTTTTTTTTTTCTTCTAACTATTACTAAACTAAAATTAATTCATCTTTTAGGTTGAGATAGATGAATTTTATTATTTGCTCTTTTTTCAGAAAGAGATGGTACTCCCTCCCTTAGAGTTGCTTGATCTTCTAGGTTGACATATAATGTTTCCATGAAAAAACTTCAAATAAAAATTAATTTTTCAATGGTTACATCCTGATTATTGTCGTGAATAGATTTTAGCACAAGTTCACAAGCTTTCATGTAAAACAAGTCTCATGTTGGAACATGTGATTTTCCAATGCTTAAGTCAACAAATATAAAAAGGGTGTTTGTGTATGAAAAGAAATGTATGAAGAGTAAAAACTTACAGCCTAAAGTTAGCCAATAAAGGTATGATTGACTTTTATAGTCTAAAATGATATTATCTTGCATGATTGAGTTTGTACAACCTGGAGTTGGATCTAACATAGTTTTTAAACCTGACTCATCAATTAACCCGATATTGCCAAGCTTGACTTTTAATGGCTAAGTCGACTATTGTCTTTTGTGTGACCTTTACATTACTAGCTTATGGCCTAGTTTTCTGTGACTGTTTGTGTCCAGGAATCGAATTTTCATTTTGCCCGGTGATTAGGTGATATTTCTACACCCATATCTTGTAATTGGTTTTTTTATAAAAAAAAGATGTATAATTGATGTAGAGATTGATGTTCTACCATTAACTAACCTTGGTAGCTCATTTGTTATTATGTTATGCTATGGTTGTGCCATGTATATTATTGATGGAGTTAGTGGTAATGAATAATGTCATTGATATAAAAAAATTATATCTGTATAGAAAAACTTATATGCATTTAGAAAAAAAATTATGTATATAAAAATTTTATATACATTGCTTCTAAAATCTAAATAATGTATAAAAGGGTGTGTTAAGGCAGGTTTGGATAGATCATGGTTGGTTTCCATGTCATGTTAAAAATTCTAACCATTTTGTGTGAGAATTCTAGCCATTTAGGTTTTTGCAAACTATTGAAAAAAATTCTAACCATTTGGGCCATGCTTAAATGGCATGAATTGTTTTTTATATATACATTTAGGTATTGTTATTTGCTTTTCTAAGTCTTTTAAAGAGTCATGATTAGAAGATTTTAATTAGTAAAAGTAAGAGGAAAATACTTATTATACAAATATTACATTTATGGTTGTGACTTTATAAGAAATGAATGTTTCTTTTTTATGGATTTTGTTAACATAAGAGTTTTCCTACATGGAAGAGGAGATTTTATCAAGTTCTAATAAATAACATTATTATCTATAAAATAAAAAAAATATTTTCTTATCATAAAAAAAAACATTGTGTAAGAAGATGTTGTAAATATAGGAATGAAGATCTTCAATGAATTTTTTATAGAGTTTTGGATATTTTAATCGAGATATGAAAATCTCATTATAGAGATTTTTCATATAGATACATTTGAAAACATGAAGAATTTAATAAAGATACGAAGTTCTTACCATAAAGATTTTTATAAAGCAACTTAAGATATAGATAAAGTTAATGCTTTTATTTAGAAAGTTATGAGGAATTTAATGGAGACATAAAGAGAATGAATGCTTTTATTCAAGAAGTTTCAAATATTGAGACGCAAATTAAAAAATTATTTAATCTTAGGTTTGCATTGTGTCACAATCTAATTTTGACCTTTATTTTATATATATTTCAAAAACAATATAGAAAAGTGTGGAAAAAAGTATCTTGTCAATTTTAATCATTTCATCATTTTTTGTTGTCATTTTTATGTAATTGTGTCAAATTAAGTTAATAATAATAATAATAATCATATAAAAATAGAAAAGTACAAAACAAGTTTAAAATAAAGTAAAAAAATTATATAGTTGGAACAAAATTGGACCAATAATTAAGTTTCATAATTCAAAGATTAAGTTTGGGAAGTTTAATTAAATCCAAGAATGGTTTGGGTTGTGAATGGGAATTTATTAGAAATTGAAGAACTTAATTTCACTTTAATTTGGCTAATATTAAAAAAAATTAAAGAATTAATGATGAATTCAAATCAAATTATTATGTTTAAAGTTAGTTAAAGGTTTAGTTGACAAGAAAGGTCAAAATTAGGAGTTTGATTGATTAAAATTGTATAATTTTGGAAAACCATGGATTAAAATTAAAAAGTGAAAAAATTAGAAAATAATAATAATTAATTTAATCTAGTATAATTTTATCTAATTGATTCAATTTAGCCTAAATTAATTCATATTCTAGTTTAATTAATTCCAAATCAAATCTACTTCAAATTAAGCAATTAAACATATATATATATATATATATATATTACATTATTCTAATTACAACTCCTCAATCACAATTTCTAGCTAAGTTCATTAGATTACATATCTTTTATCAATTCTCTAGATTACATCCTAAAATTACTGCCATGATCCCACCTTTTTCTCTTTTTTGAAAACTAACATTTTCTAATTGACAAAAAAAGGAGGAAAAGCATTTTTTCTAAACAAATCACCAAACTGCTATTTATAAAGAAAAAAAATGAAAAAAAAGGATCGAGCCATTCATCTTTTTCCTCCTTTCTCTCTCTCTCTCATGATCACCTTTCATCTTCTACCTAGTGATTGTTCATCTTCTTAACTAACTTTTTACCTTTTAGTAGCCTTTTCATCTTCTTTATAACCAATAATCATTGGTAACCATCTCTCACCACTATTAACAGCCATGGTAACTTTTCTCACACCAACAACAACACCTCCTCATCTCTCACAAATCAATGACCTTGACCTCTCTTCTAGATGCTCATCTTTTTCTTAACCGTGATTAGCAACTCATTAGTCATGATAACCCTCTTTCTTTATAGATGACTACCTAGTTAAGACAACCATTATTGCCCATCTTATAAACCCAAACTAACCTAAAACAACTTGATAACCCTTTCTCTTTGTCTTTGTTACTCATGAAAACCATAACATCACCAAACCATTGTGACTTAGCAGCATTAACTTCTTTAAACAGATCCAAAAATAAAATAAAAGGCCACAATGAAAAAAAAATGAGAGGAAGGGAGATAAAATTGAAGTTTTGAGAGTGTGAAATAACACCACTAGTATATGAGTGATGAGGAGATAAAGGAGCTCTCAATTCACCAAGTGGAAGTCCCCTAATTTGTTATTTGTAGCTCAAATCATCTCTATTTCTAACCCTAAACTTTTTTTTTCCTCTTTCTTCTTTGTTCGGGTTTGTTTTTATGGTTTTGAGTTTCTTCTCTTTTCTTCCCTCTTCTCTACTACCTTATGGCTTAGACTAACTTCATTTCTCTAAGCTCAGATCTTTATCTTGATATTTTCTCACTCTAGCTTGGAT
The DNA here is from genome assembly GCA_015708895.1 of Populus ilicifolia. NCBI lineage: Eukaryota > Viridiplantae > Streptophyta > Magnoliopsida > Malpighiales > Salicaceae > Populus > Populus ilicifolia. Next base: position 321,154 of record SRLM01000528.1, read on the forward strand.
CTCATTGTTTCTTGATTTGCCTTTAGATTTATAGGCAAGAATGAAGCTTTTAAAACCTTTTTTTAAATGATCGCGCGGTTCTCTTTGTCAACCTTAAGCACCCATCATGATTGAAACTTATGAAACCTTCTTTTAAATGATCATACACTGGTTCTCTTTAGTCAATCTTAAACCTGATTGGGTTGGTCTTAGATGGTCGAAGTACTATTTTTTTTAGTTAAGCATGTAGTACACATGCAAGGAAAGAGAATCATGTTTTTCTTCAAATTATAAGGAGGTGTGAGAGAGAAAATTGAGGCCAGAGTATGGCCAAGAACCACACAAAAAAAAAAGGCTTTAGTATAAGATTTTTTTTTTAATTCTTAGTGAAACAACATCGTTTTTCCTAAAAAACATTATTTTATTTAATTGAATATTTTCATGTTTACATATAGGTACCACAATTTTGTTGCCTTTTTGAATTTTATCCTAGTTTTTATTTTATTTTATTTTATTTGTGGCCCATTTCAACCTTTTTCTCAATATTTTTTTTAATTCCATCACTGATTGCATTTAAAATGGCCCTTCAATACTAGTACCTCATTTAATTCAATCCTTGACTTTCTAATTTTTAATTATTTAGCTAATTTCAACTATTTTATCTCAACTCCCTTTTAATTTATTCCTTGGTTGCATTAAAAATATTTCCTTAATATTAACACATTTCAATCCTTGGCTTTTGATGCCAATGTAGACTATTTTCTCTTGATTTCTTTACAATTTCATCGTAAATAATTTTTTTAATTGATAATTTCTTAACTTATTTTTTTTATCCTTTTTGATTGAAAGAAAGAGGAAAGGATCTTTAATAGCCATTGATTTATCAAAAGATTGTTAGAATTTCATCTACTTTACCAAGTTCATTGAGCTAAATACTACAATGAAATGATGGATGTGATTAAAAAGTATCATAACTTGATATTAAATTAACAGTGAAGGAAAAAGTTTATGAGCTATAAGAATGTAATTGGTGCGAGGAATGCATTATAAAGATTCTTGTCATCAATTAAGCAAAAAAATAGAGTTGAATGAGAATGAAACAAAAATGAAGATGATAAGAAAGTATATGAAGTAAATAGAGGTAAAGTTAACTATAATGTGTAATTATATTATGACCATAAATGATAATAATCCTATTTTTTCATCTATAAATAGAAAATATTTTATGTTTTATTATAATAAGGAACATGATTATTACCATTATCTAGAAAAATTTAAGAGTGATAATAAGAGGAAAGACATAATTGATTAGTCATGTAAGGAATATAAAATTACCCCAACAATATAAACAATTATTTAAATAAAGAAAGAAGATGATGTTGTGGAAAAAACCTTAGTATTTGTAGTAGCTAGAGATAATAATGGTAATGTTTTAAATATTTCTACATTTATATTAATAGTGCATGGATAATTGATTCTAGTATTATAGATCATATAACATTTGATTCTAGACATGTCTCATCTCTTGATTCATTCTCATAAAAATTTATTTTTATCATTAATGGTATTTTAATCCTAGTTAACAGGGAAGGATCTTTGATCCTTATTGAGACTTTAAGTTTAGACTTTACTTTAGTTTTTCAATGATTATTTTATATCTTGTTGGTAATTTTCCAAATAACATTGACTTTATCTTGTGTGGTAATTTTCAAGATGAATATTGTGTGTTTAAGGGCATTTAAATCAAGTAGATGATTGATTATGATATTAAGCAAAGGAAGTAGTATTACTTGGACTTGGTGTAAGAAATTTATGACAAGTTATGTCAAGCTTTGATAGTGGATAGATGCAAGGGAAAGAAGACAATTAAAATTTAGTTATAATATAAATTTTTAGGGATGCTTCTTTTGGTTATCTAAAAATTATTTTTGAATTTGTTTTATTTTAAAAAATGATGTTTCTAGTTTCTAGTGTGATATTTGTAAACTACTGAAGAGCCATTATGCTTAATTTTATTAATTCATATTTATTTATGATTAAACATTTTAATATCTATGGTATATCCAAAGTCACTATTTTAGATGAATCATAGTGGTTTATTATCTTTATTATTCGTTACTTCAAAAGTTTTATAAATAGATGAAATGTTATTTATTGTCATAATAGAAGAGAATATCATGGTTCTTAACTTCAACAATATTTAGAAGCATGTGAAACTATTCATCAAATTACTTATTCTAATACATCCTAGCAAAATAAGGTTGTTGAGCATAGAAATCACATGTTGGAGGTTATTCATGCTTTATTAATAAAAGTTCTTAAGTTGTTTATCTTATCTGGGAAAAGAACATTGGATAACCTCTAGTTTTATTGATTTTAGAACACTATTTTAAGGTCTCATTGACGCATTTTATGCCTCAGTAGTCCTAAATTTACCACCTTATGTTTTTTTGAATTATGTAACATTTATATATCTCTATAAACATCATAGCAATAAGTTGACTTCTCAAGCCTTACAATTTATTTTGTATGGGTATGTCATTCTTTAAAAAGGATATCAATGTAATCACCCTTTAACTTGATAAATGTTATCATAATGGATTTTTTTTATACGAAGACGCTATGAATTTTTCCATTAAGCCTGAACTTTCAAATAATAGCAAAAGGAAATCTAAACTCTTAGATTATTATTTTCTAGATATAAATTTGGATTTCAATAAATTTAAAAATCTAATGAATCATCATGTATCTAAACATTACTTATCATAATCAAATTCATCATTTGTGAATTAATTATTTATTATATGTATTCCTAATAATATCTAACGAGCCTTATTTGACTCAAGTTGAAAATCATCTATAAGTAAAATGATGAAATTCTTGCAAGAAAATACAACATGGGAATTCATTGATCCTCCACTTGAAAACAAACTACTTCAATATTGATGGATTTACATGTTAAAGTACAAGGCTAATGGTAAAATTGAACACTTTAAAGCAAGTTGGTGGCAAAAGGTTACATTTAAACCTATTGGATTGATTACACAAAGATACTTGCTCATGTAGCCAAAATCAATATAGTTTAAGTCCTATTGTATTTACCCATGAACTTAGATTAGCTATTAAAAAAATTTGATATAAAAAACAACTTTATGCATGGTAAATTATTCAAAAAACTCAACATACATCTCTTACTAAGGTTCATTGTTCCTAACAGGCATTGTCATAAGGGGTGTAGATTGAATAAATTATATTGATTGAAATAATTTCTAAAAGTATGATTCAAAAGGTTCACAAAATCTTTAATAACTTTTGACTACCACAAGAACAATTTAAATCAAACATTATTCATATCTTTCAATAGTAGTGTGACAATAGATAATTTGTGTAGTTGTTTAAGATTATATATGAGAATCAATTAATCGGCATTCTTATCAAATTAGTTTTAAATTGTTTGTATTTAAATTTTTTAATCAAATTGGACATGTTTTACATCCATGTGCCTGATTGTTGAGTGATTATACAATTATAGTTGAATATTTAGTTCTTAGAGTTAGAGAAAATTCCATGATAATTATTTTCTTTATTTGTTTTGTATAATTAGCATTTTTTAAAGTTAGTTTAATGAGTACTGTTCATATATATATATATATTAAAGAGAATAAAAAATGAAATAATAAATAAACTTGAGAACAAAAGACAACTAACAAATATAAATAAAAATGATAATTTGATATGGTTGTATTGAAGTATTTATAATTTTTTTTGGTGGAAAACGAGTACCTATTATAACAATAACATCATTTTAGAACAAGTAATATTAAAAGATATAAAAAAGACATAATAATTCAATTCAAAAAAGACATGTCATACATATGGTCATTTCATTAAAAAAAATAATATTATAATACATTATAATTACTTTTTTGACATTTCAATAAAAAAAATTAACTTGTTTTTAGGAGTAATTTGGTCGTTTGTAAATGAGCCAATCGTCATTATCCAATCTAAGCTAACTTGATATTTAAACCATGTATAAACAAAATCTAAAGATAATATTATTTTAAAAATTAATTTTATTTAAAGATTTAACAAAGTTAATTTGGTAATTTTACATTTTAGAAATAGTGTAAAGACTTTCTTACCCTTAAAAACATAAAAGCTAATTTTTTATATTTTTTATTACATTTTATTTTAGATTATTTTAATATCAAGTTTAGTTGTTATTTTTTTAATTGTCATTTCTTTTGTTCTGAAGACTTTTATCTTTTAATGTATTTTTTTAATTTTATCCCTTATCATTTTGTTGATTTATAATTTTATTTTATTAGTTTTTAAGGTTTGCTTTTTATAGTGTTAGTCCAAATTCATAACTAAGGTTATGAGTTTTGAAAGTTAACATGATTTGATTTTTATTTTTTAAGGTTTTTTTTAAATTGAATTGTTTTTTTAATTTGATCTTTTAACATTTAATTTATTAAAAATTGTTCTTTGGTCTATTTTTTTTGCTTTTATTTCTATAAGATTAGCGGGTTAACTGGGGTTAATTTGAATATTTTTTTCACTATTTTTTAAATATTATTTTTTTATGGTTTTGCCCTTGAACATTAAAATGCTTTATAATTGAGTTTCATAGTTTTATTCACTTTATTTTTTATGAGGTTATTCTAATATTATAACCAAATCATAAATTTAACATGTTTATTTGGATAAGTTTTTTTTATTAGTTTATTTAGTATTGTTGTATTTTTTTTATTTGTATTATTTAAATTAGTTGAGGTAATAATATGAATCTCAAATTTTATTTTGAATGTTTCACCTTGGCTTCTCTTTTCAACTTTAGATAAAATTTGGACTAGAATCCCCTGCTTAGTTATTAATATCTACTTTATTATTCACATAGTAACTTATCAAGTCTTTACAATTTCAAACAACATTTACTTGCACGAGGCGATCTTCAAGTAGATTTAATTGAAACTACAATATCTTTAAATTTTAATTATAGCATTTTAATTTGGTACTATAATGCTGATTTTGTTCGATGTTTTCTTAACATGTACTAATTAGTTTACACATACACAGACACATGCGAACATATATGTGTGTGTATTTGTGTATGCAATGGATTTTAAATTAAACTTTTCAGTAATATTACTGAAATAAAATATAAAAAGATAGCTAAGATAACATAAGATGTAAACATAATTGTGTTTGATAATAATATATAAAATATGGTGAATGTCTCTCTGTTTTGTTTATATAATGATAAACAAGATCAAATAAATTATAAAAAATTTGTTTTATTATGAATATATATTATCATAAAACTTACAATTTTTGAAATAATGAATATAAATTATTATTTTCACTTTAGTGTATAATAAGCATTAAAGTTTTTTCTTAACTAACTTAAAATGATAATTTTTTATTCATCAAAATCACATTAAAAAAGGATTTGTAATAATCATAAAAGAAAATTGATTTCTAAATGGATAATTTAATTAAATTATAATTTACTCAGTTATTCAATCATTTCAATAAATATATTAAATAATAAAGTCAATAATTATACCAATCACATGTCAATAATTATACCAATCACATGTCAAATATATTCAATCATTTTTCAAAAACATGATTATTGTAATTTTGAAATAACAATAATTATTTTCTTTAATAAATTTAGAAAGCTCACTTATTTAGTAAAAAAAACTCTTCTTATACTTTTTTTTTAATAGAAATGCTCTTTGGTTAATTAATTGTATTCCATTCATAAAAAGTATTTACTTCAATTCATTAATTAAAATTTAATTTCTCCAAATTATTAAATTTTATAAATTAATTTTGTTGGCAAAACAATTTTTTTTTGAAATGTTTAAAGGCACATTTCCAGAAAAAAAAAATTTAACTTGGTTCTATATTTTTCGTCTCTCCTTTGTAGAGGAATTTAAAACTTGCTAAAAATTATTTTAAAGAAAAACACAAAAATATATTTTTGTTTTTCAACTCCACAATTAAATGCATTTCTTCCTAGTTGTTTTTGTCTCTTATGTTTCAAGCTATTTTCGAGCATGAACACCTTTACCTTGGGTGCTTTACCATTAGACTAATCCCCCTATGGAGACGCAAATAGCAACTTAAACATGCATATTTTCAATTAACGTACATACTAGCTAATTAATAGCTGAAATTGTGTTTGTTTATACTTAAGTTTTTACATTTATGATGTAAAAAATATAATTATATATTTAATAATACATCAAACTGTATTTTATATCATGGGACTCATTAAAAAATTAAATTTGAAATGAAATTTTTGTTACATTGTGGGATTCATTAAACTTATTTTTTTATTAAATATATATTTAAATCCAAATAGACGCATTTAATTATGGTTTTTTTAAATTTATATTTTTTTTAAATCATAACTATAAAAATTATCATAAGACTAAACTTAAATAAGTTTTGTTCGGATCTTTACTAGAGAAAAACATTTCATGGGGATCGGATCTTCATAAATCACTTAAAAAGTTAAAATGAACCCAATGAGTTTACTTGATAAATTAACTCTCTCTCTCTCTCTCTCTCTCTATATATATATATATATATATATATATATATAGAAAATGCAGATATCATGAACTGAAAATTAATTAAGTAGAAAGGAAAAAATAAAGCATTGTAGAAAAGTAAAGTTGCAACTTTTATTCATGAATTTAATTAAGTTTCAATCTAAGCTTGACATAAAATGCAGAACTTGTCATCTCACAAATATTTTGACGGCATTAATTACAGCATCGATCTCTTTAGTTTCTTCACCTTTTCCTTCCTTTGTTCTTGTTCTCTTATAACATACTCCAGCTTTGAGTTCCGAATAACACAGTTACAAACCAAGAATTTTCTTTTTTCCTGTTCTTTCGTCCTTCAAAACTTGCTTTGAAGAAATTTTAAACCTAAACCTGCCATGCTGTGTCTATCCATACTAATGCACGGCCATGTCTCCAAGGGACTTACATTTTGCTTTGAGAGATCATTTCTACCAAATCCACTTCCTTCTTCACTTCAAAACCCACAAATGGAGTCGCATAATCCTGTTCTGGCACCTTCATCTCCAATCTTTTCTCATGAACAGAAGAATGCTCACAAGGGAGCCCATCAAGAATAGAATCAACACTGCAGCCCCCTCGAAACATTTTCTCTTGAATATCAAAATCCGGGACCTCACTGAAACTATAACATGGAACTAATCCACCATCATTATCTTTGAAGTGGACCAAGTCCTGCTGCTCTGGTGCTTTCTTATTGGCAGTATTATCTGGTATGACATCAGCAGCAGTGCTAGCAGTAGTTATCCCATGACCTTTCCATGTAGTGCCCGAATTCAAGTTCAAGCTCTTGATATAATCCTGCAGAAGTGAGGCTCTTGGGTACTTTGTGCGACATTTTCTCTTCGAGTATTGCTTCCTTTTGGTTGCATTCCAGTGGTTCTTAATTGAGTTTTCTGTCCGTCCTGGCAACCTCTTCGCGATTTCTGCCCATCTGTTACCTAATACAGAATGTGCCTGTATCAGTACCTTGTCCTCCTCTACACTCCAAGCATCCTTCTGTGATGAGAATAACCAAAGAAATGATAAGAAAACGAGCTGCTATCCTTCTCCAACATATGAATATAATGCCAAGACACATATACACATGCCATCTATGCATGATTCCTGTGCTATTTATTTACTTTATTTAACGTCAGACAGGATTTGGATCCATCCTATTAGCCCTTTTAGCTAATGTATCAGCAAGAATTGATCAAGAATCTAATATCTGCAAATAATATTATACTTTTGATTAATACCATGAATTGTATTTGTGATTCTTGGTAAAACAAGTGAAGACATATCAAAATAGATTACACTGCTATATACACATAAAATGACAGAAGCTAGGGAAATTGGGAAGAAATGTTAACCTTGATATCAGGCCTTAGATGGTTATGCCATCTCTCTCTACACTGCTTTCCTATCCTTCCAGACAACATCTTAGCAACATCAGACCATTTCCTCACTCCATACTGTTCAACCAGCTGAATCAAGAGCCTGTATAAACATGCAGCATGTATAACAACGCCATTTTTACCCGCTAATTTGAGGAGAACGCCAATGAACATTAGAAAAGAAAACCCCAAAGATGCATGCCTAATTAGAACAAAACAACTTAGATATATTCATGTACCTATCCTCCTCTGTAGTCCATTGCCCCTTCACTACACTGTTCTTCTTACGACCTTTCCATGTCTTTCTTGCCAAGGGTAGAAGTGTGCTCGTCATGTTCAAACCCATGTTGTTTTTGCACTCATTCTCAGCAGTGCCCACGCATGAGACTTCATCTTGAGCATCAAAACTCACAGGCTTGGCTTCTTCGAAACTTAAGGACGTATGGCCCTGGTTGGATCCTATCTCATCAATGGAATTCCTTTGACTAGAGAGGTTCGAGTAGCCACCACTGATCTGGAAATTGTCATTGACTTGACCATGCCCACGACCTCCGTTGATATTACCTGCAAATGGCTTGCATTCATAATCATAGAGATCAATATTTGATGATGGCCCGTAAGGGAAAGCATCAAAAGAATCAAAGTTAGAACCAGTTTGGACACCAAAAAGTGGATTTGATGATGACCCATTAGCATTGTCATGATTATCAAGATGACTAAAACCTTGAAGAAAGCCTTTTGATGATGGGCAAGGTGTTTCGAAGGGAAAGTACTCCTCTTCAATGCATGCCTTACTTGACAAAAACATTGGTTCAGAAACAGGTTTTTCTTTTTTAACGTTGTTGCCAAGCTCCATGAAAGAAATTGAAGGACTTACCACCACCTTAATATATACAATTGCTGTTGCTTTAAAAAAAAGTAAAAAAAAACTTTATAGATTATTAATTACTAGAAATTTTCTCATAATTTCTAATTTCTAGCTTCTTAATTAGCGGGTTATTTGGGAAATTTACAATAATACTTTTGTAGGAATCAAATTTGATCGATGGTGTACCCACACAGATTTGAGGGAATCTAGTATAATGGAAACCTTCTGATTGAATACGTGGCAGTGTCCTATTGGTTTGATGGATGTATTAATTTTCCAGACAATCTAGATATGCCAATGGCATAAATAAGATTAATTACTTAATTACTCACAGAAGAAGAGAAGAAGAGTTAATTAATTCTCTAAGGCGTTTTGCATATAACTAATTAATTCTCTTTCGCTTGATGTGATGCGGCGAAAAGCATGTAACTAACTCAAATTTAACAGTCGACTATGGCAACTGTTATGTTTTCTTTATTCATTGCAATATTAATTTTTCTTTTAACTTACAAAGCAGTTCAATTAAATGCATTAATTTTCTAATCAATATATGCTCCAAGTTCTTGGAATAGACTACATTTTATAGAGTGACATGAAAAACTGCTCTGTAAGGCTATTGCAACATAGTAACAAAACTTGTACCACGCAAATTAAAAAAAAAATCAAAATAAAATTTACAGTTTAATTTAAAGGGTTAACTAATGACCTTATTAATCTAATCTAGATATAATTTAGTTTAATATTTATTTTTTTAAAAAAAACTTGATTTCAATTTTTTTTTAAAAATTAAAACTATATTGTTTTGATTTTAAAAAATAATTAAAATATATCCTTTAAATTAACTTGAAAGAACTCGACTCAACAACCCATTTCATAACTTGATTCATAAATTAAATTGAGTTTAATAATTTTATCTTAAATAAGAAGTTGATACTTTTTTTGTATAAACCATGAAAAGTATAGATATATTAAAACATTTAAGGAAAATTCCAAACGATATACAAGAATAGGTCGAAGAAACTAATGCCTAGGTCTAATGCTCTAGGCGCAAGGTATTAGCCCCACCCATCAAGCGCTGGGCGCACACCCAACACCCCTTGAGCTCTAGCAAAGCATTTTAGTCTAATGACCATAGATATTTGTTGCATGTTTGGGCTCATTTCTCACCCAACACTTCTTTGAAATATCTTTTACTAAACAAATACATTTTAGATCTTACTCTCCCTACACTAATAGAATAAGTACTCCATAAATGTAATATTTTGTGATATTTTAGGACAAGACCTTTAAGGTATAAATACTTCATTAATCCTTTAAGATCAAGGTTCATAATATCTTTATTCTCAATCTTTTTAACATACATATTTTTAGAGATTATCTCTCTAAAATATAATTTCATTTTGTTTCTCTAAAAAGATAGTTACTTAAACATTAAAGTCTCCACATCTATCAAAAAGAACCTTTTATAGGTATCAGCTTCTAGCTACCCTGGTTTACTAGAGACCAGCCACTTTGGCTTATCAAGTAACAATTATCAATCAACATGACTAGGAAAAATGGATCAAATTACGAGAATTAAAGGATTAACAAATTACCCAACACATAATTTAGAATCAATTTCCATCAAAAGGTTTAGTGACTTCTGCGCCAGGCTAATGACGCACTTCAGCACCAGTATACCCACTAAGAAAAGTTCCATGGAGTTATTTGGTGTTACCCTACAAGAGGGATAGTTTACATGAGTATATTTGAAGAGGTTCGATGAGGAAATGCTCAAGTCCAAAGAGTTATTTAAACTAGTAGTCTTAGAGGCCTTAATAATAGAGGTAAATAATTTTTTTTTAAGAATAGGTTCACCCTTAATGAGTCATCCTAACCTTTTAGAATATTTTTTAAGTATAGGCTCTCCATTCTTGGGTTCTCACAACCACTTAGAATTTTTTTTAAGTGTATGCTCTTTCTCTATAAGATTTCCCTTGCCTCTTAATTTTTTTTTTGAAAGTATGGATTCCTCTATGATTCCCTATAAATTTATTGAAACACGGTGCATGACTTTACACGTGGCTTCTTTGGTAAATTCAACAAATTCATTGTACCAAGCATTTTTATAAGTCTTTGTCTATAAATATCCCAAAGACTTGAAAAGCTATTGATAAACTCTAATTTAACAGATGTGAAACCCTATAAAGACTCAAAAGTCATGGTACAAAAAACAACTCAAATCCAAATAGCCTACCTAGATCCATTAGGAATGAGTCCATGCAACTGTTTGGACCTAAAAAAATAGGCATAAGTAGCTGTTTAGGCCTAAATTTCTCAAGCATAGAGTGTCAGCCTCACTTATAGGGCTTTAGAAGCACACACCTAGCACCTTAGGTTTAGGGTCTATGACTAAACCTAACAATCATGGGTACATGTAATGCATATAGATCCATATCTTGTCTCTAACGAGCTTGGGTAACTTTTATGAGCCCAACACTTTCTCAAAGTATTTTTCATTAAACCAATACATTTTGAATCTCACTCTCCCTATATTTCTAAGTGCATAAAAATCTTTCGTAGCCCGCCACATCTCCATCTTATTAATGTTTATGGAAGTGATGTTTATCCCTTATTAATATATATGTAAAAGATATTTATCTTTCATTAATGCTATAAAAAAAATACATTTCAACCTCTCTTCTCCATAAAAAGATAAGACTCACTAGCTATAAATACTTTATAAATCCTTCAAGTTTAAAGTTTACAATCTCTTCATTCTTAATATTTTTAACATATATATTTTTAGAGCATATTTCTTTAAAATATCATTGTATTTTTTCTCTTTATAAAGATACTTAGTTAAGCATTTTAGAACCCCTATAGCTATCAAAAAAAACCTTTCACATGTATCAACTTCCAGCCACCTAGCTTACAATATACCAGGTACCAACTATTAGCCACCTTGATTTACTAGGCACTAGCTATCAGCAACCTTGGTTAAAGAGAATAGATGAAATTGATAGAATTACAAAATTAATTGATTATCTAATTTATAGAAATCAAGTTCTTAAGCAATTTAATTGGATATTTTAGGATATTATCAGTTTAATAGTTCCTTCATGTTCATATTATGTATTGGTTATTGTATATTTTTTTCTAATTATTTCGTTATAATGTATGATGCTATAACGAGTTTTGTTATACTCAAAACTCTTAAAAAGAAACAGATATAATAAAATATAGGAAAATAATTATGAAACGATAGCAAAGTTTTAAATCTTAAAATAAAACTTTGAATAGTTTGTTGCTAAATATAAAATAAAAATAATATGGAATCCAAAATTAATACTAAAATAAAAGAGAAGGATAATAAAAAAAACTAAATTTTTTTCTCCATAAAGAGCCTAAAAGTAGGTCTTTTTATTGGAGTTTGATCTCAAAATTGACTACAAAGGGCCTTCAAAACTGTTGAGCTTTGTATGATTTACGTCCATCCAACACTCGAACTAAAATTCATGACCTGTCTGCCAGAAACAATATACGATTACTCTTCCATACTGTCTTCTTGAACTTCTAACTATCAAACTAATCCATGTATTGAGGGTTAGGATTGTAAATTGAAGATTATGTTTAATACCTAACATGACAACATAGAGCAGCTTGGTGCTAACATTATAGACTAGATGATAGGTTTTTCCAACCTGAATTGACCAAATTGACTTTGTTATTTTAAAAATCATGTCATTCTGTTACATTTTCTAGGGTTTTGTTCATAAATTATTAAAATAACTTAAGTACTCTCTATTTCATTAATTTTCAACCTAATTGATTGCTTTTTATATATATATATATAAAATTAGTTTAAAATTTTAAAAATAAAATAAATATTTTTAATTATACATCAACAAATTCTTATTTTGGATTAAAAAATAATACCCTAAAAACCCTTTATTCCTTAAGCACTTCTTTCTTTGTTTTTAATTTAATTAATTGATTGACCAAATAATTTCTACGTGTGATTAGATTTTATTTCCAAAAATTACAATTAGTTTTATAAAAAAAAATAAAAGTGGAAATTAAGATAAAATATTATTAAAATGGAATGGTGTTGAAGTTATTTTGTTATTTTTTTTAATGAAAACATGGATGAAACCTTGTAGAAAATAATAAAAGTACTTGATTTCAAATATATTAAGGGAAGGTCGAAATCAAGATTAAGAATTTCAGAGAATAATTCTCAAAATGTAATCTGGTGGCATGGGTCATCTATGGGATTAAATTGTAATTTTTTCTTTTTCTCCTTCTCTATTTATATATAAAAAAGCAATCAATTAGGTTATTTTTTCCTTTTATCCTTCTCTATTTATCGATCTCTATTTGGTTTGCTATTGCTCACTCTCTTACTGATCAATTTCAGTTTCTTTAAGGTTATATTTAAGAGTGAGGTTGCTTATGCCTAAAAAAAATATTAAATTGATTTTTTTAATATTATTTAATAATTTTAATATATTAATATAAAAAATATAAAAAAATTATTTAAATATATTTTCAAGCATAAAATATTTTTAAAAAGAGCTTTCATTACAATACACACCAAGCATTACTCTTAATAAGCAATGGGGATCAAAAGTCATTCCAAATTCCCGGTTAGACTTCCATCTTCTTGTCATATATATATATATATATATATATATATAGATAATAGGTTTTGGATTCAGATTTCTTTTTTCTCTATCAAAGTTATTAAACGTAATTGTATAAACAACTTAACTCAGGTTAATTTAAATAGATTAAAAGGAAAATATTTTGATTTTAAAAAAATAATAAAGTAAAAAAAGATGTTATTTTCAATTTTTTTTTAATTTTACACCAAATCAAATTAAATCAACTTTAAATTAATTTTTTTAAGCCTAGCCTTGAGCATCGGCCAGCAATCAGGTCTTGGATTTACCCTCAAGCATGACCAAGTTTAAAAATGATAGTTAACAATCATTTGCGTAATCACAAAACACAATCCACAAATCCCAAGTATGTTTTCCTGTGCAATAAAATGGAATCAATAAAAAGAAAAACCAAAAGCCTGAACAATGCATACAGAATTGCTTGACAGAGTAACACAACATTCTTCCGTGTTTCAGAGAGGGAAGCCTACGAAAAGGTTTTGAAAAATGAAACCTGCCTCATTTTTATTTTTTAATCTATTTTTTCTTACAATACAATTTCTCGTTTTCCTTGTCTAGTGCTTGGTCATGAATACGATAGTCTTATTTCGAATTTAGGGGGGAAAAGGAAAATAGTTCGAATTAGAGGCGAAGCTGCCAGCATAAATGGACCCAATATGTGATATTTCCATGGAGTTCCAGGAATAAAAACAAGGGTGTAGAGATCACTGTTGAAGTATTTATCCCGAAAACCAAAAAAGAGGTTGATGCTGGTAGCCATCACGAAGGAACGGATTCATAATATGAACCAGTACCTGCATGCTTTGTTATTTACAATTTGCAGAATATTGAGCATGTTTCCTTGTCAAAAATTAAGGAAATAATTAGTGTACATTAATCAAATGCTACTAATTTTCGTCTAATTGACAAAATCACCAACGAAACCTCTTTATTAGGTGAATGAATGATACATAAATTCATGAGTAAGACTCCAATAAACAGGGGTAAAATTGAACACCAATTGGAAGAAGTAAACAACTAAAGAAGAAAGAAGCATGCAATTTTATAATTACTTCTGTAGGAAAGCCTTCTCAGGGTTCTTTCCATCAATTTCTGAGTGGTGAGGGAAATCATATGGCATATCTGCAGCAGAGAGCCAAGCTTCACTGAACACTCTTACTACTTCTTCATGGACCACTGCATTACCTTCTGGGGTTAGGTGCAAACCGTCACTGCAATTTGCATGCTTGTTAGTACTTACAGGCAGCTACATGGTTAATTTTAACTACAAATTACAGTACGATAATAATAGCCTACAATTTCGTTAAAAGTTCTTTTGTCCTCTGCTCATCATCCTTATGAATCTCCTTTCAATCCAGAAAAATATGCATCAAAGCATAAATGAATTTGTTGGAATGATATTGCAGTGAAAACAAAATATATGCGAGGAGCTGCTTGTGTGAAGGAATACAAAAAAGGAAGCACATTTTCCAATATTCATAAATTTCAGGTAATCAAAGCTTTAAATATCACAAACCTCAGGAATTTTTTCTGCCAACCGTCTGTTCCCTGCATCTTGTACCATAGATCAATGGCATGGATGCCTAGGTCTTTGGCTAACTCAACACATTGCCTTGCATAAACTCCTGCCATTTCATTTGTCCTTTCTGGAAATTGCATAGCCTTCTCACCATATAAAGATCTGCCCAAACACATTTGTAGGTTTACTTCCAATATATTTCATAATGCTAATTTAGAAGATGACACATCTTACAAAAATCCCCAATAGCATGCATCTGCACCTCTATGCAGCCTGTGAGTGCCTGAGAAAACTCAAGGTCAGAAAACAGAAAAGGAAAGGATCATACTTGGCAAATTCCTTACGCCCTTCCTCACAAACTGGTGGTGGTGTAATAAGCACAACTAGCATGGCGGGGGAGCACTCCTGCAAAACAATTCCACTCACATAATCAGAAACAGGTCTGATGCCTGCTGATATAGAATGGAATAGTCATCCTCATGTGTACTTTAGTTTGTTACTATGGATGAACTGGGGCGTGGGAACCTGGAGAAAGCTGCTAAGCAGCAACAACAGGATTATCTATATTCAGTTATTCACCAATATAACGATGGCAATAAATTGTGATGTAACTGAAACATCACAAAATAACAATAAGAAACCAATTAGGTACTGGATATTATTTAACTAACTTTTAGCAACAGCCTTCATTCTAGTAATTGAAGGAGCAAACTGAGACACTACAACTAGGGCTCTAAATTCTAATATATTGGATTAAAACCCATCCTGTACTTTGTTTAAAACCTGGGATTGCTCCTTGGATTCAAAATTGAAGAGTTGAAGAAATTATTATGACAGTTTTTAGTGCAGTTTTTTTTTCTTTTTCTTTTTCATTTTTAATATGCCAAAACTTGAATGGGGAACTGTACAAACTACAAACTGAGAAATTGTCGGAAGTTTCAATTGTGCTGAAGCCAGAACTGTGGACAAACAGGGAGTTGGCAGCTGCTCCAATCCAGGAGACAGCAACAAAGTGGGAGCTAGTGATGTTATAGCAGCAAATTATTTGACATATGGGTAATGGAGGAAATTCAATGCTAAGAGGAAAGGGAACGATGTGAACTTGGTGCTGAATAGAGCAGCGCTAGATGAGCATTGGGTTGGGCCATGGTGAGATGGATAGCAATAAGAGAGGTGCTGGTGGTGGATTAGTGTTGTTGAGGGTGAATACAGTGAGCATTATGAGGTCATGAATGAGAAGGCCTTGGTGGAATGTCGAAGGCAGTATTGGGGGTTGGTGATCTCCTCTTGCAGGTCCAATGTCATTTGATTTGTTAGAGACAATGATGAATATGTACAAGACTGCAACTATGGTACTTACAAAGTGCAGAAATACCTATGTGGCTCTGCTAGAATGGCAGAAGTGGCAAAGATGATATGGCAGCTCTAGTGCTCACAGATAGGGTGGAGCTCATGCTTGATGCTGTTCGAGCCAATGAAGATAAAGATAGACTCTCAATTACAAGTTCTGGATTTGGTCTTTCAGAAGGTTCTCAATAATCTTTAGTTGGAATAAAAAATAGGCTACCATGCTGCAATCCTCAGTATGAGGAAATCAACATAAGTTTTCAGCAGTAAACACTAAACACTAATAAAATCTGTTGCTATAAATAATCCTCACCAAATCCCCAGCTGGTTACATTAGGATTTGCTTGTATTGTATATACTTATTACAACTTATTCTCGTTGCTGGTTCATCACTTTCAAGAGCATCTTTGATTTTGCATTGACCCAATACATATGTCAGAGTTGAATCAGTAAGAACTTTTATTTTTTTTAAAAAAAAAAATCAACAATAGATGACTTCAAATACGGTAAAATAAAAGGTAGATAAATTTTAGTACTGATTATTGCCAACCAATATATAAAACCAACAAAAGAATTCCAAAATAATAATAATAATAATGTAGATAGAAAGAAGACCTTCAAATGCAGAACCATTTTTTTGAGATTCTCCTTGTATTCTTCAACAGGAACATGCTGCCTTTCACTGTTCCTCCCCAGAAGAGCTGCATCATTAGCTCCAAAGAATATTGTAGTAGCAGCTGGAGGCTTTGTTGAATTCTGCCAATACAAACACCAATAAATCAACTAAATAAATCCCACAACATAAAAGAAGAAAAAAGAAGAAGATATCTTTGCTTACAAGAGGGAAAATGTGAGTTAACAAGAACAAAGCCCATCTTGTATTGTAACCACCATAGCCACGGACTAACACATCAGCCTATAATACAAAATCAACCATGATTACAGGATTATAAATCAATACAAAAAAAAAAAAAAAAATTGAAGCAAAAGGGCATCTCTAAAACCCCAATAACGTTGTACCTTGCGAGAGTAAGTGTTAGCAAGTGAAGAACCCCAACCACCAGATCTAAAAGATTGCTCTGTTATTGAGTCTCCAAATAACACAATCTGGGGTCTCATCTTAATTTCTCGACACTAACTTGTGAGGTCGCAGCAGAACAGAATCATAGACAAGGTGGGAGTCCCGTCAACAGCATAACCACTTTCCACGGAGCGTTTAGTTTTTCGTGCGATAAAAGCAAATAATTTATACAGTTTATTTACTAGGAAGTAAATTTTTTTATTAAAAAAATTATATTTTATATAAGAAAGTATAATAAAAACTAACTTAAAAAATATTTTTTAATATTTAGCTATGCTATGAAAAATAAATTAAAATTAATATTTTAATATTTAATTTTTTTATTTTATTAAAATATTAAATAATAAATTTTACAAATTAAATAATTAAATAAGAATAAAATTAAAAAATATATAATTTTATAAACTATCTCAAGTAAATTTATAATAATTAAAATAATAGAGATCAAATATAACAAATAAAAATTTAAAAGATAAAGATATTTAAATAATAATAATTATCATTTTATAAATCATTTCAAATAAAATAAGTGATAATTAAAAGGATGATGACTAAATTTGATAGATAAAAAATTTTAATTAAAAAATAATAAGAAAAATAAAATAAAATTATAAAAATAAAAATTAAAGTTAATAAAAAAAATAAAATTCTAAGAAATGAAATTGAAAAAAAAATATTTAAAAAATATATAAAGCAATAAAAAATTTGAGGACTAAATTTGATATAATAAACCAATAGTATGATATTTTTAATTTTTTTATAATTTTTGAAAAGTATTTTCCATCCAAAATAATTTTTTTTTTTAAAAATGAAGTTAAATTTTTTTGATTAAAAATTATTTTTTATTAATGAAATTAAAAAATATTTTTTATTAATCAATTTTTTTAATAGTAAATAAATATAAAAAGATTTAAAAAAATATTTTTCATAAAAATAACGAGACCTAATGCTAAAAAATTAGCAACAGTTGTCGAGGCGATTATTCTTTAGCAACCACAAAAAAAAAATTGATGGTGAATTTAAAATTTAAAGTGTACATTTAATAAAATAAAAATGATTGATTGTTTGGGAATAAAGTAAATATAGTTTGTAGTTTTTGTTTGAAAATATATTAAAATAATATATTTTTATTTTATAAAAATTATTTTTAATATTAATACATCAAAACAATTCAAAAACATAAAATATTTAATTTAAAAAGAAAAAAATTTAAAAGTTTTCAAAATTATAGTTAAACTGGAATGTTAAATAGGCACTAATTCAATACATCTAATCTAATCTAATCATGTGGAAATTAAACTAATGTGATTTGGTTGAATTAGTTTATAATTTGGCTAACCTGATCAAAATTACGGTTTGGCTAAAATGAATTGTAAATATCGCTATTTTAAATTTTAAAAAATTATTGACATGACGATGATGTTCTGGAAAAACATGAGTTAAGGTGTGGCTGCTCTTCTTCTTTAAAAACTTTAAAGAACCCAATGCTCTTTTTAATAATAATAATAATAATAATAAAAAGAAGCTAATTCAATATCTTCGTCAGCGAACTTCTCTCTTGTTTTATGGATGCAACAGCATGACAAGCTATGCGTGCTGGAGTGCGACCTTGTGTAATTCTGCCCGTCCCTAGCTAGTGAAAGGGATCAATTAACATCAAGATTGTGGGAAATCAATAACTTTTTTTACTATGATTGTAATGAGTGACCTCTCTCCTCTCTTTCATACTAGGGATTGACAAAAATAATAAAAAAATAAAATAAAAAGTTTAAGGTCAAAATAAAACCCCGAAAATCAAAAGGAATGAAGCAGTTGAAAAATGAATGTAAGGGAATAAGAAAAACCTTGCGGTGCTGATTTTAGACTGGCCAACACATTTTGCCACTTTTTACAAATTAGTCCTATATCTTTTAATTGTTTTTTCCTATAACAAATCATAAGAAATCAGTAGCTAATTTATAAGGAATAGTGCAATTAAATTATTATTTTTCCCACACTAGAAGATCTGGAGCTTTTCCCCAAATGCATCGCTATTAATACATTATTAACATATACACTAAAAGATCTGTTAGTTTTTCCTTAGGTGTTTTACTATTTAAATGAATAGTGAAAGTACTTGATTTTTTTCCTCAAAATTTTGGAATTTTTTTTCTTTCATTTAAATCCTTTTACAGCCTAATTACATGAGATTAGACCTAAAATTAATTATGGTAAAAATAAAAAATTAAAAGATAGAGGACTAAAATGTAAAAAAATAGTGAAAATATATGGCTAACTTCACATTCATAACAATTTTAATTTGGACCTAAAAGTTTATTTTTTTTATTTATTAGTCCATAAATTAGAGAGTGAGAAGAGAGTAAGTGGTCTTTTTGATCATTTTTTTAAGCTACGAAACTCAGTAATTTTTAATACCAAAGGGTTTCATTTACAAGAGGAGTTTGATGGTTTTGGATTTTGTCTATAAGAAAAATTAGGTTTTGTTTTGTTTTTTTAATTTAATTTATTTTTTAGATGGTTTTGGATGTTTTGAGATTGATAAGTAGTTTAAAATGATTTGTATGATGTTTATTAAAAGATTTCAAGTAAAGCTCGGTTGAAAATGAATTTTCAATTCAGTAAAATCACCCATGAATTTACTCTATATAACAAGAGATGACATGTTAAATGCTATTATTTTCTTTCAAAAAAAATAAAAGCGAATCACATATCAGTTATTTTTTGAAAGAAATAAGAAGCAAACACATTGGGATGATTTTTTCATGTTGTTTATTTTTTTGTCCATGATTGTTATGTTCCAATTTCTTCATCAATTTGTGTTTTTATTGATTTTTTCATTGTTTTTTATTTCATTCTTAGTATTTTTTATTTTTAATTGGTCTTTATATAGCAATTTTAAATAAATATCATGATATTTGTTTTGTATTTAATTTTACAAGTTTTTATTTCTTATCATAAAATTTTGAGAAAAAATTATTCAATCCAGTGGAGT
The DNA here is from genome assembly GCA_015708895.1 of Populus ilicifolia. Taxonomy (NCBI): domain Eukaryota; kingdom Viridiplantae; phylum Streptophyta; class Magnoliopsida; order Malpighiales; family Salicaceae; genus Populus; species Populus ilicifolia. Next base: position 341,588 of record SRLM01000528.1, read on the forward strand.
CTGTGACTCAAGTTGTGGATTTGACAAATTAAATTGCAACAACTAAGTTAATTTAATATTTCAACGTCTCAATATTTTTTTAAAAAAATATTATTTTGAATTTTTTTTTAAAAGTTAAATCATGTTATAATTAGCCATTTAAATTGTTTTTGAACCCAACAAGTCTATTAAATCACATTGAGATAACTTTTAGAATGATTTAATTTAAAATTCGAGTTAAACAACTACATCTAGTTTAATGACAATTCCAAAGGGTTTCATGTGGTTTAGTTAATATTTTTTACAAGCAAAGAAGTTTTGATATCATCTGTAACATAGTGTGTAAATTCTTCTTATGTTTCATGTAATATTTTAAATAACATCATTGTCATTATATAATTTTTTTAATATAAAAGTAATGTATGATTAGATTATTTATTGTTATTTTTTTTCAAAGATTTGTAAAACAATGTTATAATTTGAAATTTCTTGATAATTCAATATAATGAATTAAAAAAAATTATTAATTTTTGGATTATATATGTATTGTTACAAGATGTTTTATAAGTTAATGATGTTTGTTTTATATTATGTAATATTCAATTTTATTTCTCATGTAAGTCATGTAAGAAGGTTATTTTCATCTATCCATAAAAATGGATAACACAGATTAATTAATATTGTTATTAATTAATTTTTAAATAATTTTTACTATTATTATGAGGAAGGATATATTGTTAGGTTACATACGTTAAGGTGATTTTAAAGAAATTATAATATATTGAATAATGTAACTTCTATGTTGTTACCATTACATTTGTGCCAATATCTATTTAAAAAGAAATATATGTAGCAATATCTATTATTATTTTATGCTGTTATGAAGTAAAATTTAGCTTTAGTGATCGTAGATTTAAGCGAAGTAGAAAGAGAGTATATTATATTTTGGTGAGATTATCGTAACCCTTCTAAAATTTAATTATTTTCTTACCTTGCCTTTACTCTTTTTAAAATTATGGTTTATATATTTTTGAATTTTGAATGAAAGGACAAATACATGCTTGTATATACAATGTAACAAAAATGACCAAAATTTGCTCTTTACACAATTTTATTTTTTCCAATTAATTTCTTCCCTCCTCTTAAAGAAAACAAAATCTCACAAAAATCAAAACCTAGAGTTTTGTGTATAATGAATTAATTTTCTCTTTATGTGTTTTGTGTTTAGATTATGAGTTATAAATTAATTATTTTTTAAAATCCTAAAAAAAACTTTAAATTGATTATTAGAATCCAATAATTATAGATGATTTGATGTAACATTAATTTGGTGTTGTGATTTATCCATGGAGTGCATGTGAATAGTGGATGGTTTTCGGTGCAATATAATTTCTAAAAAAAAAAGATTAAGAAGTTTGCAATTATCATCAAGATATTGTGGTTTTGATCTTGACTAGATGCCTTGCTTACATGTAGACACAACTTTTAAAGTAAATATATTTAATAATATTATAATTATGAACTAACACTAAATAAATAATAAAAACTAAAGATTTGATAAAATTAATATTGTATAAGAGTTAAACAATTATGCTGATGAATAAATATTTACCATAGTAAACACTTATAGTATTATTTTCTTATAAAAGATTAGCTAAAGTTTTCTTTGGATGGTATATACATGGGTCATTTTGATGAGAAAATCAATCATACAGATCAAGGTAAATATTTTGAGTACTGTCAATAAATATTATGCTAGATCTAATAGAGGTGTTGATAGAGTTTTGAAGCGAGGAAACCACCATATCATTACAATGTTCAAACAAATAAAAAAAAGAAGGTCTTCTTAGTCAATTGGTTGGTTAATGGTTTCTGTAATAAATGTCAGTTTGTTCTTGGCACGAAGAGCTCTCTACATTGCACGAGACCAAGTTGCGTAGTTGTCGATTTTAAATAAGTATGTTATCAAAATTATAGATTGATTGTCTTCAATGTCTAACTGAAAAGGATTGTTGGTATTATTAATGTTCAAATACTGGTGAGTAGCTATTGCATGGTTGGTGTTTGGGTTAGTATTTGAGTGAGTTGATGGGTTATATAGTATATTAGGTGAAGATTAATTTTTTGATAAATCCTCTATAGGTATTGCTCTCTATAGCTTAGATACCATAAAAGAAACTGAAGAGGATATGAAAAGATGAAAGAAGAGAACTTTTACATGAAGAACAAAATGATGCAGCGAATTACTTATTATTTCACACCTTATTCATGTGATTTGCAAAAAATACTACTATACTTATATACAGCTCACTATAACAAAACTATAATAAACTATTTTGTCTTATATTCTTATAACATAAACTCTTTTAGCTAAATAAGGAAAACAAGAACAAAAATGAGAGAGAATATAAAGGATTTATCCAGTTATATTTACAAATCTTGTTATTTTTTGTTATTTGGAGCTAGTTGAGTGATAAGTAGCTGGTGTACATATCTTGTTGCTGGTTGTTGCTTGATACTAGCTGAGTGGCATAAAATTAGTCTCGTGTATAATAACCTAAGAAACAATAGAAAGGGAAATCCAAAAATAACTTCCTAGTAAAAATCCATCACATGTACTAAGACAATTATAAAAAAAACTAAAAGAAAAGGCCTTGCATGCAAACTAAAAAGAAATAGAAAAAATCTAAATTCTAGTTAGACCAGAGAGACAGCACAACCCAAGGCTATTATTTTATTATAATCATTATTAAAGCAAATATCATTTAATTATTACTGATATCGTTATTATTATTAGAATAACTATCATTTTATAACTATTACATTACCACCAATATTAATAGTATCATAAATATTACCATTATTAACACTATTATCATAACTATCACTATTCACCACTAACTTTATCATTCACATTGCAATTTCTCTAATCTTATTACTACTAATTAAAAAAATCATAATTGAAAAATAAGTTTTTTATAAAAAATATATTTTTTATAATACATCCAAACAAAAAAATAACTTATTTTTTTAAAAAATATTTTCCATAAAAAAAAATATTTTTTGCGCAACAAACTTACCCATAATATGTTTTGTCCAAGAAGCTCATCCTGCCTAGAACCATTTGGGTTTAATAGCATATTTCACCCTTGGATTACTGGGGTTGCGCTAAAATAAGGATTGAATTATTAACTTGACTGATATGATGAACTTGTTATAAAACCTCACAAAGAAAATATTAGGTTTTTCATGGTTTGCTATAAAATTATCACATAATAATTCATAGAATAATATACAGAGTTACTTTATTTATTAAAAAAACGAGAGAGATAAAAAAAAATTAAAAAAAAAAGAGAAAGAAAAGTAAAACACTACAAGATAAAGTCGTTGATGGGAAAACCTGCGAGATGAGGTCGCCCAAAACTCTGGGTGACCACGCTAGTCATCCATGCTAGATGACTGCCTATCATATTCTCAAACTGTCATTTTCTAGACAAATCATGTCCTTCCGGTAGATGTTGAACTATTAAAACTAACGGTCAAACTTTAATAGTAAGCCGAAACTGTATGTTCTGGTTTTGCAAAACTATGTCGTATAGAATGTTTTACCTAACTTTCAAATTTTGACCCGTTAATCTTAAAGGTTCAATTTAGGAAAAGGACTTAAAGTTATGTAGAAAATAATACAGTAGTTTGAGAGTATAATAGAGCAAAATTATTTTCCCTAATCTTATTTTGCCACGTCCTCAATAATCAAGTGGTAAAATATATTAATATTTAGTATTTAATATCATAATAGTTTTTATTTTTATGATTTAAAAAATAATAATTTTAACTGTGAATTTTTTATATGAAAGTATGTTTATATATAAAAAATAAAAAGCAGGTCTTTATAAATAAAAAAATATATTATTTTCAATTTTATAAAACTAATATCTAGAAATGAATAATTTTTTCTCTTAACTAACTTTAATACCCAAATGTCTTCTTAGTACCTGTAAACTTCATAAAAGTATTCTCTATTTAGATTTTGTTTTACATTGTATATGAGTTTTATTTTTAAAATTTTTATGTTTTTAGTTTTAATTTTTTATTGTTTTAAAATATTTTAAAAATAATTTTAAATAAAAAATTATTTTAAAAAATAATTTTAAATAAAAAATTATTTTAAAAAATAATAATTATGCAGTAGACTAGTGCAGATGATTATGCAGTAGACTAGTGCAGAAAATTATATTCCTAGCTATATCACCTGCACCCTAGCTCGGAGGCAGCATCACTCACAGCGCCCTCGGCAATCCATCTTAAGGGCCCTTGCTGATGATCCCCAGGCCAATGATGCATTGATGCATTGATGCAGATAGCCATTGATTAACATTAACAGTGAGCCCCCCCAAAAAAAGAAGTTGTTACCATTCGAATTCTCATGAATCATTATTCATTTCAACCAAAATAATAATAATACATTATAATCTATATATAATTTTATTTTTATTTTTTAATATTAAATTTTTTAAATTAAATTAAATTTATTCTTATAAGATTATTACACACTTGTAATTCAAACCATAAATTTAACCATCTAACTTATAACTTATATTTTTTTTTAACTTTTTTAATTTCATCATTTAACATTAAAATTTGATATATTTTTTATTAAGTTGTTGTCATCTCATGATTTATGATTTTAGCAAGTTAAATCTGATTAATTTAAGTTAATTTTTCATGTCTTTTTAATGAATTTTTTTTAACTTTATTTTTTAATACTATGTTGATTGAAAATTAAACTTTATTGTTTGTTTTAATTTACTTTATTAGGTTGTTTGGATTTCATAATTCAAATATTGAGTTTGACAAATTAATCTAAGTTGAGTCGAATTATTTTTTCGGGTTATTTTTTAATTTTATCATTCAATATTAAATTTATTAAAAAATAAGCTTTATAATATGTTTTTATTTTTTTATGGGGTTATCATGATCATATAACTTGACAAACAAACTGGTAGGTTGTCTCAGGTTGATTTAAATCAATCCAATATATTATCTCAATATTTATTAAAAACTCTCATTTTAAATATTTATTTTAGTTAAACTATATTCTTACCAAAGTAATTAAGTTATATCAGATTAATTCTCACATAAAAAAAATAATGACAATATCTAAAAAAATTTTAATATTAAAAAATTAATAAACTAGCAAATCAATAATTGCTAAAATCAATTGACATTCAAAGACACACACATTCCTGGAGTCTCTTAAAAATATATTGCAACATAAAAGGATGAAAGAGAAGCAATTAGAACTAATGATAATTGATAAGACATGGTAGCTAAAAAAAAACACAACTGATTTTATTAGAGTTTATATTTTATCAAATCCAGTTAAACTTTTGTTAATCTTATTATTATAGTTATAAAATCTGACTCGATTATTGACGCAGTAAAATGACTAGGTCATAGGTTTTATGGGTCAACTCGGATTTACCTAGGTTAACTTGGATAAAACATTAAAACACACATTAATATAGTTGTTTTGACATAAAATATTATATTAACATATATGCTAGCATAATTATCAAGAAAATATCACATTAATATATGTATTAGCATAATTAATTAGCATCAATAGATTAGAATGTGCATTTGTCTTCAAATAAATAAATCTTTAACATAACTTAAAGATATTAAAGATAAGAATAATAAAATAACAAGTTGTACTAAAAATAAATAAAGTAACATGATAGATATAAGGTGACAACATTTAAAATTTAGTTTGCATTAGAATCCATTAATCAACATCCTAACTTCAATTTCCATTAGAATCCATAAATCAACATTTTTAGCTGCATAAAAAAATAAAAGATTTTAGAACATGCTAAACACTTAACATTAGTAGAATTGTAAAAAGAGAATAGTAAAGTACAAGATTTTATTGGAATGACAATACTTTCTAACATAACATTTTGACTTAAGTTGAATATATACATTAAGTTCTTTAGTGTTTATAGAAACAAAATTTGAATTAAATGTCAATGGAATTGAGCCAACCTCATTAATATCTATCAAAACATCATCATTCTCCTTTGTATCTTCATCATCACATTCATTTTCAATTTCATTTATATTTATCAAATCTATAATTGAAACATAATTAACTAATAAACATTACATGTTAAACAATAATTCATTTTCAAACAATTTTATAACTAAAGGATCAAATCTTCTATTACCTTCATTCAAAGTATTTTGAATGGTCATGATTGATAAATCATGGTGAAAAATTTCTTCTTCTTCGGTTGTTAAAGATGATGGATTATTTTTTACTATCCAATTTTCAGCGTTAGATAATACCTCAAAATTAATTGGATCATAATTCTATCCTTTCTAATAACTTTCACAAAATCAAAGTTCAGGTACAAAATATTAGTATTAATGATGCTACTTAATAATATATATAACTTTTAAAGAATTAGAAAAAAGAAAATACTTTTGTTTTAATCTTAAATTGTAGTAGACATAAACTAGGTCATTGAGTCTATGATGCTCCAATTGATTTCTCTTCTTAGAGTAGATGTGTTAAAAAATACTCCAATTCCTCTTGCATCTTAAAGAAGTACAAGTTTGATTGCATTCACCTTTGTCATTGGACTTGCTATTGTTATCTTAAACCACCATGGTTGTGCTACTAACATAATCATTAATGGTGTGTGCTGAGCTTAGAAGACATTTCTTTTTTTTTTTTATTGAGAGACAAAAAAATAAGCTTGTCAAATCAAAGGAAAGTGATTCATTAAAAGAACTTGGCCACGAACAACACTGTAAGATTCATTCAACCCTATCAGAAATTGCATTAATCTCTATAGATCTTGTTGCGTCCCATGTAGTGAATCGTTGTAGGAAGCCAATTCATCTAATAATTCCTCCAATTTTGTGTAATATACCGAAACAAAGAGTTGTTCCTACTTAAAACAAGCGATATCTCATTAAATTTTAAATATATGGAGTGCATTACTTTGAGAAAATTAGTTATGAAGGTTTATAAGGGATATCTCATTGAATTTTAAATATACGGAGCATATTGCTTTGAAAAAATCAGTCATGAAAGTCTTCCCAAACTTCATGAGTGGTAGAGCAATATATCACATTATCTAAAATATCTGGATTGAGAGTGTTAATGATCCATAAATAGACCATATTATTATATCGAGATCAAGTTGCATATCCTTTAGGATTAGTTTATTCTAAAGTGGCTTTGATTTAGCCGTTAACAAAACTTAATTTGTTTTTAGAATTCAAGGCCAGGGTCATAGCCTTTTTCCAAGTGGAGTAGTTGTCCCCGTTCAAGTGTTTGGAAATCAAAACCAAACATGGATGATTTGAATAATGAGTGACATAGAGATTTTAGAGATTTTCTTTTGAAAATTTTGTATAAATTTCTAGGTTTGATGATATTTCATTGTTGGTCATGGTGGCTGAAGAAGAGAGATGCTAGACGAGAGATTTAATCGCAGTGATGAATCAGGATTCTAAGTTAGCTATAATACTATGAAAAAAATCATCTCAACCCAATAACTTAAGCTGTTAGGTGAAGTTTTAAGATATGATTTATATTATTTTCTATCATATCTCCTCAAGTTTTTGTACTTGAAACTTACACAAGTTCATATTACTTTGCGCTTGATTTTTATTAAATTAATGAGAATGGTGAGATTTGCTATGAAAAAAATCATCTTAACCCAATAACTTAAACTGTTATGTGAAATTTTAAGATATAATTTATATTATTCTCTAATACATCTCCTCAAGTGAAAGCTCTGTGGACTTGAAACTTATGCAGGTTCATATTACCTTACACTTGATTTTTATTAAATTAATGAGAATGGTGAGATTTGAAATCATGACTGTTTAATCTTTAAAACTTTGATATCATAAAAAAAATTAAAAAAAATTTGAATTTGTATAAATGAATGTTATTGATACTAAATCATATATTTATACAGGGAGGCTGCAACTGATTCCTACAAGTCAAGAATCAATTGCTATATTACAGCTACATATTAGTCATCACAATAAAAAGTAAAATCTTCTATTTTATAAAACTATCTTATTTTATACATGGAAGATTTGATTTCCTAACAAGAAGATGAGTATTTTCTGGGAAAAAAGTGGGGCGCTTTAAAAACACTATTCAGTAAAGCGGACCTGTTTTCCGTTCTGAAGCTGTAAAATGTAAACCTTGGGCACAGTTGTTCATCTGCATCATAGACTCATGCTGCATGGCTTTAAACTGGTTCATGATTTCAACACCCTAGAAGACAACCTGGAAAATGAAGTGAAAAAGAAATCACAAACAAAAGAAGCCAACAGCTGTCTATTTGTGTTGCGCAATTCCATGAGTATGATCCCTTCTCTATGGTTCTGTTGTCAAACGACGCTGATCAGGGTTCTCGTTTGAAACTACATAGACCCTTGAAGCAATCAAGTTTCACGTTTACCGATTGAGAGCTAGCTGCAGTTGTTAAGGGGTACGAAGTGGCCTACTGGGTTGGGCTGGGTTGGAAAAGACCAAACATTCCCAGTAATTAGGTGAAGGGTACTTGTTTTAGAAGATCAACGTTTTTGTTTTTTGGTGCAGAAATTGTCTCCTAGCTTGCATTCACATGCATTGCTCAAGTGCTTTCTCTCAAGTCCTGTGCTTTTGATCATAATGTTTGAAGTTGAAGTTCGTAGAACCCTCTGCAACAGGCAATGATCTTTCCTGTTCTTTTTTCTTAGATCATTGTCCAGGCATTTACCCAAAAATTATAGAAACATAGTGAGGTTCTTCCAATAATTTCCTTCATTTTCTGCTTCTCAATCTTGTAAATACTTTCCTAGCCAAACAATAAGAACAAACAGTAGAGCAGTAAAAAGAAAGGGAGGAAGAGGAGATTGCAGCAAAGAAACATCAGGGCAAATGACATATTTTCATTATCATATACGTGTCTTCTGCCCAGCCTACTGGAGATGGAGAACAATGAATACTAACAGACATCACAAAGGAAAACACACTCCTACAAGAGACACTTAGTTACATAATTTAACATTGGACCTCTCGAGCATACTGACAACTAACCTAACCAGAATTATCAATTTAGCATGATGATGAAGCGTGACTACTTTGACCAAGGTTAGAAGGCCCAGGACTAGGATTTTGCTTTAATTCAACTCCCTTTCCAGAAAATCTTGGGCTCTGATCCACCCTCAATTCTCCAACGCGTGGACTGTATGCCCTTTGTGAAAGACATGGATTATATGAAAATTTTATATCGTCCACTGAACCTGGAGTAGAACTTGTTATTTTAGGGCTTTGTGTATGCCGGATCTCGCCCCGGCTTCGTGTGATCATTTCATCAAGAATTTCCACACAATCAATATTAATACTTCTTGCTTGCGGATCCTGATCCTGTCAGATACATAAAGCATCATACATTCGAAATAAAAAACTTCAGGACTATTCGAACTTTAAGTTTGTCTGACTTTTCGAACTTCATGTTACTCCTATCAATTTAGTCAAACATCAAGAACTCAAGAAGAGCGGATCCCTGGAAGACAGATACTTGAATGCAAAGTACTATATGTGTTTGATAAAGCTGGTGAGAATCTATACCCATCGAATTGCTAGCATATTGCAAAATCCAATTGGATTAGGAATAGTGCAGATCAAAAACAATTTCTCCTCAACGACCATTAGGAAACCAGATTTTTCAAAAACAATTTCTCCTCAACGACCATTAGGAAACCATATTTTTTTAAGGTCATGTTTATTTTCTGAAAAACAGTTTCTGAGAAAATTATTTTTCAAACTTTTTTATGTTTGTTTGTTATTAGAGAAGTTGGTCAACAAAAAACACTTTCCGGTCAATGAAAAACACTTTTTGGCCAATGAAAATATATTTTAGTAAAAAAAAAATTGGCTTGGTTTTCAGGAAAGTGTTTTCCTTTTTAGCTGTGTTTGTTTTCTGGAAAGTGGTTTCCGGGAAAATAGTTTCCAAACTTTCTTGTGTTTATTTTTCAGAAAGTGGTTTCGGAAAAATCATCTTCCAAACTTTCTTGTGTTTGTTTGCTGTTAGGAAAGTTGGTAAACGGAAAATACTTTCCAGTCAAAGGAAAATTTGGCTTGATTTTCAGGAAAGTGTTTTCCTGAAAAATTTGAAAGGAAAACACTTTCCGGAAGTTGTGAAAAATTTAGAAATGTCATTATTTGCTGATTATATCAAATTTGATCCTCAAACTTTTGATTGCTATATATATTTTGTTTTGAATATTTATTTTTCAATTTCATTTCTGAAAATTTAATTTTTATATTTACTTTGGTCTTTATTTTTATAATTGTTATTTGCTTTTCTCCTATTATTTTTTTATTGAAATTTTTTTCTATTAAATTTGGTCCTCATTCTTTTGATTATTATTTATTTTATTTGAAATACTTTATGAAATGTTAATTATTATTATTTTAATTTCTTCATCTTTTTTTTTAAGATTTGATCTCTATTGTTTTGATTATTATTTAATTTATTTGAGATAATTTATGAAATTTTTTTTTCAATTTCATTATTATTCAAATTTTTAATTTGTAAGATTTATTTCTTATTATTTTAATAAACTTGAAAAAAATAAAACATTAATAAATTATTTTCCAGTTCATTTTTCATAACATAATCAAATACTGGAAAATGTTTTTCAATTTATTTTTCATAAAACTTTTGATTGCTATATATATTTTGTTTTGAATATTTATTTTTCAATTTCATTTCTTAAAATTTAATTTTTATATTTACTTTGGTCTTTATTTTTATAATTGTTATTTGCTTTTCTCCTATTATTTTTTTATTGAAATTTTTTTCTATTAAATTTGGTCCTCATTCTTTTGATTATTATTTATTTTATTTGAAATACTTTATGAAATGTTAATTATTATTATTTTAATTTCTTCATCTTTTTTTTTAAGATTTGATCTCTATTGTTTTGATTATTATTTAATTTATTTGAGATAATTTATGAAATGTTTTTTTTCAATTTCATTATTATTCAAATTTTTAATTTGTAAGATTTATTTCTTATTATTTTAATAAACTTGAAAAAAATAAAATATTAATAAATTATTTTCCAGTTCATTTTCCATAACATAATCAAATACTGGAAAATGTTTTTCAATTTATTTTTCATAATACTGCCAAATATCAAAAAATACTTTACTTTTAAGGAATTTATTTTCTCTAGAATTTACTTTCTCGAAATTAATTTTTTTCGGAATTCACTTTCCAAAAAAAACTTCTTTTCTACAAATAAACAGGCCTAAACCTTTATCTCTATGCATGCCTAGCTGAAAACTGCAACAAAGAAGGAATGAGATGAACTTACTTCAAACGTCATGTTGTAAGATACAGCAGGAGCTTCCTTATATTCTGAAGCATCCAAGTCTTGACGATGGGCTCCTCTGAAAAACTTAGGGAGCACATACTGCCGCACTGGAACAAGAAGCATGATCAACAGTGGGAAAAGGACCCCAGCTATTGGAATCCATGTTAAGCCAAAGCATAGAAGCAGATAAGCTGTCTGAAATAAAGTGAAGGTGGCAATTGTTTTGAAGGGAACCGTCTCAATGAAGGTAGCATGATACTCCTCCAACACTCTGGAACACAGGAGACCTGAATTAGATGTCGGATTCATCTGAGGATTACATTGACATACAAATCATCATCATCATCATTATACGGTTTCACGTTAAATATGGTTTTATTAGTTGTACAATTATTTTCTTCCAGTATATTTTAGTAGAAAAACAGTATATGCTTGAAGTTTGTAGGCAAACATAATGACAAAATAAATAAAGAATAGAGGATGGAGATAATAATTAACAAAGCATAGAAGAGTTCCTAGCTAACAGGATGTGGCGTGACTGTATGAGCATACACTCACTTGTATCTTCTGCTTGGAGCAGTAAAAAGCAATAATATCCTCTCCCAAAATTGATTTCCTGGTAAGCTTTCAATAGCCATAAAAGCAAAGTAACCCCAAAGAACTGAGGTTGGGATCTTCTTCAGAATAGGCATAGCAGCAACACAGCCACCAACCATCAATGACTGGAGTAGATTGCTGAGACGTTGTACTTTGACCTCAACTGGTAAAAGGTCATCTATATCTTTATGCACATCAAAAGCAGTTTCATCAACTGGTAAAATTGAGCCAGTACTTGAGGCCAGCTGGATTGTGGATTCTTTCAGCTCTTTCAGTCCCTGTTTCAAGTAAAGGTGAGAGGAAAAGATAGAGAAATGAAAACAAAACAAATATCTTGTAAATAAAAAATCATTAGTTGGCTAATCTACCAGGGCAGGAGGCTGTTGATAGGCTAATGGAGTCTGCATTTCATTGTATGCTTCTTGCATGCTTCGGTATAATTGACACAGGTTCGAATTTTTACCCATACTTTTTCTAGCTGTTGAGAAAAGTTTATTTCGCAAAAGCTGTGTGAAAGCAAAGAAACAAAGATGATGAGAATCATTAACTGGTACAATTACATAGATACAGACAGTTATCAGAGCAAAGGAAGAAAAAAGAAGCATTTAAATGCCCATCAAGTGTTGAACAAAAGGGAGTCTGTAAACAACCAGGGTAGCCAAAAGCACATGAGGGTTTTGCATAAACTTTCTCCACTAGAAATATCAACTGCTTAAGCCCCTCTGTAATGATTCAGGCCATATAGAAAAATGGTCGGATGCTCATCCTATTTGTATCCATGAATGCAAAGGAACAGGTTTGGTATGTTTCTTCAGCCTTGGTATTTTGGAACATTAAAAATTAGATTCAGAGAAATTTGGAGTAAAGAACTTAAATTACTCTTCTATTCTACAAACCAGATACGTATCAAGTAATTTAGAACTTGAACGGCTATTACCTGATGTTTCAGGGTAGCTAAGCTTTTCGTATGCATTGGAGACTTAGGAATGACACCATTTGAAGGAGGAATACCAATAAGACCACACAATATAACCTGTTCACATCAAATTCAGAAGAGATGTAAAAACGAAGTGCCTACATTTCATCCTGCTTGCTGCGATTGAACCATCTTAGTAGAATCATCATGAGAAAAAATGGTCTCTGAATAACACACTACCAAAAATCCCAAAAGAAGAAGATCGTAGTGATAGGAAGATGGTTTCTTCAAATTGAACTCTTTTTGCTGTGCAAGTTGTGATGCAACACTATGATCAAAGTAGTAAAGCACAGCAATCATGGTTGCAGGAATAAATGATACAACTATATATAAAGGAGGCACATTCACCATTTCCTGCACAAATAAACAAAGTATAAATCCATACCAGGACTAGGAGGATTTGATGCACAGCTTAAGCTCTGTATCAAGTTAAAGGAAATCTAATATTGAAGGAAGTTTTGTTCTAGGATTCACCTTGAGGACTGTCCAATTTGACTGTGCACCAACAGACCATGGATTTGGACTGAAAAGCCGCCTTGGGATCCCTCTTGGAACATCATTAACTGGTATGTATGATATGGCTGTCCACACCAGCTGTTGGGGAATCCGACCGGTGATGTACTGATATTTGCTCATAGGAGGCCAAGCACACTGACACAATATTTAACGTGGTTCGGCAAAACCGCCTACATCCACGGGAGAAGCCATTGTATTATGTAGGGAGAGAACAAGATTTACAACAATAGAGGAGGAGGAATCATCCCCTCTTGTAGCAACTCTCAACCTCACTCTATTTATCTCTTTGCAGTGCTGCAATGGCAGCTACTGCTTGCTGCTCTTGGCAGCACACTCTCTCCTACATCTCTCACATCTTTGGCTCTACTACATCTCTCTCATTTTTGCTCTCTTACATATGCCTCTATTTATAGGCATTCATGGAAGCAATTCTTGGTTTGTTGTCAACAATGGTGGCTACCAACTCTAACTCATTCAACAATGGTGGCCACCAACTCTAACTCATTCAACAATGGTGGCTATCAATAGTCAATGGTTGGTGTCATCCATTTGTTGCACATGAAATGGCAACCAACCTAACAATCACCCCCTTTGCCATTCATGTGGGGCAACTGTCTTCTTTCTTCTTCAACACAAGCTTGCATCTTGCAGCTCTTCCAAGCTTTCCATTTTAAGAGCGTTTGTGGCCAAGTTTACAGGTACTTACCAAACCTTTCAATCATCAGAGTAACCTAAGCACACCTTTTCTCACACAAAAGGATCACTATAACCAGATGGTCTGCCACATCACATCTGAATAGTGTTATAGTGTTAACGCTTGTCTCTAGAGCAACATTCCCCTTCGAGCGTGCTCGGTCCGGAATGATTCATCAAGCCTCACATCAAGGCTTACAACACCCCCTCAAACGGATATATCAA
>SRLM01000528.1:356410-395831 GCA_015708895.1 Populus ilicifolia
CATTTCATTGGCTATCCATCTGTCCACTTATACCTAGCCATCACATTGGCTCTGGGTGTTCTGAACTGGGCTCCTTTCACGACCCTCACACCTTCTCCTGAGGTGTCTCCACTCGTCGTCATACGGCGGTCTAATCATAGGCTTTTCTCATAGCCCTCACACCTTCTCTTTAAGGTGTCTTCGCCTTTCATAGGCGGTCGCATCCTTCTTTAGTTGAGATGCTTCAAAGTGGCTCCATAAATTCTCTACCACCATGTGGACTATGGGAGAGATCACTGCCACTAATTACATAGAAAGAGAAAGTTGTAGTATACTCCTCGCAATCCTCCACCTCAATTTCTATGTTTGGAGCTTTTACGCCTTTTCTGCTTAACAGCTCCACCCACACCAACTCCCTTTGGTGTCTTCGCCTTTCATCATAGGCGGTCGCTTTTTATCACAGGCGTTTGCACCCCCTCAATTAGGTGCTTCTATAACAGCTCACCCTTCCATCTTTACATGCATTGAAAGGTCCTTGTTTGTTGCCTTTATCAAGAGCACAAGAGACTTCTTGTTGTACAACTTTTTCATACAGTCTCTGCTTTGAGCTTCATCTGGGAACTCTTCTTTTCCTTGCACCTGTTGTCTCATTACAGTACCTCGTTGGATCCTCCGGGTACTCCTACACAATCTTCGTGTGCTCTCGTGCAATTTTGGTTCTCCAGATTTCTCCCTATTCCTTGCTTATGTTTGACAGCAGCTCATCCTGTCACAACATCTATCCAAGTCAAAATAGGGTGCCAATCTTTATCCTTTTGCTGTATTTCTCTTCCATTATCAGGGTCTTCATCAATTCTCCCCTCGAGAAATTACAGTCACCGAATCTAACTTTCTTAGAGAAATCATCACTCCATCAGATCCTTGATCATACAGAACCCAACTGTTCCTTTGTGTCGACATCCTGCTAGTCTTCAACAGTTTCATAACAAACTGTCACATATACAAAAATAGTACCGTATGGATAATCCTTCCACTAAGCAAGTTCCCAGGAAAGATTGGAGGGGTCACAACGGTCCCACTTAAAACCCAATCTCCTAGACAGAACTTCTTAGGTCATATCTATCCATCGTACTGTCTTTCCGTATATACAACCATTTGCTAGCCTTGTCGCGGCATTTCTTTACAAGTGATCTAGGGTATCCTTGTTTTATACCTGATTTCTCAACATCTGGCGAGACTACCAGTGCTCAGATTCGTCAAGATTGGTCTTCATCAAATTTCACTCTTCACCTCAAATTGTCCACGATCGGGTGTCCAGAGTGTCCCCAATTTTACCTTCCTTTAAGGTAATTAAAATTCCCCACATAATAGTTCAACACATGTAATTGAGCAAACATGTGTGATTTCTTCTTCTTCAGCTCCATCGACCACCATGATGACCATCATATGCCTCCTGATCGGGCAATCTCTCTTTAATAATTCATCACTGCCATTTCTGATCTTAATCTCAATGATCGAACCGTACCATTGCATCCGTAACGATCAAATTAGCTGGAAACAAGTCTGAAATCGTCCAAATCGCACTTCAGACGGCTAAGATTTGATCAAAACAATTTTGTCCTGTTTAACGGCCCATATTCAATCTCAGAACTGGTTGCACGTAGACTCCGCCACACAGGATCAAAATCCAGGGAGCTGACGTGGCTGTAATGACGTGTCATCCACGTAGGACATATAGGTCAGCCAAATCTGACGTGGCAGTTTGACTGGTCAGAGTGATGATGTGTCAGGTGACGTGTCTGATGATTGTGCAGAACTACTGACGTGGCAGATGATGTGGCAGTTTGACTGGTCAAAGTGCTGATGTGTCAGGTGATGTGTCTAATGACTGTGCAGAACTGCTGACGTGGCTGATGACGTGGACAGCCAACCCCGCCGGCGCGTGCGACGGTTTCCGACGTTCGATTTCGACGCGGTTTTCACCAGTGGCTTCGTCTCTTCCTCCTCTACACAATGGTATGGTCAAAACATAATTTTGACAACTTTCATTTTTGAGCAAAATCAAATATCACGTTAAAACCATGTGCTCTAATACCAATTGTTGGGGAATCCGACCGGTGATGTACTGATATTTGCTCATAGGAGGCCAAGCACACTGACACAATATTTAACGTGGTTCGGCAAAACCGCCTACATCCACGGGAGAAGCCATTGTATTATGTAGGGAGAGAACAAGATTTACAACAATAGAGGAGGAGGAATCATCCCCTCTTGTAGCAACTCTCAACCTCACTCTATTTATCTCTTTGCAGTGCTGCAATGGCAGCTACTGCTTGCTGTTCTTGGCAGCACACTCTCTCTTACATCTCTCACATCTTTGGCTCTACTACATCTCTCTCATTTTTGCTCTCTTACATATGCCTCTATTTATAGGCATTCATGGAAGCTATTCTTGGTTTGTTGTCAACAATGGTGGCTACCAACTCTAACTCATTCAACAATGGTGGCCACCAACTCTAACTCATTCAACAATGGTGGCTATCAATAGTCAATGGTTGGTGTCATCCATTTGTTGCACATGAAATGGCAACCAACCTAACACCAGCACCATAAGTGGAACTCCATAATCTGCAATGAATCCTCTTAGCCAACCTTTGAACAAAAATAAATCAAGAAGATCTGTGAGTAAAAGTTTATGAGATACATGTGGTGACAATTGATGCTATTGCAGTAAGTGGAAATGTTTTCTTCGTAGACATGTTGAACTCAAAACTCTACAAAGGAAAAAAACCAGACACAAGACCAGATAGACACGAATCCCTCCTCTTTTGAACTATTTTCTAGAAGTATGAGTTGAGAAAGAGGGGCAGGGCTTATGGCCATTAAGGGTTAGTCATTACTAACACTCCAACTTATTGGAAAGAACAGGTAAAATGGTCATAAAGCTACACGTTCTTAATCGATCATGACTGTTGTAAAACTTGAACCTACAAAATGCAAAAGAAGTCTATTTTCCTCTATTTAGGAATTTAAATTCAATAATATCCAATACCTGTACAATATCGCCAGGATCTAGCCTTGCGGCTCTTTAGTGCAGTCAGAAGAAGGCCGAAGGAGAGAACCAATGCAAACATTCCATTGCCAAATCGCCAAGAAGGTTGAAGCGCAGTCTGATTAATATTTTCCCTCTGGGGTATGCGAAACTCCTCAACAAGTCCCTTTGGTATCAAATCCAAAATTGAAGCTATGATTGAGAATTGAGTGTATGCAGACTTTACAACATTCTTTTCATGGTGCTTTGGAGAAAGAACACAGCGTTTTGAATTTTCTACTAAGAGAATTCTCAAGAAACCAATTTTACTTGGAAAAAATTCCATGCACAATCATTTGGAAACATTTAACTCAGAAATTAAATGGATCTCTGATAAAATGATGCGAGTTCTTTAAGAGTGCTCACCTTTATGGCCTGCTTCATAAAGAACATTGCAATGAGAAGACCAAATAATTCACCAGTAACACGTGTAAACCTATTGATTATGGAGCATGCACCCAATATTGCCAGCAGGAACAGCAACAAGGCTGTCCACACACAAACCCTAGAACACAAAGCAATGGAAATCCTTGAATATCACCAGAAACCACACCAGGCATATCAGCTAACAAAGATTTTTATGCTTATATACCATCCTGTCCAGGCTAAGAAGAGATTAGGCCCCAATTCCTTTCGGTCCTTTGCAAAGTCAAACATAAATGTATACATCAACACTGTTGGCTCAGCGACCCCCAGTATGAGCAGGGGCTGCCCTCCAACTATTGAATGGATGATGCCACAAAGTGTTGTAGATGCAAGAGCTTGCACTGCAGTCAAAGTTCCGCCAGTAACATGTAACCAAAAATAGAGACTTGGTAGATAACTATTGAAATACCTATAAAAGAGGACAGTGGCAACATATAAAAGTCAGCCAACCTGTATCTCTTTCTAGCTGTTCCCCGAAGGGTATCACAGGAATTGCCGAAGCAAAGAATATATATGTGGTTGGAGCAAGGATCCTAAATAGAAGGACATAAATACACGTGTATATAAAATCAAGATTATAACTGTTACATTAAGTATAGCACAAAAAGCCAAAGTTGTGCTAAAAAATTGACATAATACTCCTATAGTGACCACTACAATTGGTAAATATTATTAGATTGGTTGCCATTTCATGTAAGACACCAACCATTGAACATTGACTATTGGTAGCCACAATTGTTGAATGAGCTAGAGTTGATGGCCACCAATGTTAACAACAAACCAAGAAGAGCCTCAATAAATGCCTATAAATAGAGGCATATGTTAGATAATAAAATGTGAGAAGAGGATTGTGAGAATGTGAAGAGAGTAGAGTAGAGAGGAAGAGAGAGTTGCAAGTGCAGCAAAGAGAACTGAGAGTTGAGTATAAGAGAGTGTAATCCTTCTCCTTCATGTATATGTTTTTATTCTTTCTCTATCTCTAAATATATTGACTTCTCCTGTGGATGTAGGCGATTTGTCGAACCATGTAAAATATTATGTTAGTGTGCTTGGCCCTCCTATAAGCAAATATCAGTACATCATTGGTTGGATTCCTCAACAATTGGTATCAGAGCACATGGTTTAACGTGGTGTTTGATTTTGCTTAAAAATAAAAGTTGTCAAAATTGTGTTTTGACCATACCATTGTGCAGAGGAGGAAGAGACGAAGCCACTGGTGAAAATCGCATTGAAATCTGACATTGGAATCCTCAGCACGCGTCGTCACGTGCCGGTGAGGTGACTGCACGCTCGCGTAGACACGCGCCAAGTGTCACACTCGTCTTCTTCGCCGGGATAGGCTAACCCGACCTGAATATCAGAAGATCCGACCCACTCACGAGATCCGAATGATGATGATGTCATATTTTCGTCAGCATGTACAGGTGACATGACATGTCATCACCAGTCAGCAGTTATGTCATCAATATAGGACCCACTACCACGTCACCATACACGAGCCGAGAGTGAGCCGAGTCGAGCTGAGCCGTGTTGAGTTAGAGCCGAGCCGTGAGCCGAGGGATAGGATTCTGTGTGGCAGACTATACATGCAATTAGATTTGAGATTGAATTTGGACCACTGATTAGGCAGAAATAGTTTTGATGAGATCTCAGTCGTCTGAAGTGCGATTTGGACGATTTCAAACTTGTTTCTAGCTAATTTGATCATTATAGATGTAATGGTACGGTTTGATCGTTGAGATTGAGATCAGAAATGGCGGTGATGAATTATTAAAGAGAGATTGCCCAATCAGGAAACATCTATTTGTCATCATGGTGGTCGATGGAGATGAAGAAGAAGAAATCACACATGTTTGCCCAATTACATGTGTTGAACTGCTATGTAGAGAATTTTAATTGCCTTGAGGGAAGGCAAAATTGGGACACTTTGGACACCCAATCATGCGGACAATTTTGAGGTGGAGAGTGAAATTTTATGAAGACCAATCTTGACGAATCTGAGCACTAGTAGTCTCGTCAGATGTTGAGAAATCAGGTATAAAACAAGGATACCTTAGATCACTTGTAAAGAAAAGCCACGACAAAGCTAGCAAATGGTTGTGTATACGTAAAGACAATACGATGGATAGATATGGCCTAAGAAGTTCTGTCTAGAAGATTGGATTTTAAGCGGGACCGGTGTGACCCCTCCAATCTTTCCTGGGAACTTGCTTAGTGGAAGGATTATCCATACAGTACTATTTTCGTACATGTGATAGTTTGTTATGAAACTATTGAAGACTAGCAGAATGACGACACAAAGGAACAGATGGGTTCTGTATGATTAAGGATCTGATAGAATGGTGATTTCTCCAAGGAAGTTAGATTCAGTGATTGTAATTTCTTGAGGGGAGAATTGGTGAAGACCCTGATAATGGTAGAGAAATACATCAAGAAGATAAAGATTGACACCCTATTTTGACTTGGTTAAATGCTGTGACAGAATGAGCTGCTGTCAAACATAAGCAAGGAATAAGGAGAAATCTGAAGAATAGAAAATGCACGAGGACACACGGAGATTGTGTAGGAGTACAGAGGATCCAACGAGGTACTATAATAAGACAATAAGTGCAAGGAGAAGAAGAGTTCCCAGATAAAGCTCAGAGTAGAGACTATGAGAAGTTGTACAATAAGAAGTCTCTTGTACTTTTGATAAAGGCAACAAGCAAGGATTTTTCAATGCATGCAAAGATGGAAAGATGAGTTGTTGTAGATGCACCTAATTGAGAGGGTGTAAATGCCTGTGATAAAAGGCGATCGCCTATGATGAAAGGCGAAAACACTAAAGAGAGTTGGTGTGGGTGAAGCTGTTAAGCAGAAAGGCATAAAAGCTCCAAACATAGAAATCGAGATGGAGGATTGTAAGGCGTATACCGCAGCTTTCTCTTTCTATGTAATTAGTGGCAATGATCTCTCTCATAGTTCATATGGTGGTAGAGAATTTATGGAGCCACTATGAAGCATCTCAGCTAAAGGAGGATGCAACCACCTATGAAAGGCGAAGACACCTTAAGGAGAAGGTGTGGGGCTATGAGATGAGCCTATGATTAGACCGCCGCATGATGACGAGCGAAAACACCTCAGGAGAAGGTGTGAGGGCCGTGGAAGGAGCTCGATTTAGAACGCCCCATAGCCAAAGTGATGGCTAGGTATGAGTGGACAGATGGATAACTAATGAAATGGCTATGATGAGTATGGAGACCAATGCAAGATTGACTTTCATGGATATTGCCCCCATGCTAAAGATCAATGAGCTAGAAGACATTTGCCTTGGACAATAAGTGGATGACTTGTGGAGCATTAAGACACGGCTGCTATGAAGGCGTAGAGGGCATGCGCAGGTTCCGGGAACAAGTTGACTCTTGTCAAGGTGGTGAGCTCGGTAATGACATTGTAATACTTAGAGTATGAAGATAGATATGGATCAACTTTTTATATGCTGCCCCCATAGTTAAAGGTGGAAAGCTACCTTGACTCTTGAGACTAAGAGTGGGAGACTCATAGAGAAGTAAGGCGTGGTTCCTAGGGTGGAACAGAGGGCAGGCACAACTCTTGGATGAGTAAACTCTTGGAAGAGTGGTGAGCTTGTGATCATATTGAGATACTCAGATAATGATTGTCGTACTTGAAATATCCATTTGAGGGGGTGTTATAAGCCTTGATGTGAGGTTTGATGAATCATTCCAGACAGAGCATGGTTGATACGCTCAAAGGGGAATGTTGTTCTAGAGACAAGCGTTAACACTATTCAGATGTGATGTGGCAGACCATCTGGTTATAGTGATCCTTCTATGTGAGAAAAGGTGTACTTAGGTTACTCTGATGATTGAAAGGTTTGACAAGTACTTGTAAACTTGGCCACAAACGCTCTCAAAATGGAAAACTTAGAAGAGCTGTAAGATGCAAGCTTGTGACGAAGAAGGAAAAGGGCACTTGCCCCACATGAATGGCAAAGGGGGTGATTGTTAGGTTAGTTGCCATTTCATATAAGACACCAACCATTGACCATTAACTATTGGTAGCCACCATTGTTGAATGAGCTAGAGTTGGTGGCCACCAATGTTGACAACAAAGCAAAAAGAGCCTCCATAAATTCCTATAAATAGAGGCATTGTTAGAGAGCAAAATATGAGAAGAGGATTGTAAAAATGTGAAGAGGGTAGAGTAAAGAGGAAGAGAGAGCTACAATGGCAGCAGCCTTATTGCTATTGCAGCAGCTGCAAGTGCAGCAAAGAGAGCTGAGAGTTGAGCATGAAAGGGTGTAATCCTTCTACTTCATGTATATGTTTTTATTATTTCTCTATCTCTAAATATATTAACTTCTCTCGTGAATGTACGTGATTTGTCGAACCACGTAAAATATTGTACCAGTGTGCTTAGCTCTTCTATAAACAAATATCAGTAGATCACCAATCAGATTCCCCAACAAATGGCACAAGCATAGCATCTCAATTGTTTGATTAATACGTGCAGTAAGCGTCACAAACCTGATGCCAGCACGGAAACCACCATTCCAGTCTTGCTTGTAGCACGAAAGCCTTCCTCTGAGATCATTTTTTATTCCACGCATGGGAACAAACGTCTCCTCCATGACAACTCTAAGAGTTTTGGTGAATATGAAGCAGTGAAGACGGGTTGAGTTTTGTTCAACAAACTAATCTAAGATAAAATAAAAAGAAAACGACTCCGACCGAATTTACTACTCGAGAGGCCAGTACGATAGCTAAACTTGCATAGGAGAAGGTAACAATGAGAACCTATGGGCAGAAAGACATTAAAAGAAAGCAGGAATATAGTCCTGAAATAAACATTTTGGATACATTTAATCCTGTAAGAAAACATATACAGTTAAAGATTCTTACATTTCAAGGAATTATAAAGAATGATATCGTTATATTTGATATCAAGAACCAAAGAATAGTTTAGAAATGATATCCTGTTAGTTAAAAATCAATGATGCTAGCGAACAGAACACACAGTGAAATAAAAAGAGTCTGAATTACCGGGAAGAACAGATTCTCTCCATATGCACAGATCTTATTTACGTTTGACTTCAATGAAATTTGGATCCGTTAACACTGCTTTCTTTACTTCATTATCAAGAAAAGCTTCCTTTTCATAAACCAAGTCCCACCAGAAAGCACGCTAACAGAACAAAATGTAGTTGAGAGATTAAAATTACATGTTACAATTTTGAAAACTAGGTAAATTTTAGCCAAGCTCTATAGTGGTAAAGGTCTTAGAGAACATTAGCAACCAAATTAACGAAAACCCATGATCAAAAACTGCACTTTCAACTTTTTAAAACAAGTTCAAGTCAAATGGGCATTAGCAGAAGCAGACAACCTTAAAAATCCAAGAAAATGGAATTCACAAGAAGAAGATTGTAGTGACGAGAATCCATGATTGAAGGCCTAAACTGATTTAGAATAGTTTTAAGAAAATGGACATTAACAAAACAGAGGAAAGAATATCACATTGTTCAAGAAAAGACCCTTTAAAGCAACAATAAGAACACCTTCAAGATTGTAGTTTTGGGGTACAGTTACATGACCTGAGAGAGCAAAAGAAGAAACTGGAGACAGAGATAACAGCAACTGAAAAACGAGGGCTGTAAATGGTCAAAAGTAAGAGAGAGAGAGAGAGCTGAGAGAGATACTGTAAACAGAGAAGCTGAAGCTATGGAAAGATTTTTGCGTGAAAGAGTTACAGGTAGTGTGTGGTGACCAAGCATAAATATAGTAACCTGTTTTCGGGTACTCCACAGTAAAACAAATGATAGACTTGTGGAGGAGGGAGAGCATGTCTGAAAATAATACTCTTTCAACTGTTGGCCTAATTTCAAAAAAAAAAAAAACTAGATAGAAAATATTTGCAATAAAACATGAAAATAATTAAATCATTGACCTGAATAATGCCAATATTTTAGTTTTCAATCATTAATGAATTGAATGATCACTTGGAAGAAGGAATAAAATTCCATTCTGCTCAAGTAAATAGAATATTTTTAAATTAATTTTTATTTAAAAATATATTAAAAAATATTTTTTATTTTTAAAATTTTATTTTTAATATCAACACATTAAAACAATAAAAAATATAAAAAAATTAATTTTGTTTTTAAGCACAAACCCTTAATCGCTTCCTTCATTCTAGCTTTCCTGGTAATATATATATATATATGTGTGTGTGTGTGTGTGTGTGTGTGTGTGTGTGTGTTCCGTTTTAGTCAAGTCATCATGTTCATAAAACCAAATTTATAACACAGCATCATGCAAATAAGCAATTACTTTGTAAGCAGGGTTTTAAGCTTTGTTTAGGAATATCTTGTAAATAATATTTGTTTAAATTTTAAATTTTTTTAATGAATTAATATTGAAGATATTTAAAAAAAATAAAAAAATTATTTTAATTTATTTTTAAATAAAAATACTTCAAATCACTACTGTTACTGCAATCCTCATAAGCCTTTGCCACCTCTACCTACGGTTTGAATCATGATGGTTATGCATAGAACACGTTTTTTATTTGGCCTCACTACGTTCTATTATGCTTTTACTATTATTATTTATTATTATGATGTATGATGCCATAAATAAAGTAATAAAATGCTTGACAATAAACTATGAGATTGATCTACAAATAGATTTATCGGCATGTTATTATAAGATTTTGGTATATATATTAATTAAAATAAATAAGATTATTACTTTGAATTTGAAATCTTCATATTAAACTAATAAAAAAATGATTAGTTTTTTTTTCAATTTAAAAGTATTATAAAAAATAATTTATTTATATATTCCATTCATGAAGAGTATAAACAAGATAAAATATTCAATAAGGGATAATAATATCATCACTTACCTCACTCACTAAAGATTGTATTATAGGTGTGACTTACTATACAAAGATTAAAAAAATATATAGGATGAACAAGGCTCTTATAATGATATTATTTACTCTTTGTTATCTAATATGGACAAGGTTTTTTTTAGTTTTTTTTTAATTTATTAAATAAATAAATAAAAACATTTATATTGCTTTTATTATGATCAAGATCATCACGTGTAAGACACAAATTGAAAGTTAAATGGGTAGTGGTTGAGGCACCCAAAAACATCCATCAAATAGGTCCAACTATAGATATACTCATTCTAAGCATAATAAATTGTCATCAAAACACCAACGAGTTTCTGTGTGTGTTTTTTCTATTGTATAAAGTGGTAGAACATTGTTTCTCTTTTCTAAGTCGAAGCCAAGTAGATGCCGAATACAGAGGCTTGACAAATACATGCTATCAATTATCTTAGCTATGTTTATTATTGAAAGATTTGTGACTATTATATATAAAAACTAGCATTGTTGTATTGTGAAGCATTTAGTAAACAATCTCTTTTTAATGAAAAAATCAAACATATAAAAATAGATTATTATTTTATTTAAGATAAAATGAATTTATTTTAAGAAAATTATCGCTGAATGCACCACTATATTATGACAATAATTTTCACATGTTAATATGTGGATCACACATGCTAGCTAATCCTCCACTTGGATCCCTTGCTTGGAAACAAAAGGGGTTGAATATTTTTTTCAATTTCAAATTTAAATTCAATCCATAAAGATTTAATTACTTTCAATTAATAAAATTGTATTTAATTTCACCAAACCAAACTTCAAATTTTTATAGAACCCAATACCAAATCAACCGAAATAAAACCATCATGTCTATTTTCACATTAATTTAATGTGAATTGACCACATTAAAAAAAAAAGTCTAAGTGATCAAGAAAAAAAATAGTTAAAAATAATAATTATAATTGATGAGAAATGAATATATGAAGAGTAGAGTTCTTCCCATTTTGTTAACATTGATTAATCCGGCTTTATATTTGTTAAAAATTAAGTACATACCATTTTCTCTTAATCCTCAACACACACTTAATTATAATTTATTTTGAAATAATTAGATCTTACTATTAAAATTTGCCCAATTATATTCCAAGTAAAAAGTAATTAAATAGAAATTTATATATAAAGGTTGAATTGGATTTTTAGAAATTTCATTTCTCTGTTACAATGGTAAAAATATTTAATATGAAAGTCTCATTCAAATAAAAAAAATATCGTAAATCAACTAAACATGATAATAAATAATAAATAAAATAGTGAAGATTAAATATTCTTGTTGTACAAACAAAGCCTCTTTTCTCTTTTCTCTTTTATGACATTGTAGATTTAAATTTAATGCAAGTATTAATTTTATCATTTATATAAAACTTAAATTAAAAATATTTAATTAATTTACCATATTAAAATAGTGAATTGATTAACAATAAAATTGTACTAACACCATCCATCCATCCATGATAAGAAACCTCCAATGAGTTATATCATGTTTATTTTTATATTTTAAAAAAATTAAAGTTTTATTTTTTGTTTTAAATTAATTGTTTTAGGTGTTTTTAAATTATTTTGATATACTAATATTAAAAATAATTTTTTAAAAAATAAAAAAAATATTATTCTTATATATTTTTAACTAAAAAATATTTTAAAAACAATGATAACCACAATTTAAAAAAACAAGCTCGATAATTTCTCCTGCTTTGACAGCTTGAAAATATTATTAGCATGAACGCATACCAAATAGTTTATATAAAAGCGAGAAGGCCTGAAGTCACTGTTTGCTCTAGTGGGTTAAGGTCCCCTCGTCCCTTGACAAACGCTTCCTCGTCTAGAAGCCAATACAACCTCGATTTAAGCATTTGATATCATGGAGAATCAGCATAAAATAGCAAGAGATTGACACTTGATGAAATTTCATTCAAGAAAAATAGAAAAATAAAACAAAAAATCTATGGTATAGTGAGGGAAGTTAGGTCAATCGTTAGGTTTCCAAGTTTTCGTGGAACCCACAAACATGTAATGAAAGTTCCAGTGGACTGTGAATTCAGTAACTGTGAATATATGTTGTTGCTGGAGATTTTATTGAACTTCATTGTTTAGGATATCAGCAAGCAATTCAATTGAATATTTCCTTGAGATCTTGTGATGGTAAGTTGTAACTTGCAGAGCAGCATGTTTTCAGCAACTTAAATTTTCATAAATTGATCAGTGCTTGGAAAGACATGAAATTGTAAATATAAATTTGATGCGTTGTGATATTGCTTTGCTATGGGGAAAACAACTCAGATAATGTATGCAATTTAACAAGGAGAAGGGGTTGCATATATAAATTCTAAATTTATAATTTTATTTTGTGAAAATTAAATATATATATATATATATAATGGTTGCTTTCTTGTAAAGTTTACAAGAACTTTAAATAGATTAAAAAACACAACTCTTACTTAGAAGTAATTTAAAGTTGTTTTAAAAAATTAAAACAGAATCCAAAATAAGATAATAAATATTAAAAAATAACAAAACTAACTCTAATTTTAGGACATCCAATGAAGTACTTGATTATGTTAGAAATATCATCATCTATATAAAAAAAAATTACCTTTAAAATCATTTGAAAAAAATTAAACCTAACCCAACAATTAAATTGATAATTATTTTTATTTTAAGTTATTAGTTTAATTTGAAGTGACTAAACTAATAACTTAAAATTTATAATTTAAAGTTGTAGCAACACATGTAAAGTTACTCAAATTTTCATAAATCATCGACGCTTGAAAAGATAAAAAAAATTAAAATATAAATTTGATGCATTCAAATGATGTGCTAAAGGGATAGCAAAAAAAAAAAAACATAGGCAATTAAATGAGTGAATAGGGTTGGATGTATAAACTTTAATTTTATAATTTTATTTTCTAAAAATTAAATATATAATGATTGCTCTTTTTTGAGATTTGCAATACCTTTAAATAGGTTAGAAAACTCAACTCTTGTTAGGAAGCAATTTAAAAATCAAAAACATAAAATAAATTAAAATAGAATCTCAAAAACAAAAATCTAAAATAATCATAAAAAATAAGAAAGAGATCCAAAGAATGCAGGCACATCGAGGATAACCCTAGTTTGGCGATGAAGACAAGCTACTTTCCTTTTTCAGGGACGGCCTATGCAACCTTGTTCATATGATCACATTCTCTTGAAATGAACTCAAACGAGGGCTTTGTTTTCTTTTTTCATGCGTTGTGATAATTTCAGTTCCTAAGGAAATTAAATGTGTTATATGTCCTTGCTTGGTTTTACTGTGGGTTTAATAAGTTTTTGTAGTTGCAGTTTGAGAAAATAAATTAAAAACAAATTAGTTGCTGTTTTTTTTAAAAAATAAATCTTAAAAAACATGTATTTTATTAAAACTATTATGAAATTGATTTTTACATGTAAAATAAATTAAAAACAGGTTTTCATTAATTAAACTAAATTATTTTAATTTTTACAAGACCAAGATTTGAAACATAATTATATATAAATTCTAATAAAAAACAGAAATTATTTGGCCAACTAAATAAAAATTTCTCTATAATTAAAAATATCAAAATCTTTTATAATACCAAACAGTTTATTGCGAAATGGGCCAAGAGCAAGCGGGGATGTACTCTTGATGCCTTGAATAAAGAAATTATTGAAGTCTATTGAAATTAATTGCTGAAAGGCAGGAATGGGTAATGCATTGTGGCACAATGAGACATAGCTTGGATCTTTGTTTTTCTCACCTCGCCCAGTGAATTAGAAAACAAAGAATTACAATCCTCGGAAATTTACCTGGTGCTTTAGTTAGCTGATGCAGTCATAATTATACAAATAAGAAAAATAAATTAAGCACAAAATTATTGATTGCTAAGCATTACCCACTGCATTGTTAATTAATGATTGCTAAGCACAATTATTGTCAAGACATCTTGTCTGCTACCGGCTATAGCCGAATGGCCAACCGTAATAATTTTTTTAAGAAAATTATATTTATAAATATAAAGAAAAAATTAATATCCACACATCAAATTTTTTAAAAATATTTTTGAAACATAAAAATAAATAAATATATTATTATACTAATAAAAGGTATGGTGTCGATAATGCAAAAGCAAACCCTTCAATCGAAAGGTGACAAAAATCCAAATATTATTGTCCTTCAGGCAGAAGTGCCCACAGTCCAGTTTTCTTTCATCAAATTATCCAAGCTTGGACAGGAATGCATAGCTCATCTCTTGCCATGCATGTCCTGCGTGGAGATACATTCATCGTCAATACTCCCAACTTGTACAGTGAGGCCTGTTTCATGGTGTCTATTCTTCTCTAAAAAATGCTTGTCCTAAATAATTCATAGCTCCTAGCTATGCCAGAGACACGTATTTCCTTTCAGTTTCCAGACGTACTCTTTTGATATTTTATTAGTTTGTCCCAAGCGAGGGAGACTGACATGTTTTCTCTCCTGTTTTATTGCTTCGACATTATCAGCGTCCTGAAGTCTCTCTCTCTCTCTCTCTCTCTCTCTCTACATTTATGGGAGAACTGTAAGCAATTTTGAAAATAAATTTGCAAAATTACATATAAGATGAGCAACCAATAAATTATGAGGGGGATCTACAAGCCACCGCTCAACCTTCCCCAGAAAAGTCCCAGAGAATATGATCGAATATATAGATTGGCAATATCTCACCGTTACAATATAATGAAGTGTGGAAAACTTCAAATAGAAATGGATTTTCCTAGCTAGCTTTGATTCTTTGTTAAACTTGCAAAACAAGTCTCTTGTATACCTAAGTTTATTTTGAGTGTTTTTTGTTTGAAGGATAATTAAGTAAACATTATGAAAAGAAGTTTTTTTTCTTCTCTAAATAGTTTTTTTTATATATAAAAATTTTATATGGCTCACCTTTTCTAAGATGATAGTCTAAGGTGGCAAGGCAAGTGATTATGCTTTTTGAAGAATTCAATTAGAGGCAATAAAATATGTGATTATGTTGAAAATATTATCATGGCAAGCTTTGATTGGTTTACAGAATGGTGCTTGATTCACCACGTTAATACTCTAATAAAAGTGTTGGTGTGAAGACAAGTACAATTTATGAGATTGTGTGTGTGTAAGATACGTGTACAATAAAAGAAAGATTGGTAGGAGAAAATATATATGAAAATATGTAAAATAAAATAAAAAAAAATACATAACAAAGATCTAGATTTAGCTAGGTTCCGCCTGAATGAGTGCCTAACTACCTAGCTTGACTAGGCAAGTAAGCATGCTGCTTGTTTGGGCATAATCTATTTGAGCTGGATTAGATCTTTTAGTCCTTTTTTATTCACCTTGGCACATCATTTATGTACAACCTATGTTTTGGCCATCGGACCTAAACTCAAGCCTAACTCAAACCCAAAAACCAAATCTAATTTATATATTTAAAGAGAATTTTGCTAGAAAATTAATTCACCTTTCTTCTCTTTTTTTCTCTCCTCTGGTGTAACTTGTTCTCTCAAATATACCAAGAATTAACCTTTATTTAAACTTAAGCTTTTGGGTTTCAAGAAAGGTTGAAGAAGTAACTGATTCCTTCTTGTATTGTTTCGAGCAGGAAATTGATGGTTGAAGGATTAAAAACGAGTTTAAAAGGTTTTTATTATGATTTGATAATTAAATGATTAAGAGATTTAATTGATGTTTTAGTATGTTAGTTGGCTTACAACGAACTGATTAAATTATTAAAATTATGGATTTTGAAAGAATAAGTCGTTTATTCTTAGATTTGTTAATTTAAAATTTAGTAAATTAAGATTTTGAAAATCTCAATTAACCGATCAATTGATTGGTTTGAGTTAGCAACCAATTGGCTTCTTATTGTTAATTGACAATTGACTATGATGATGCTCAATCAATAGATCCAATAATTGGTGTTAATTAGGCTTGTTAGATTCAATTAATTTGAAGTATGTTTGGGATAGATTAGGTGAATCAGTTCATCTTTATAATTTTGTTTTGGTCTTTAAACTTAGGGTTATAATTTTTTATGTTATTTTTTATGAGTTGTTTTGGGTGTTTCTCTATATCTATATAGGTTTTACTAATATTTCTACTAGCAATTCTCAGCTTTGTATATGTTTGTCTTTTACTTTATTTTTCGGGTAAGTGAAATGTTTTTTTAGTATGAATGTAATATAAATAACTTATATATGTTGATTAGATAATGACTACATTTGATTATTTCTTGAATAATTAGATATGTTGGTACTTTATTTTTTGAGTACTCATTTATTCTTGATATCATATTCATATTTTGTTTAATTAAATTATATTTAATATGATATTCGTTTATTTTGATAATTATATGAATATTTATGATGTCTTGATATCAGTATGCTTATCAGTAACTCTAGGCTAGTGAAGAGTAATTAGTTTATATACTCATAGTATTATGTATACCTAGTTAGTGAGAGAAACACTAACATATGGTGATTGATCCTTTTACAGTTATCGAGGCTACGAATCTTTTCTATTATTGCAATCTTAGGGTTTTAACTATTATCTGAACCTGTGATTTTGTCTGATTTTTGACATGTATTTCATTACTATATGTTATTATGCTTAAAGTATGTTTGTGTGTATGTGTGTGTGTGTGTGTTTATTTCAATTTTTATATTTATAAATAACTAAAATATTTATTAAATGGTATTCTCTTACTAAATTGGTTGAACCCATCTCTCCATTTTAATATTATTTCAATTTATTAGCTTTCATTAACAGGTTGAACTTTAATTGAGAATTCATATTACTTTGTTTGTTAGTATGCATTATTCGCTTTTACATGACTTTTTTTTTATTCTTTATGATTTGATATCTTAGACGCTTTAGTATTACATTATTTTTCATTCAGGTTTAGATTTTTATTTTAAAGATTTGTTTTTATTTAATGTAGTAAGTATTTTGATTTATAAATTATTTTATTGGTTTTAAGGAATATTTGAAAGATTATGAAATGCTATGTGAATTTTATATATATTTGTTTCATCATATGTATGTTCTGAGATTTAACATAGGTAAGGTATTCTCATGGCACATCTTTTGTATTGTTAGTCATGGATTTAGATTAAGGTCATGACAATTCAACCCTCAAGCCTTTCAAACAAAGTATTTGAAAGGCTAATTTTGATGAAAAAAAGAAAAAAAAACAAAAACTTATATATGTTATTTATTTTTGTATTTGTTCATAAAATTTTTATCAATATTCTTGAAGGAAAATCACTGATCCTTTTAGAAAAAGTTAGTTATAAGTCCTTAAAAAAATGCTCAAGGGGAATTGGAGACACGCATGAAGACTTTAGGCAGGTTTTTCGAAAGTCGTTGAAACTACATGGTAACGAAGACTTATAAACACACATGTAGAGTTATTGGAGATTTGTTAGGAGTCATGGAGACTATGTGAAAGAGTAGTTTTCATGGTGATTTTTAATGGAGACCAAATTTCAGGGAGAAACAATACATTTTATTAAAAAATTCAAAAGAAGGTGATACAATCTTTTGAAGATAATCGGGGATTATTTGATCTTAGGCAACGTTTCAAACCCAAATACACAATTTTCTTTTTCTAATTCTGATTTTTTTTTCATAAATTGGTGGAGGTAACTCCTACCTATTAATTGTTCTATCTCTTTCTTGAATGTGTGGCACTCCTTGATATCATCCTTATTGTTACTATGAAATAAACAAAACTTACTTGGATTTCTTGTATTTGTTTTGCCTTTTAAGAGAGAAGGATATCACATAATTTTTTTTATTTGGATAACAAATAACACCTCAATTAGTATGGTGGTCAAAGTTATAGTTATGAGCTTAGGGAATACAAAACGATTATGAATATTTTTTTTTATGCTTTTTCTATATGTTTTTATTAAGGATTGATGGTATAGTGGAGACTCTACTAAAGTCTAAAAATGTCAATGACCTTTTCTAGTGATGCTATTTTTTTTTCTTGATGTAATTTTCACTGTGTGTTTGAAGTTGAGGAGATTTTTATTAAGAAAGTGTATAACCTCTCCCATAAAGAATATTCATAGACTCTACTAATGGGGGCTTTTGTCATGATGGGTTCAAAAAGCTTTTTCACTCTAAGCATTTTTTCATTAAACATTTATAGTTAAACACTAATTCATTTATCTTTTTATTGTGTAATAATGAAGAGCTCTATAATGCTTCTTTTGGTAGGGATATATATGTTAAAATAAAAGATGAGTTTAGAGCTGAGATCTTGAAATTAAGGAATAAAATCAGGCTCTTGACACCATATATGTGTAGATCCATAAAGTATTATTAGAACAATCTTGCACATATCATCAATATCTTATATGACAAGCTCTAAAATGTTTCTCACATTTTATATATACTCTCGAGGATTTGTGAGTCCCTTATAATTATTTAGACTAGATATTATAGAGATACGGTCTTTGAAAAGTCAAGTGTGGTGGAGATCGATGTTACTAGATCATTTTAAACAAATCATGCGAGAATGATGGGTGTAGCTCTTTTGAAAAGCAATGCCTAGTTCCTTTTCTAGTACATGAGTGAGAAGATGGAGATTGATGGTGACTATATCATTTTAAGCAAATCATGCGAGAGCAATAGGTGTTACTTTTTTGAAACGCAAAAGTGTGAGTGTTACTTGCTTCCATGTCATTCTACCATGTCTCTTCCTAGAATTCAAGTTATCATTGCACACTCACTAAGACATTCTTAAGAGTTAGTTATTGTTGTTGTGTAAAGGGCAAAGTGAGAAGATATGATTGCATCATTGTGATAACATTGTTAAGTAATTGTATATGGATGTAAATTTGTTAGAGATTTAGGATAGGGAGATCAATCACTCTCTCTTGTATTGGAGTCTCGTCGACTAAGAAAAGAGTTTTTAGCAAACGATGAAATGGAATGAACTTGGTTTTTATTCAAGTTCTCACAAACAGTATAATTAATGCAGTTTTGAAAAACTTCAAATAAAAATGGACTTTCCTAACTGACAAGCTTTTGAATTTTACTAACCCTGCAAAACAAGTACCTCATGGGATGAGGGACACTCCGAAGCTTAAGTCAATTTTGAGTTTTTGTTGATTTAAGGATAAGCAAATAAAAATTATGAAAAGAAGTTTTATTTTTTTTTGGATAGTTTTTAATATCATAAGCTCTCACTCACTTATATTTAATGATTGATTTTTATAGGGATTTTATATAGCTCGCATTTTCCAACATGATATTTCTATACAATAAGGCATATGGTTATGCTTTTCTAATAATACATTCACAGGTAGTAAAACATGTGGTTATGTTAAAAAAAATTCATAATAAGCTTTAGTTAGTTTAGAATGGTGCTTGATTCATCATGTTTCTTCTCTAATAAAAGTGTTTGCATGAAGATATAAAGTCCATTTGAGAATGTGGTTGACGCTGCGTTCCCTTAAATTTCAATTTTTTTAAAAAATATTTTTTATATTTTTGGATCATTTTAATGTACTGATCTAACACATAATGGAATACTTTGTTGAATTTCAAATTTCAAATTTTATATTTTATTAAATTAAATTAAATTAAATTTAATATAACATTTGTTTGTTTTGATAATTATATGAATATTTATTATGTCTTGATATCATTATACTTAACAGTAACTTTAAGTTGTTGAAGAATAATTAGTTTTTTATACTTATAATATTATATATAACTATCTGGTGAGAGAAACACCAATATATGGTGATTGATTCTCTTACAGTTATCGGAGCTACAAACTTCATCTGTTATTGGAATCTTAGGGTTTTGACTGTTATCTGAGCCTATGACTTTATCTGATCTCTTACATATATTCCATTATGTGTGTGTGTGTCATTGTTTTAATCTTTAA
The DNA here is from genome assembly GCA_015708895.1 of Populus ilicifolia. Classification (NCBI taxonomy): domain Eukaryota; kingdom Viridiplantae; phylum Streptophyta; class Magnoliopsida; order Malpighiales; family Salicaceae; genus Populus; species Populus ilicifolia. The sequence goes on from SRLM01000528.1 coordinate 376,781, forward strand.
ACTTATAAATAGCTAAAATATATATTAAATGATAATCTCTTACTAAAATAGTTGAGGTCATCCCTTCATTTTAATATGATTTCAAGTTCTTAACTTTCATTAACAGGTTGAACTTTGATTGAGAGTTCTTGCTATTTTGTTTGTTAGTATGTATTATTCGTTTCTGCATGGTTTTTTCTCTTTATAATTTGATGTCTTAGACACTCAACTATTATAATATTTCCATTCAAGTTTATATTTGTATTTCAAAGATTGAATTTTATTTAATGTAGTAAATATTTTGAATTATAAATTATTTTATTGGTTTTGAGAAATATTTGAAAGATTAGGAAATGATACATGAATTTTATAAATATTTTTGTTTCATTGTATGTATATTCTGAGACTTAGTATAGGTGAGGTATTCTCGTGAGACGTGACACATCTCCTACGTTTCTGATCATGAACTCGAGATTAAGGCCATGACCCTGAAGCCTTTCAAACAATATTTGAAAGGCTTAACCTAGATGAAAAAAAATTAAAAAAATTATAGAAGTTATTTATTTTGCATTTGTTCATGAAACTTTTATAAATGTTCTTGAACGAAAATCCTTTATCTTTTTAGAAAAAGTTAGTTATACCAAATGAAAAATATTTTGAATTGCAACCATAATCATTACCATAATCTCAAATAGACCTAGAATTTATAAAATTACGTGTGAAAGAATTCATGAGATTACATATAGAAAAATATAAAAGATATTTGTACAATATAAAAAAATAAAAATATATATATATAAAAATATACAAAATAAAATAAAAATATATATAAAAAAAATCTTGATATTTTCATAGCATAGGCATGCTCAATTGCTTGGACTGACTAGGCGAGTAACCTAATTTGCCAAGGCTGATCTAGGCACCGGTTAGCCCTTTCAGCTTTTTTTGTTTTTCTTTTTGGTTTGCTTGTCACATCACAATATATATAAGGTTTCAAAACAAATTTAATTACTTTTGTATATAAGACTTATTTAAACAATATTATTATTATTATTATTAACAAATAAAGTAAAATATTTAAGGAAAACATTGTTTATCTATGTAAAATAAAAAGTATTTTTTTCATTTTAACCCCTCATCGAGTTTTTAAAAAGTTTGATGCATCATTTGGGGGACTAAAATCTAAATTGAAAAGGATGGTAGATGACGAGTTAAAAATGAGAGATCTATTTGTTGTTGTTTTTTTACTGAAACTATTCATCCCTTCTTGATTGATTAAAGGTTTGTTTGTCTACATTTTTTTTCCTTTAACTTTTACTACTTTACTTTGATATAAAGCATTAATAAAGAAAATGTTTGGTTAAGATTTTTAAAAAATAATTAAAAAATAATTTTTATAAAAGCAGCTTTTTTTCTATATATAAAAAAAAGGTATAATAGCTTTCATTTTAGAGAGCATAGAAAATGATTTTTTTATATTAAAGGTTTTTTTATTTAAATAAAAGAATAAATAACTTTGAATATTTTAAAATTAACTAACTAATATTATTTTTATTATATACATTATAATTAACTAATATTTAATTACATAATTAATAACCTTATATATTTTAAAACTAACCTTAGATAATTAACTAATATTAATTAACTCTTGGAATCTTAATTAAATTATCTAGCCGTTCTGTTTACTTAAAAAACTATGTAATGTTTGATTATTGGTTTTTTTTACTTATTTTTTAAAAATAATTCATCTATTTATTAAAAATTAATTTTTTTAACCCATGAAATTAATATATTTTTTATTTTAAATAATTTTCCTAACATAAATTACAATAATTCATGGATACAGATTTTAGTTTAATGTGTTTAATCATCTGTAGCGAAGAGGCTCTGCAGTCTACACAACTTTCTTGCGTGATCTTTTTGAGCCATAACCCGACCTCAAGCATTGGTTTTAATTCATCTAATCTAGAGAGATTCAAGGCCTGGTCTGGGCCTCAACAAAACAAAAGGAAGCTACGAAATCATCCTCCACGTCATCATCCAATAATACGGGAGGAGAAGATTGATCTTCAAACGTGTCAAAATCCGAAAATCTTTGAGGCATCTCCACCCTCCACGTGTCCACGAAGAACCGCCATTCAATCCCAGCGAACCTACAAAACGCCCAAAATGAGGTCTCGAAGAATCTACCTCCTCTTTCTTATCAAAGCCAAAAGATGTTGAGGCAACTGGTATCCAAGAGCTTGATCACCCAAAGAACTCAGATCCTGCCACGCTTCTATCACGAGAAGGTGATTGATCACTTCAACAATCCTCGCAACGTTGGTTCTTTTGACAAGAATGATCCGACGGTGGGTACTGGGCTTGTCGGTGCACCTGCCTGTGGTGATGTGATGAAGCTGCAGATTAAGGTGGATGATACAACTGGTGAGATTATAGATGCTCGTTTCAAAACCTTCGGTTGTGGCTCCGCTATTGCTTCCTCCTCTGTTGGTATGTTTGTCATTTTACTTCCAATTTCTATTTTTGGTTCTGTTTATTTTCTTTTCGAATTTCTAGGGCTTTCATCAATTTATTATGCTAAATGTTAATTCATTTATTGATTTATTCATAGATGTGAATATGTGGTGCTGATTTTTGTGTTGTTTTTCCAGCTACTGAATGGGTGAAAGGGAAACAAATGGAGGAAGTTATGACCATCAAGAACACGTGAGTTTTTTTTTATATATAACTTGTTGTTATTGCGTGCTTTTAATTATTAATAATTATTGCCTGGGTGGGTTCTAACGTTTTAGTTTAGGGGAAAAAATCTTGTGCTTGGTTGTTTTCTTTATAGTAACAATTTTGTGCGTGCTTAGATTGTTGTGTTGATTTTATTTTTACATATTTAGTGCTAATTTAATGGAATCTACTAGAGTATAACATAAATACCAAACCGAGGAAGTGAGTGTGAGCATAGTTTTTGAGGAACTTCGAGGACTACTGGATTTGTATAGTGTCCATAGTTTTTGAGTCGAGCCCTGTTTTCATATGTTATAGCATATGATTTGTAGAGTGTGGTTGACATTTGAAGATGGTGGATGCTGAAGTGAGAATCGGTATTGAATATTATGTGCATTGGTTCTGCCAGTGTCTTTGCATAATTTTCTGTTGTTGCAGCATACAAACTTATACTGGTTTTATATTAAACTCAAGAGTTGTATATGTTTGAGATTTGTAGAGTTATCTTGAGGTTATCAGATTGTGCAATTTCTTATCCAGAGGATGATAGTTTTATGGACCCTACTTTTCCAATCTTCTGAAATTTGGCCTTGCTGAAGGTTAGGGAATTGTGACTAGAACACATCAGACCACTTCAGCGATACCAAATTGCTTTAAAAAATGTGGAAGTTGGAAGATTGAATAGCACCGTCACAGTTGAAGTGTATTTGCAGTCTAGTGACGTGGGATCCCTCATCCCTGTTGTTTACCAACAACTTACTATTCTTCATACAATTCAAGTGGCATCATGTAGGCTGACCTTGTCTTATCAAGCAAGGCTACTTTCACATTACTATCCATGAATATTCATGACCAAAGTTAAACCATTTTTGACATTAGCCTTGATTGAAAGCGTAAAGAGATTTAATAAATGTTGTTTTGTGCACTTATGACTGGGAATATTCATGGTTGGTAATCAATTAGGCATTGAATCTGAAAAAAGTAATGTCGTGGTCATCTTTCTCTGGTCATAGTCCAATGCAGGTATTCTTGCGAGACATGATGAGGATTGTATGATGCTCTTGTCATGTGCTTGTTTGTGCTGTCAATTTCTTCGAATGAATTTTATGATTTAGCTATGAGAAGAGGTTCATAGTAGATTTTCACTTTATTGTTATTCCAGAATATTATTATAGTATTTGGCATGGTCTTGTTTCTTTGACAAACAGGACTCAGTTTATTTTCATTTTGTTTTTGGTTAACCAGATTGCTATTCTGATCTTATGAACTAAACGAAAAAGAAAGTCTCGATCCTTTATTGTATCAGATCTTAGGTGCTTTATAGAAAACACTTTTTTTCTTTTTATATCTTTGAATTTACACAAAGTACGTGTGCATGAGTGAATGGTTCTGTCTCCTCTTTGGTGTGAGTTTGGGCAGCTGAAGAATGCTCTTCTCCTCTTTTTTCTCCTCTTTTGTTTTGTTTTGTTCATTTTTTTCTGGAAAAAGCCTTTCTTTTCATTCCATAATCACAACTGTCTTTTTTATGAATTTATATAAATGCATAAAAGGACATGCACGACCACACACGCACACCAAATCACTAGTGTAAACAATATCACAGTGACCAACAGAAATATATAGATGGAAACATGAGATGGCCTTTCTACAGTGAGTATGAAGGGGGAAAGAAGGAACTTATATTGGACGCATGCATGACATGTTAAATCATTACTGATTTCACAATCGAAATAATAGACTTCAGGTGTTTTGGTCTTAGAAAATGTAGGGGACCTCATATGTTAGAGACAGAGAGGGACCAATTCCATGAAGGAAGAGAAAAATTATAGATGTACACTAGTTGTTGATAATTTTAGGTTGAATGTCTTGTGTGTTGTCATTTTATCCATGTCAATGTAATAGGTAAAGGGTAGCAGTAGGGAATGAAACGACATTAGTCTTTCCATTTCTTGTTATAAAATTGTAATGACTTGTTTTTATAGTTGTTGATAGTTTTTGCTTTAATTTAACATGCTTGGTACCTTCATAGCTTCAGTAATAGATTTTGGGTCTGCCCTTTTTCATTATATAATGAGGCCCCACCCTGAAGTTTTAGAGCGCAACATGATTTCTTAGCATCATGGCATCTGTATTTGCAGGGAGATCGCAAAACATCTTTCTCTCCCACCAGTTAAGCTGCACTGCAGCATGCTTGCTGAGGATGCCATCAAGGCCGCTGTGAAGGATTATCAAACCAAGCGTGCAAAATCAAATGTTGATTCAGAAGCGGAACCTGCTATGCAGGCTGCTAAAGCTTGATGATGTGCAAGAGTAAACGATGATGAAAATATCTATAGACGGATCTTATCAATTAGTTGTAATAAGAGATTGCACCTGGTCTAAAGATGTTTTGCTTTGGGTTCAAGTCCTTCCCAAATGACACTTGTGAATCTGACGAGTGGATATGGTAGTGGCAGCGTGATGCTGTGTGTTTTCACGCGTACAAGGTGTGTATGTTCCTTGTATAAAAATATTTCCTTTGCTATCATTCTTGTTTGTGGTTGGTTGATTGGTTGGTAGAATTTGATCAATTGGATTATGCTCCTCATGCAAGCAATGTTCTGCAGCGATCAGCATTTATCGTTTCTAACTGATTTTAATTTTAGTTTAAATCCCAGCACAGTTGTCTTATGTGGACGCCTATGATGAGTGGAATTATTGAAGCATTATGTGTGGCTAGCTTGTGAGTTTTCATAGCAATAGCTTGCTCGATGATTTAACTTTGTTTTTAATATATACTAATTTTTCAATGACTAGTTTAAACCATGCTGAGTTCATATATTTTTGTTATAAGAATTCAAAAGGATAATTTTTAAAAATCATATGAATGCTTCAATTTTTTCCCCAAAAATAACAAAGAAATGAAGAGAATTTTCTTTCTTTCTTGCAATGGAGGTCGGCAAGTGTTTCAATTACAAAAAGAACTATATTGTTGAAATATGATAAACCAAAATCTAAAATTAGTTTAACTACTTTATATATAGTAATATTTATAGTTGAACTTAAACCTCCAAAGAAATAAAACTATTTATAACTTAGTGTGTACTGTATCGCGTTGCTTTTTGGTTTGGCTGATGAATATTTCTTATTTTTGTTCAATTTTTTTTTCAATTATACGGAGGCCTAACTGCATCATATTTTTCTAGAAAAGGTGAAATTAAAAGATATTTTTCCAGACAAGGTGAAATTAAAAGATAGAGAATCAAAAAATTGATGGAAATTTATATTTTATATAAAAAGTTCAGTTTTGTTTTTATTTTTGTTTCATAAATAATCGGCTCTTTTAGTTATTGAAAATTTAATTTTAAAATAATATTTAATTTTATTTATTTTTCAATTCTTGGTTTAATAAAGGAGAAAGAGTTCTTGAATTTCATGCAGATAGAGAAAGTCATTGTGAATACTAATTTTAAACACTGAAATAATTGATCCGGTTGTCCAGATGATTCATTCGAGGAAGAAAATTTTTATCCAATTTGGTTTTATGTTTTTTTTTTTTATCTTTTTGGGTTTTTTAAGTTAATAAAATGATTTTTAGATGTTTGAAGGGTGCTTATAAATTGTTTTTTGTTAAGTTGAAAAATAGGTTTTTAGAAAGGAAAAAAATATTTTACCTTAATTTTTTATGTAATGGTCAAAATCATAATAGACGGATGATAAGTTGTCTTCCCTAGCAAATAACATTTTGTATGATTATTATTTTTTTAAAAAAAATATGTCATCCATTCTTTATAGATATTAAAAAAAAATGGAACAAGTAACATTGTGTATGATTATTTAAAAAAATATTTTATGATATTAAAAAAAAATAAAACAAGTACTAGACACACGTGAGCTTGAGTTGGCACCTAAGTTATTTATTTTAAAAGCCCGAGCATAATAGGCTAATATCTAGGTTTTTTTAATTTTTTTATTTTATATTTCAATAAAATATAATTTTTTTAAAAAAATTATTAAATACAGTTGAATCAATAACTGTGAACATAGATTTAATGGATTAAGCCATAACGTTTAGGTTGATATAATATATTGTCGTCTTAATATTTTTTAATAAAATATTTCATATTAAAAAAAACCAAACATTTAGTTTATTTTGAATTTGTCTTTGTAATGTGTTTTATTTTTGTTGTGGAATTAATTTGTTCAAAGTTACTTTTTACATGATTGTCATAGTCTTATGATCTTAACCATGGGTGCAGTAAGTAAACTTGGGTTAATCTTGACCCTTTCAATAAATCACATTAATATTTTTTTAAAAAAAAATTATTTTATAATTTTTTTAATTTATTTTCTTCCAGTTTATTCTATTAGCTTTTTGTTATTATTTTATATTTTGGTTAAATAAATAAATTTTTAAAAAATATGTATTAAGTCCAAGAGATTCCATAACTCGAACCGTGAGTTAAGTAGGGTAACTCACGAAACTCAAATTTATAAAATATATTATTGTCTTAATATTTTTTTAAAAATATCAAATATAAGCATTTGATTTATTTTGAGCTGGTCTTTATGATAACTTAGCTAGTTGGAAAAAAAAAAACTTCAAATGTATTTAGGCTTTTCCATAACTATTTAATAAGCTTTAAAAAAATTAGATTATGTCGTGATTTATGTACTCCTATAGAAAAAGTTGCATTGGTAAAATAGATAATTCTATAATGTTTAAGTTATAAAAAGACATAAAGAGAAATACAATGTATAAATAAAAAAGAAAAAGAAAAATACAAAGTGTTTTGTTTAAGTGCTCATATCTAGGAATGTGTGTTATAGTTTATTGTTCAATTATGTTTTATAATTGATGATCCTTAGCTATTTATATACCTCATACTATATATATTTGCATTATATGTCATAGGATTACTATAACATCTCATATCGAAAGAAAAGTATCTAGAGTCAGGACATATTAAGATAGTTAGCACCTAGCCTTGTAGGATGTATTTTAAAGCCTGTGGGTTGCTAAAAACAAAACTGTAAGGCATGAAAACCAAGTTTGGCTAAGTCATAGTGAATAATATTCTACAAAAGAAAGCGGGTCGGGCCTTATATATTGTATCAAAGCTGAAAATGACTCGTTCTTAAGATGGAGGGATTGTAATATCCCACATTGAAAGAAAAATATCTAGAGTTAAGACAGTTGATACTTAACCTTGTAGAACGTATTTTGGGACCTTTAGGTTACCAGAAACAAAACCGTAAGGTGTGAAAGCCGAGTTGGGTTAAGTCATAGCAAACAATATTCTATAAAAAAGAGTGAGTCGAGACTTACAAATGGTATCAAAGCCAAGGATGTCTCATTTTTGAGGTGGGAGATTATAACATCTCATATCGAAATAAGAGTGTCCAGAGTTATGACATATTAAGGCAATTGGTATCTAATCTTGTAGGACATGTTTTGGGGCATGTGGACTACCAAAAACAAAACTATGAGGCAAGGAAGTCGAGTTGGGCTAAGTCATAATGAATAATATTCTATAAGAGAGAGTGAATCAGACCTTACATAAGGTATCAAAGTTGAGGATGCCTCATTAAGGTGAGGGGATTGTAACATCCCACATCAAAAAAAAAAAATCTAGAGTCAGGGCATATTAAGGTCATTGGTACCTAACCTTATAGGACGTGTGGGGTCTATAGGCTATCAGGAAAAAAAAATTGTGAGGCGTGGAAGCCGGGTTGGGCTAAGCTATAGTGGACAATATTTTGTAAGGGAAAATGGGTCAGGCCTTATATATAGTATCAAAGCTAAGGACTGCTCATACTTAAGGTAGGGGGATTGTAACATCCCACATTAAAAGAAGATTATACATAGTTAAGGCATGTTAAGACAATTGATATCTAACCTTGTAGGATGTGTTTTAGGGCTTATAGGATGCCAAAAACAAAACCATGAGGTGTGGAATATTCTGCAAGGAGAAGTGGGCCGAGCCTTACATTTACAGACCTATCTGTAAGAGTATTCATGGAGAATATATGTTTTACCATGAATAATCATGCATTTAGCTTATTAAGATGAGTTGTTCATATAGGTTTCTATCTTGTTAACTTATTAAACAAGATTTTTCATGCATGTAACTTGTAAAATGAAGAATTCAATTGAGCATTATACTGATAACTTGTAATATGAAGAATTCAGATGAGAAATTGTGTATGTTTGATCTTGTTTGGTATACCATGTTTGTTTTTTTTAAAAAAAGTTAATATCTTAAAGGAAAAATGAGGAGAATTGATAAGTATTTTAGCAATATTAGGTTCAATATGACCATTTTATTTCTTTTCTTTTCTCTCCTCGATTGGGCCTTAATTAGACTATGAAAGGCTTTCTTTGAAAACTATTTTAGAGATTTAATGTATAATCGAGGATCAAAACAAAAAGAAAAATTCAATGTGTGCTAGCCAAACACAAACTCCATTTTTTAGCAGTGACTGAGGCTAACTTTAATATTTGATAGGGGTCTTTTTTTTTCCTTTTAGCTTCATATCGCATAAATGATTTTTTTTATTCAACAAATGTTGTAATTAGAGTTTTTATAAAGATCTGACAACTTGTGTTATGTTATGTTTTTTATTTTTTATTTTCACAAGCTACTTCTATTGTATAATTACATACTCAAGAGATTTATCATGACTCTTTACTTTTCTATAGTCTTTATCTCTATCATCAGTTACTAAGGACACTTATACTGATTTTTCATCATCTCCAACCTTAAAAACTTCCTATCAGTAATGGATTGTCTTATTGTCATTGCTCGAATTCTTAACCATCAAATGAGAGCATTATCTTATAAAAATATCTTTAAAATTAATCAACTACTTTCTAATATGATGGCTTCAACCAAACATGTTTTGTTCACTATTATTACAGCTTTTAATGAACCAAACTATTTAACCACTACTTCTAAATATTCATGATGGTGTAATGTCATGATTGATGAATTTTATACTCTTATACATAATAGGTCAAAGATTTTAGCTCCATATAAACCTCGTATGAACATAATTGGTTCAAATGAATCTTTTATATTAAACTTTATATTTATAGTATTATTGAACATTATAAAGCTTGTCATGTTGCAAAAGGTTTCCATCATCAACAAGGTATTGATTATAATGACAACTTTAGTCCTATAATTAAACCAGTTAAAATTCAAATCATCTTATCTTTTGCAGTGTAAACTTAATGCCACCTATATTAATTTGATGTTAAAATTCATTTCTAGATGATGTTCTTAATAAAAATGTTTACATGACCCAACCACAAGGTTTCTCTCATTTATAATTTCCTAGTCATAGATGTCATTTACATAAAGCACTGTATAACCTTAAATAAGCTCTGTGAGTATGATTTTCTAAACGCAGCTCCAAACTTCTTTCACTTAGTTTTGTTAGGTCAAAGGATGATACCTCACTCTTTATTCTCAATACTACTTAAATATTTAAACTTTTTGTGTTAATTTATGTGGATGAAATTTTAGTTATTAGTCCAAATACTTAAGGAAATTCTTAATCTTATTGAATAGCTTCACATTGAATTTGTTTTTAGGTATCTTAGTTAGTTAAATTTTTTCTTGGGTATTTAGGTCTTTCCTATTTCTTATGGAATCATTATACTTCAACATTATTACATTATTAACCTTCTCTACAAGACTAATATGCATGTCACTAAACTAATTTCATCTTTTATGGCCTACACCACCAAATTATTACAATTTATAGGTGCTTTATTTTTTTATTTAACACTTTATTGTGACATAACTTGTTTTTTCTAGTACCTCTCATTTACATGACCGAACATCTTTTATATTATAGGTGAAGTTTGTCAATTCATGTATTCTTTAATCACTAATCATTGGAATGCTATTAAACAAACATTACATTATCTAATGAACATCACCAATCATAAACTTTTTTTTCTTACTTGTGGCAATAATTCTTAACTTTAACACTTTTTTAATATGGATTGGGCTGGTTCTATTAATGATAAATCTTCTACTAATGATTATTGTATCTTTCTTAGATCCAATCATATTTCATGAAGCTCTTTCAAGTAGTCAGTAGTATCAAGTAGAGATGTTAAAGCTAAATATTAAGTTGTAGCTAACATTTCTGTCAAACTTTTTTAGATTTAATTATTTTTGTATGAAATTGGTCTTCTCCTCTCCTCGTCATTTAATTTTTGGTTTGACAAAATCAACATTACCTACCTCACTACTAACCTAATATTTAATGCTTGTACAAAACATATTAAAATTGATTTTTATGTTATTAGTTGTCTAGTTGCCTCTAATGTTATTCATGTTAAAGTTATTTCCTCGTGAGATTAACTTATCAATACATTTACCAAACCTCTTTCTAATCTCAAGTTCAACTTTGTATGATCCTTTCTCAATGTTTTTTATCCCCTGTTGTGACTAAGGGGGCTATTAAGATAATATTCAACAAGACACAATTTATTATTAACTTATAAATCAATATTACGAACAACATGACAATTGACATAGTTAGAGACCACACACAAATCTGTAAGAAATGATTGTAAAAAGTGATGATAATGTTTAGAACTTTGCTTTAAATTTTAAATGTATCTTACTTTATAGATGTAATAGATGGTATATGTAAATATAACAATATTTAATGCATGATTGAAAGCATTGAAATTATTCTTAAACACTATCTTTTTTTGTACAAACCTAAGTTAACCTACCAAACCCATAACTTAGATTATGAGCCTAATCAGGTTCAAAAACTTTACTTTTTAAAATTTATTTTTATTTAATTATAAAATAATAAAAATAGGCATTCATATATAAGACAACAAATAAAATTATGGAGGAGAGTTTTTTTTGTCAAAATTATATTTTCTAATTTATGTACTTTTTTATTTTGACACCAAAAACATTTTTTCTATTAGTCACATAGTTTATTGAATAAAAAAATAACAATAACAATAACAATAAAAATCATAAAAACTATAATAATCTTAACTAAACTCTTAAAGTACTTTAAACAAGCTATTTCAATAACGTGAAAAAAACTATAAATAGTAAATATAAAAATTCATCAAATATTAAATTTGATGGTTATTTATTTATTTATATATAATTTGAGCTATTATCTCATGCTACTTTTAATTCATTTTCTTAAAATAATGAAAATTTCTATTATTATTTTTATCAAAATTTGATAAAAATAAAGAAAGAGAGAGAGAAAGAATTTATTTAAAAAATGAATTCATACAATTTTCATTCATTTCTAATGAATTTATTTAAAAAATGAATTCATACAATTTTCATTTATTTCTAATTTCTATTCATGCCACATATAATTAGAAAACACTTTAAAATAATATATATATATATATATAAATAATATAATGCTAAAGTTAATATTATCATTATAAAAGTTAATGATTTCAAATAAAACTTCTGTTCATTTCATGCAACCCACATGCTTATATAATATGAATACATTTTACATGAAAAAAATAACTCATTTAGACAAAAGAAATTAAAAAATATTGTAAAACAATAGCAATCATGATTAACAGATTAATTAATTTGTAGATTTACTTTGTCATGCAATGGTTTATTAATTTTTGTTTTCTCTCAAACTTTTACTAGAGTTTTAATCATAGATAATTGCTACATAAAATAAAAATTAAACTTGAAAATTATTAATTCACTATCATTGCACACATAAAATTTTTGTATAATTTACTATAGATAATTGCTAAATATTTATAATCAGAATTGAACTTGAAAATTATTAATTCACTATTATTGCATACATAAATTTTATGTATATAAAATAAAGTAAAAGTGATAAATAAAATTACAAGAATAAATTTGAATACAAAAGTTCTCCTTGTATGCGTTTTAGGTGTATGAATATTCTAATTATTTGTCAAATCTGAATTTTGAATTCTTCTAGGGTTTATCTTTAATTTTGCTTTGTAGGAAAAAAATTTCATGCAAATTTAAATTTTTTAATCATACAAGATTAATGTTTGATTTGATTTAACAAGAAAAGAATTTTAATTTTTTTCCTTTATTTATGGACTTAACTGATGTTTGAGCGAACGTTTTAAATGTTTTGCATGATTTTCATTTTTTTTTCTTTTCTCTTCTTTTGTGGTAAAACTTCTAATATTAATAGCTTCTTTAATTTATAATTATGTTATGTATAACTCACTTTGAATGTCCTTCCAAAACCAACATAAAAATTACTAAAAGCACCCTTATTTAAAAGAGTATAAAAGCAAAGCCATAAATTTAGTTGAATTGAACTTCTAATTTATCTTGAAACCACATCCAACATGTTAAGTAATAAATTATTTGGACTTTTAGCTAGCCTTGTAAAATCTTGATATCTATAAATACTCTTTTAAATTAACTTAATTTCAATAATAATTGAAGACTAGTTGGCTACCTTTCCTGAGAGTGTTTATTTGAAGATGCATTTGAATATATGTTAAGAGTATATAATAAATCTTTATTGAATAAAGTTCTATAAGGCATGAGAAGAGTCAATGATAATAAGAGTGGTGGATTCATGATGGGAGGAAATGAAGGTGCCAAGGATTGATTATGAGAAAGTGTTTTGGGAGGTGAGTGAATATAATTTTCAATATAATCTAGATAAGTAATGATATAAATAATTTTTTTTTATATTTAAAGAGTTAAATTTAAAAAAAAAATTAGTTGCGGGAAGATACGAGGAAGAGGGAGGGTTATCATTTAGAGCAAAAATTACATAATTGGGTGAAGACATTACTGAAAGGTAGGACCAGTAGATTGCTTTGATACCATATATATATATATATATATGGAAAGACATTGTTTAAGAATAACTTCAATACTTTCAATCATGTATAAATTGTTGCTATATTTATATATACAATATGTTATATATGTAAACAATATCTTTAGTTTTCAAAATCATCTCCTGTATATTTATCTCAATAATTTGTTGATAGTATGAATATGAACAGGGATAGATTACAATTCATCGGACGCCGTTTTAACAAAGTTGTTATAAATTAATCTAAAATATTATTATTTTGATTTTTTAAGATCAAACTAGGTGTTGTTCAAGACCGTTAAGCTACTTACATATACATTAACTAGCTTATATCTAACTTTTGACCTACGAGGCCAAGACAGTTTTTGATCTCGTTTATCTAGATAGTAATGCCCGCACTTGAAATTATGATTTTTAGTACTTTTTCACTGCAACCATATTTTGACAAACGGGCCCTTGGCAACAATGTCCAAAAGTTCCCGCTTTAGCTCGCTGAAACTAACGAGTCTCAAGTCTCAACTACACGAAAACAAAACAGAGAACGCAACTTTCTGACGTACGGATTTGAGCTGCCCTGCACGCGATCCTTCTATCGTATCCCCTAAATCCTCCTCCTCGCATTGCGATCCGACAACAACAATCGAATCATCACCAACAAAGCACAGAAACTGTCAAAGGTCTGCGTTTTTTATTTGTTACAATTTCAGCTCAGCTGATAATAACTTCTCTTTCACTCTCTCTCCACCAAAACCCAACTTTAAAAGATGGCTTCTTTTTAACTTTCTGGGTTTGCTTTGGTATCCCTTTTCAATTTGAATTCTTTGAGTTCCCTTGACTTGCATTTTTTTCATGTTTTGTAGGTCAAAGTTCAGTCCTTGAGCCGTTGGATCAAGATGCATTAATTCTCACCACCAATATCTTAGCTTAGCTTCTTCTTTATTCAATTCAATGTGGACCTAGTCATTTTGACTGTTTTATCAAGTCTTGGTTTCGTAAAATGAATTATTGACTAGTCCTTGAGGACTTTTCAATCACATGGGCATTAAGAATTATCTATATTTTAATCCATTTTGATCGATTTTTTTTATATACCAATCTTTTTCTTGATTAATTTGCTTGGATTTTATATAAAACAAAGTTTTTTTTTTTTTATTCCTTTCTTTTTGGAGCATAGGACAGGGGGGGGAAAACTACAAGTCTGACCAAAACAGTTGTTGGATACGTGTAGGTTAAGGAGCAGGTGACAAATTTCTTTTGTATTTTTGGGATTAATGGCAAGTTTAAAAGAGGACCCAATTCTTGGAATCGACGGTGTAACTATAAAGGAGGAGTTTGAGATTGGCAAGCCTGTGATTGACAAGCTAAGGGACGACCGCCCAGCTCTTGAAACTGAAGGCACAGTAATAAAAGGGGAGTCTGTGATTGACAAGGTAAGAGAGGAGGGGAGCGGTGGTCAAGGTGAGAGAGACATGGTTCCTCCCACTAGCAATTCTATCCACAGGTCTGGTTCCAGACCACAACTGGACCTTAGCAAGGCTGCAATTGAAGGGAATTTTGAGGAGAGGGATCCTACAATTCTGTTGCCTAATCAATCTGATGATATATCCCATTTGGCTCTTGATATTGGAGGTAGAAGTTATTCATTATTCGAATCTGGAATTCTCTCTCTCTCTCTTTTTTTTCGGTGGTTTAATTAGATTTCTGATTCTTATTCTTGCTTGGAAGTTGTATTTTGTTTGAATTGTTATGAATTATCTCTCATTCATTCATTGTGAATTGTCTTTCTGTCTGGCTCTTTGGGAGAATGGAGACGAAATAAAAGTCTGGATTTTGGCGGGCTCCATGTTCTCACTTGCTTGCATGTTTTTTCCTTTTTTCTGCCAATTCTGTTTAAGACCATGTTTTCTCAAACACTTCCGTTCATTCATTTCATTAACTGCACTGAAGAAGGATTTGCTTCCACACCTACATTTTGATGGTTTTCTTGCTAGAATTATAAATATATTTTCTAAAATTCAAACTAATATATATTATATTGCTTTTTAGTAGTGACAGTTACAACAATTCTATCACTAACTGACTACTGCTTTTACCTTTTTCTGTTTTCCTTCAGTGGGAAATTCTTCATTACGTATTGTTCTAGATTTTCATGTTGACAAGCTGAACGTTGTTAGATTGATCACCAGTGGTATGCATGAAAGATCAGTTAATGGTGTTTGTCTGCAGGTTCTCTAATCAAGTTGGTGTATTTTTCAAGACACCAAGACCGGCCAACTAATGATAAAAGGAAGAAGACAGTGAAGGAGAGATTAGGAATTTCCAATGGTAATAGGAGAAGCTACCCCATTCTTGGAGGAAGACTTCATTTTGTTAAGTTTGAGACAAGCAAGATCAATGAGTGCTTGGACTTTATTTCTTCCAAGCAGCTTCATCGTGGTGGTATGCTTTCTATAACTTACTAATCATTCTTCAACGAACATCTTTTGTCATTGGAATCAGACCATGTCACTTTGATGTTTAACGTGCTTGTTTGATTAGTTGCAAGTTACTGATTTCATTTTCATTTCCTTTTTTATTTTAAAAAAAAAACTCTGGTGATTTTCCTGCAAATAGGAGTGGATTCACATAGCTGGCATTCTGATACCTCATCCAATGGCAATGCTGTAATTAAGGTAAACATTTTTTTTATGTTTTCTCAGTTCTGCAGGGGGTACTTATGCATTACTTTGGTTTATTTACGACTTTTACCAAAATTAAGAGGTAATATATGTGTAATGCGAACAGGATATGTAAGTATCTAAGAAAAAAGAATTTTAGAAATTATGGTTCATCTTTTCATCAAGATATAGTTTAACATAGTTTTAGCAATTCCTTGCATTGGCATCAAAATATGTTGGAGAATCTGTTACTGCTACACATGACACTGTTTTTCCTCTGGTTATGCAATCGGACTCTGCATAAAATCCACATTCTGTATACCATGTTTCCAATTTATGAGCAGCTTTTCAACCCTCAAATTTGATTGAGGTGGAAAAAAGTTGTGTTAAATCCAACATCCCTACTTATTCTTTAATAATGGTCAATTACAAGTTCCTTGCTTCTTAAGTCATGATTTTAATAGTACAGCTGGTCATCAATATAGAATATGAAGGAGAAAACTGTGCAATAAAGACTCAAATAATCTGGTTTACACTAGTCAAAGTCTATTTTTACTCATTTGTCCCTAACAGATTTTCATATTAACATGTTGATTTTCTGAGAAGGCCACAGGCGGCGGGGCATACAAGTATGCAGACCTCTTCAAGGAAAGGCTTGGGGTTAGTCTTGACAAAGAAGATGAAATGGATTGTCTTGTGGCAGGAGCGAACTTTTTGCTTAAGGTGAAACCTTGAATTACTCTTACCTCTTTCTTTCCAATTCTTATTTATTACTTTAATTGACTGTTTTTTTGAAAATAGGGTTATTGTTTGATAAGTAATTTGTGTCTGTGCATCTTTTTAAACATAAAAACATTTGAACTGATGTTTTTACTTTTCTTTTATGGTGAGTAGTAGAGTATGTTTCATATTGGAAAAATGCCATCACAATTGAGTTTAAGTCATGCTCTTAACTATTATTGGGTAATAGACTTATCCTATATCTGTATTTGATTACTGAAATAATCAGATTATGATGACACTGCCTTCTTGTTACAATAGGAATGATAGGACTGCTCTTAGTTTTCTGGCCAATATTATCATCAAATTTGTCACTGCTATCTCATTATTTTTCACTTGCTAGCATAAGCATGTTTGACATCCATTTGTATGATCCATAATTTATTTTAGACTTGCTATTTTCAAATCTATATTAACCACATAGCTCTCTGAACCAAATTTTGAGTAGGCTATTCGCCATGAAGCTTTCACACACATGGAGAGTCAGAAAGAGTTTGTGCAGATTGATCAGAATGATCTGTTCCCTTATCTTCTCGTTAACATTGGATCTGGTGTTAGTATGATCAAGGTAAACTAGTCTTTCTTCTCAGTTTATTATTTTCACTTTGAGTACTCAAAAAGGATAAAATATGCCTTCAATTTTTATAAGGTTGATGGGGATGGGAAGTTTGAACGAGTCAGTGGGACAAATGTTGGTGGTGGTACTTACTGGGGCTTGGGAAGGCTGTTAACCAAGTGCAAGAGGTCATTATGATATCTAATCTTCCTATATTTTCACTATTCATAAATATTGTTAAGGTCTCATTTTATTGATTTCCTTTGCAGTTTTGATGAGTTGCTAGAGCTGAGTCAAAAGGGTGATAATAGAACAATTGACATGCTGGTTGGCGATATTTATGGTGGTATGGATTATAACAAGGTATACTCTTATTTTGTTCATTCCTTTCAGTTTAGCAATAGGTAACACTTGAAACTAAAAGGCACAAACTACGAAGTGTCATCAAGATTCGTATTTGGAAATATAGTCAGTTTTTTTTCTAAAAAATAAAAAAATAAAAAATTTCTATATGTTATGGTGATCATGTTTCCTCTTATCATATCTTTATAGATTGGTCTGTCAGCATCAACCATCGCTTCTAGTTTTGGCAAGACTATCTCTGAAAAGAAGGAACTTACAGGCTACAGACCTGAAGATATTTCCCTGTCCCTCTTGCGAATGATTTCATATAATATTGGGCAGGTGAGCGGCATAAATGATTCCGCATAAAGAATGCTGTAAGAGTGATGATGAAGTCATGTATGCTGTAGATTGATGTTTACCTTTTATTTTAACTTTAGTATCTTATTAACTTATCCTCTAGATTATTATTGTTTTTTACTTCAACCATATTATATGCAATACTACAACCTGTTCTAAATTTTGAGAAGAGTTACATGTATGAAGTGCTTGACACATAGGGATTTTTTTTTTTTTCAATTTCAAGTGAAGGAAAGGACCCTATTGGTGAATAAAAACCTGCAGGCTCTTGGGGAAAAAATGTGTTTTCCCCTCTAGTTGTAGAACGTGGCTGTGGTCAAATCTTGGCATAGATGATAATTGTTTAAAGCCTGAATTATCTTTCAACCAAAACTTTTGCTACGAGTATAATTATTATTGGAACTGTCTTCTAATATGAAAATTGGAGCATTTACCAATGCCTAGCCATCTTTTAGTGGAAATTAAAATCTACGGATTGAGTTGGTTTTACTTACAAGACCCTGCTAGTTATGAATTCAATGGACTTGCTTTTAGATATCAGGTATTATGTCATATTTGTTGGTGAGGTGAAGTGCTATCTGCAATTTGATTTCTGAGATGATTTTCTGGTATTATCATGTTGGACAACTGACTGACTAATTAACATGAATGCGGTGGCTGTCTTTTCTTGTATGCAGATTTCATACCTGAATGCACTTCGATTTGGGCTTAAGAGAATCTTCTTCGGAGGGTTTTTCATTAGGGGTCATGCATATACAATGGATACAATTTCCTTTGCTGTTCATTTCTGGTGAGGATTGTTTTTTTTTTTTTTTTT